>CM074498.1:31071063-31115949 GCA_037389245.1 Oryzias sinensis
CAATTTTGGTCTCATCTGACCAGAGTATCTTCTCCCAGAATGTCATGGGTTTATCCAAATGTTGTGTCCCAAACTCCAAACAAGCTTCAACATGCTTCTTCTTCAAAAATGGAGTCTTGCGTGGTGTGCGTGCATGGAGGCCATGGCGGTTGAGTGCATTACTTATTGTTTTCTTTGCAACAACGGTACCTGTTGGTTCCAGGTCTTTCTGAAGCTCTCCACGAGTGGTCCTGGGCTGTTGGAGAACCCTTCTGATGATTGTTCTGACTCCTCTGTCTGAAATCTTGTGAGGAGCCCCTGGCCGTGGCAGGTTTATGGTAATGCCGTGTTCTTTCCACTTCCGGATGATGGCCCCAATGGTACTCACCGGAACTTTCAGAAGTTTAGCAATGCGCCTGTAACCAATGCAACAATAAGGTTGCGTAGGTCTTTGGACAGCTCTTTGCTTTTACCCATCATGCAATGCTTCTTGTCTAACACCTTGCTGGTGAGAAACCTTTTTAAAAGGCATCAATCAGGACTATACCAGCTGATATTACTTTGCACTAATAGGGGGCAGGTTAACCTTCTGAATACTGACAAACTCCAGCTGCTTTCTTGGCTTGCCCGACTTTTTTACCCCTCCTTTTCTTCATGTGTTCAATACTTATTCCCTGTGCCATTTCACTTTATTACACATAACTTAATTTATGGACATAAATGTTTGAATTTTTTCTATGTGTGCATTACTTGGGTTGATGCCGACATCTGGTGAAAATTTCGTGTCAATAGCTCGATTAGAAATATGTTTTTTGAGAGAAATGTTGACGTGTTCAATACTTATTTTCCCTGCTGTATATAACAGAAAGAAGTTAAATCAACAAAACTGGTGGTTAATATAGACAAAAACTTTATTAATCTTCCAAGGGTGAAATTCAGGTGTCTGGCAGCAAAACACACACAATAAATAACAAGAAAATGACAGTTCAGAAAATAAAATAGCTGTCCATATCAAGTAGGTTCTTTAAACAGGGAAAAATGAGTTCCTAAAGTGCTCTGTCCTGCAGCGCAGTGGAAGGAGCCTATTACTCCATGTGCTCCTCTGTGCGGACATCGTGTTATACAAAGGATGTCTGGGATTGTCCAGGATGCTTTGCGTTAAGGCCCTCATCCTCTTCTGCAACACAGATCCCAGAGAGTCCAGCCTCCTCCCGGTCACAGATGCACACTTCGTTATCAGTTTTTCCAACTGATTGCAATCCCTTGTCGTCATACTGCCACCCCAGCATACAACCCCATGGAATATAAAAGTGTTTAGAACAATACATTTATCATTTTACCATCAAAACATAGTATCTCATTTAATGCTGTAAACATCCATTCATTTTCAAACTTGCGTTATTCCTTTAGGAGTCACAGAGTTGCTGATCCCAGGTACTGTGACTGAAGGTCAATACACCGAGGGACAATTTAGAGTCATTGAAGAAAATATGGTGCATATTTTTGGACTGTGCCTGGAAAGAACCCATGCATGAATGCCACCCAGAGGGGATTTAACGAGAGCCTTGATGATTTAGAGCAGTGCTTCTCAAATAGTGGGGCGCGCCCCCGATGCGATACCGGGGGGGGGGCAGTGGTGGCAGTTTAAGGCATAGGTAATACGGGCAATTGTCTGGGGCGTAAACTTAATGGGGAGCGGCGGTGACAGTGACTCAGTGCTTTGAAAAAAATTTGCGCCACTATTGGTTTCCTATTATTTGTTATATCACAGACTTTTGAAGGGCCTGAAACCTGAGAATTGCTGTCCCTGCAGCTGCTCCTGTCTCCTGTCACACACGCGGAAAAGGGGAGGGGTAGTTGGCTCAGGCTGCCAGATGAAACGGGGCAAGAGGAGAGCTGCAAGCGCTCCCTAAATTACGCAACACCAGGATCATCTCGTGCCTTTAGATTACTCAGCTCATGCTAATAATGTCATTCTTTATTAACTATTGTAGACATTTTGATGAAGTGTCTTTATTTTCCATTAATATATTCTTTGCCTGTGGTTTATTTGGTGTCAGTATTTGACATAAAGAAAGCAGGTAATGCAGGAAAACAGCTGCACTTTTTGAGATTATAAATAAACAATCTTTTGGAAAAAAAATTAGCACAACGTTTTTTATCTACACTGACTAAAAATATAAAAGCAACACTTTTGTTATTGCTCCCATTTTTTATGGTATGAACTCAAAGATGTGAAACATTTTCCACATACACAAAATAACAGTTCTCTGAAATATTGTTCACAAATCTGTCTAAATCTGTGATAGTAAGCACTTCTCCTTTGCCAATACAATCCATCCCACCTCACAGGTGTGCCATATCAAGATGCTGATTAGACAGCATGATTATTGCACAGGTGTGCCTTAGACTGGCCACATGAAAAGGCCACTCTGAAATCTTCAGTTTTGTTTTATTGAGGGGGTCAGGGGACTCAGGAAACCAGTCAGTATCTGGTGTGACCATCATTTGCCTCATGAAGTGCGACACATCTCCTTCACATAGAGTTGATCAGGTTGTCTATTGTGGCCTGTGGAATGTTGGCCCACTCTTCTTCAATGGCTGTGCGAAGTTGCTGGATATTGGCAGGAACTGGAACATGCTGTCGTATACGCCGATCCAGAGCATCCCAGACATGCTCAATGGGTGACATGTCCGGTGAGTATGCTGGCCATGCAAGAACTGGGATGTTTTCAGCTTCCAAGAATTGTGTACAGATCCTTGCAACATGGGGCTGTGTATTATCATGGTGCAACATGAGGTGATGTTGTTGGATGTACGGCACAACAATGGGCCCCAGGATCTCGTGACGGTATCTCTGTGCATTCCAAATGCCATCAATGAAATGCACCTGTGTTCTTCGCCTATACCATAACCCCACCACCACTATGGGCTACTCGATCCACAACATTGACATCAGAAAACCGCTCACCCACACGACGCCACACACTCTGTCTGCCATCTGCCCTGAACAGTGTACACCGGGATTCATCCGTGAAGAGAACACCTCTCCAACGTGCCAGACACCATCGCATGTGAGCATTTGCCCACTCAAGTCGGTTACAACGACGAACTGGAGTGAGGTCGAGACCTCGATGAGGACGATGAGCATGCAGATGAGCTTCCCTGAGACGGTTTCTGACAGTTTGTGCAGAAATTCTGTGGTTATGCAAACCGATTGTTTCAGCAGCTGTCCGAGTGGCTGGACGATCTTGGAGATGGACATGCTGGATGTGGAGGTCTTGGGCTGGTGTGGTTACACGTGGTCTGCAGTTGTGAGGCCGGTTGGATGTGCTGCCAAATCTCGGAAATGCCTTTGGAGACGGCTTATGGTGGAGAAATGGACATTCAATTCCCTAGCAACAGCTCTGGTGGACATTCCTGCTATCAGCATGCCAATTGCACACTCCCTCAAAACTTGCAACATCTGTGGCATTGTGCTGTGTGATACAACTGAAGATTTCAAAGTGGACTTTTTTTGTTGCCAGTGTAAGGCACACCTGTGCAATAATCATGCTGTCTAATCAGCATCTTGATATGGCACACCTGTGAGATGGGATGGATTGTCTTGGCAAAGGAGAAGTGCTCACTATCACAGATTTAGGCAGATTTGTGAACAATATTTCAGAGAACTGGTTATTTTGTGGATGTGGAAAATGTTTCACATCTTTGAGTTCATACCATAAAAAATGGGAGCAATAAGAAAAGTGTTGTGTTTATATTTTTGGTCAGTGTATATATACATATATATCCATAGATATAAATTTTGTATTCAAGCCAAAGACAAATGATCACAACATAAATGTTAAACATTAAACTAAATGTGAAGCTTGAAAAAACTTTTATAGAAGGTAACATCTAGTTTTATGTACTAATTGTAGATAAAATTAGATGTTCCATTCATTTTTTGGTTTGATTGTTTATACCGACCTGCTGTACATTTTACATTCTTCCTTAGTCCTATATATATGTGCTGTGTTTATAAAAATATGCAAATATGCGATATGAAACACAATCAGTAGTTGGTAAATATATTTGTTTTATATGGTTGTAACATATACATATACATAAAGAGTCAGTTCCTCTTCAGGCACAAACTTAACTTAACAGCACATCACTGGTCTGTAGTGAGGGGATTTAGTATCCAGAGTTAATCCGGATTTTCTTTCATCCCCAGGTTACCACATTTGCAATGGTGGTAAACTGTTTGTTTTTTTTAATAGAGAAATCTTTTGGGATTTTTGAAGTGGGGATGCATGAGCTGAGAGGCAATTTACCTAATATGCTTGCACAATTTTGAAAAATAAAAACAGTTCCTAAAAGCAAACATGGTATATGTAAAATATACTACTTTTTTTTTTTGAAAATTACATGAAAGGACTTTAAACATTGAATGGTAGGTCTTGGACTCGACTTGAGACTTGTTGTTCTTGACTTGTCACTCGACTTGGGACTGCTTTTGACTTGGGACTTGACTCTGACATGAAGACAAAGATTTGAGACTTTCACACTACTTTCACACTGCAGGGCCTAATGCTCAATTCCAATTTTTTGAAAAAAATCCGATTTTTTCGCAAGGCCGTTTGCATTTCCAATTAAATCCGAACTTTTGTGATCTCCTGTGTGACCGTGAAATGACCCAGAAGTGCCCCGCATGCGCAGAATAGTACTCAATGGTGAACGACGTCACTCGTTTGCAGAAGTAGCTAACGTTAACAATGGATGAAAAAAAAAAACAATGGATGTCAACAACAGTGTCAAAGCAGAGCTCTTTTTGCATCATTACATTTATTTTCACAAAGGACCCAGCACAATTACAATCTTCTCATTTTAAGAAGGCATTGGAGCCAAGATCGTCTGTACCCACTGTTGTGGAATAGAGATGTTTATGTGTTGGGGCCGAGCGCGCGTGTGTGTAAGAGAGGAGAGAGCGCGTGCAGCAGTGAGGTAGGGAATGGGGGGGGGGGTGCAGTGTGGGCGCATTCATGTTGTGTGTTATGGAGAAAGGAGAACGGTAATAAAAGAAGGCTCCCCCCAGAATAAATGCTAGGGACTCTTTATTAACCTGCTCTGGAGAATCCTGGAGAATCTAAAGGCAGAATGGGGAAGTGAAGGCCGTAGGCCATAGGCGCGAACAGGCAGCCATGCCTCTGTCAGTCTGCCCCAGGGCAGCTGTGGTTAGTTACCATCACCAAGAATGAATGAATAATGGACACATTGTAAGAACTTTGAGCGTCTGGAAAAGCGCATATAAATCCAATCCATCATTTTTTTAATTTAATTTTTAATTAATAATTTATTTATTTTTACTTAATATTTTTGTCATACTACTCTTGTTAAATAATTTAACAGCTCCCTATGACATTTCTCTTTTTTATCTTTTAGATTTATCTGAACTTCAACTCAAGGCTCCCTGCGATGTTTGGAGCCAGGAAGGAGCCCAGTTCTCAGAGCCCAGCATTTCAAAGTCTCAATTCAGTCAGCAATCACAACAATCCAACACAGCCCTTACTCCTCCAGCATGAGGTTTTCTTGGAAGGAACAGCCCTGGAAGCTCAGTGGGTGTAGGGACCCACCCAGCATGGTTGACTGTCTCGCAAAGTGCCTGTAATGTTCTGCCACAAACCGCTCAACCACTACAGGAATCCAACACTCTAATATCAGGAACAGGGGTCTTCTGTCATCGGTGTAAGGCTGTGACTTGACAGGAAGATTGTGAAGGACAAACAAACGAACAGTTTTTTCTCTCTTTCTGCTGAACACAGGAACAACACTCGTCACCCTGCTCCTTATAGAGAATGGTCAAGACACCAAGGAGGGTGCAGGCTGTACTACATTTATTTATCACTGTCAAAGTATATTGTTACGCTCTTTTTTTCCCCTTTTTCTCCAGTTACATGTTCCCAAATTTTTCATAAAGATGTTTTTTGGCAGTCCGTCTGCAACAGAGTTTTTTTTTCTGTTTTCTTTTCTTTATACGTTTTGTTTTTGGTTATTTTTTGCTTTTTTTCTATCATAGGAATCTAAACCATTTTCAGTTTGACTGGTTGTTGGAGGAGGGGGGGGGCACTTGAGGCACTTGAACTTTACATTATATCACCACGTAGTGCACCTTTTTATTCCATTTTTATCTTTTGTTTTTTCATTATAGCGGTATTATTTCCAGAGGTTCAGACCAGTGCTGTGTGTAGTGGATTCTGTTTCGGGGGCCAATATACATTGTTGTATGGAACTACTAATGCATAAGCTATTAGACAGCACGGTCAATCACTGGTCTGTACGTGCTTCAATTTGATTTTTTCATGTTGAGTTTCACTAACTAGAGAGCAAATAGGTGTCTGGACCTAGTTAACAGACATTCTCACTCTACACAAATACTCAAAAAGTATCCATACCGTATGGTACGCTAGCTTTCATTTATATGTACTTATATCCCACCCATCTTTAACAACTAAACGTCACAACAAAAAGGTTTAAAAATCCCAATTGGAAAACTATTCCAGCTTTTAAAATGTTGTTTTCTCTGAGAACTATTGGAACAGGATAAAAATCTATCACATTTATTCCTTGTGAAAAAAAATAATGCTGATAGAAAAGTCTTGAGTGATTACATTCAGGAAAGAGACCCAAAGATAATGTGACTAGACTTTAAATTTCCCATAAGTCTTGAAAAAGTTAATGTCAGGTAGGGAGGGCTGGTGAGCATGAAGGACCCAAATTACAGAAACGGAGGGCACACAGTTCCAGGGCAAGGGGTTTATTCTTAACCAAAGGCGCTGCAGAGCAGGGTATCAAAACCAAAACTAACTGTGGCCTAAACATGGAAACATGACAACAGGGAGCCAGGGAAAAGAAGTTAATGGACCAGCCCAAGAGGAAGGCAAGACTTAAATACAAACACCACTGACAAGACACATGTGAACATGATCAGGAGATATTGGGACTAAGGAAGTAAAACTCAAAAGCATGACAAAACAGGAAACCTTTCAAAATAAAACATGAAACAGATTTAAACATGACAGAACAAGGTAGAAAGGAAAAACCAAGAGAAAGAAATCCAAACTATGTCCAATGTTTGGCTTTAATTCCTCTTCTAAACGGAGCAGGGTGCTTTGGATTGGAAAAGATTTTTACAGGTTTAAGCCAAGGAGGTAAAACTACATTTAAAATGTGTGACTCCTTGTTTGGGATGGGCAGAATATACATGTGTGAGATGTCCATCTGTAGACACTCTTAACCCTGGCGTTCCGGTTTATGAGAAAAACAGGTCAATTTGGACTGCTAGGAGAAGAGTACCAGATGTAGTTAGAAAGTTCTCTTGCAAAGGTGTACATAGCTGTTCAGCTTTTCAACATTCCACCACTGTATTTTTGTTTACAAGCATGATGACATAGGTACTGCCATTTTTGGGTTGGTTATTTTTTCACTACTTTGAACCGTTTGTCACTTCATGAAGAACGATGAAACTTTCTGCTGACCAACTTGTTTGTTTTTACCCTTTGATTGCATTATATGTCTTTACATTACCCACTGTATAATATGTTAAGTCATGGAAATGCTGTTTTATCTTGCCATTGAGTGGATTGCAGTAAAACCCCTGAGGCGATAAGCTAAAGGGAAACAGAAGCTCTTGGAGGCTCTCTGCTCAGATGCGGACACTACGTACCGAAGTTGACATGTTGGTCATCTCATTGTTCTCTGGCCAGTAGCTGGCTCCCGAGCAGTCCCTGTCTTCTTTGTATCCAGCTGTTTCCTCTGTCAGAAGTGGGACTTTCATTCCTTCTTAGCCAGTAGTCTGTATCAGTCCAGACCGAAGTCCCCGTTTCCCACTGGTGGATGTTTTTCTGAGGTGTACAAGGAAAGTGTCCTGTTTGTTTGCATGTGAGAATGACGGCTTGGCAGTGTGTGTGTGTGTGTGTGTGTGTGTGTGTGTGTGTGTGTGTGTGTGTGTGTGTGTGTGTGTGTGTGTGTGTGTGCGTGCGTGCGTGCGTGCGTGAGAGAGAGAGAGCAGGCACATCCACTTTTATGTGTTTGTATTTGCAGCTAAAAGACTTACTGTCAAGAGGTGCCACTACTTAAGATTTCATCAAGTCATCCAGGCTTCTAAAACTCCACAGTCTTACCGCTTTTGTCTTTTTTCTGAATATTGATGTGCTTGTATTTTAAGTGATGTCAATGCTTTCAAATATGTCTATCTAATTGAAGAGATGGTACACCAATGCTAAATTGTATTATTATTATGCTTTATTTTCTTAGATGTGCACAGGTATCCTACTGAAGACTAGACTGGAGAAAACTGCTCATTTCCTTGTCACCAAACCTTTAGAAAAAATATTCAGTAACATTTTTTTTTTTATTTTAAATGTCTCATTCTGACCAATTTTTGCCTGTTCACGTGGAAACTTCCAACTACTTGAGATGTTTAGATGTTATCTTCATCAAAGTTCAGCGCAGTTCCAACAGATTTCAAAGGAAAGAATTCTACATCCAGCAAGGAGATTTCTTTGTATTAAAGAGATTATTTTTCATATTATTGCTTACATCATATTTGAAAGTTTTCCTGCGTATTGCTGCATATTTATTTAAAAAGTCTTTATAGTTATTGTGTAAATCTGATGTGTCTCTCTAATGTGTCGATGTAAATAAAATGTGTATATTAAATGAAAGTTGTTGGCCTTGAATTTATTAGATTCATGAAAGTTAAAAGAAATTGAAATTTCCTACTTTCAATTTCAGACATTATTATTTTGATAATTTGAAAATTCTTCTGTTTAAATTTCCTGAACTACGTGCAAAAGCATCAGGAGTTTATCTTCCCAGCTCCTCTGTGATTTGTCAAGGTTTAATGAGAGACAAACAAACCAGCTGACAAGTCTGTCTTCAAAAAAAATTAATTAATTCTCAAAGTTGTTTAATATTTGGGAAGAATGAAATGACTTTTTCTAAATGATCTTTGCATATTAAATATGCTTTTTTTTCTCACAAATACATTTTGAATAGGGTAACACTTTATATTAAGATTCCTTAACAAGCTTTGTTAACGCATTAACAAGCATTATAATACAATTTTTAGGAAGTTAGTAAGACATTTATTAGTACAATAAGTCTAATAACGTTTATTAAATTACTTAGTTAACACATTTACAAGCTGTCATGATTCGTATGACGTGGCAGACCCAGATGCTGGAACCCGGAAGAAAACTCAGGCTAAGTAGCAGATTAACAGATTTATTTTTCCAGAATGTTAAGCAGTTGGTGTAGTAAGAGTTCGTAGGATAAATGAGGAAATCAGCAGTCTTGCCGATGCTTGAATGTTGTTGGAGTTGGATACGAAGTGTGGCAGAGGAATTTCGTGACAGATGTGATCCTTGGCTTGAGTCGTGGCGTGGCAGGAGCGAGCGAGACAGCAACGTGGCGTAGCTTGAAATGCATGACTGGAGCAGGATGGATTGAGCAGCTCATGGAGAGGAGGAAACCAGGTGGACACTGTGGTGAAGAACCTGAGAGTGGAGCGACAAGGCGAGGTAAGTATCAAGGTAACTAGCGGTGAATGCTGGGCTGGATCTCCTTATGAAGGCTGGATGAAGATGAGGTAAGTGTCCACAGCTGGTTCCAATCAGCAGAGCAGAGAGGGGAGGGGGAGAGTCTGTCAGAGGCACCATGACACAAGCATTATTATTAGGATGTTTTTAAAATGCTAATGATACATTTATTGGCATTATAGATGACTAAAAAAATTGGTCAGTGTTAATAAGCTTTATAAGTTTTATTAAGTTTTATTAATAGGCTTTATTAATTTATAAGATGCTAGAAAGATATTTATTAGCATTATAGATGTCTTGCAAATAAATAAAATTACTGGCTTGTGCAACTTTTCAGTGGATTTGAAAGCAAGGCAACAGTGGTTGAATGCAGTTGGCATTAAATCAAGCAAACTGTCTCCAGGTGATGGGATTTACAATGAATGTTTCACTTAGGATAGATGCTAATACTTTATCCTTATTAGCTATGATGCTAGCGTAATCCAACACCGGCACCATTTTTTTTTTTTTTTTTTTTTTTAAATTTGTCTGAAATGAATTATTATATTTCTTTTACAGAAAGATTTTTGCATGTTTAGTCTGTTTTAAAGTTCTTTTTACAAGCTTTATGTTTTGTGGTTGTTTTTGGACTGGTAAAACCGTCCTCACTTTAGTTGAGGTGCTGCAAAACAATTAATAAACTGTTAACAAAGTTTATTAATACATTTGTTAAGCTTATAAGCAGTTATATAGATTTTGAAGACAATGGTCTGACTTTAGATGTTAATAAATCTTATTAACACTTTCAGGTATTTGCAAGAAATCTATAATGCTAATAAATATCTTACTAGCATCTTACACATTAATAAAGCCTATTAATTTATCAAGTTAGTTTATCAAACTTATTAAGCTTATGAACACTTAGGCTTGTGTGAGACATCTATAATGCTAATAAATGTCTTACTAGAACCCCAAACATTAATAATACTTCGTAATTTGTTAACAAAGGTTGTTGATAAATCTTATCAAGCTTATTAACACTGACAAATTTGTTAGGCATCTATAATGCAAATAAATGTATAATTTGCATCTTAAAAACATCCTAATAATAATGCTTGTAAATGTGTTAACAAAAACTTTAATTAACCTTATTAGACTTATTGTACTAATAAATGTCAAATAACAGTTTTTTGTTTGTTTATCTAAACATCTTTTTTATGATTCATTGTAAAAAATTTGCGTTAGCAGATAGACTAGTGTCAGTGTTGCAGCTGGTCTTCCTGTGTTTGGCCTCTTTGAATACAGTCCAAGGAAAGCCACCTGGTCATGACAGGGAAAGCCAAACACTGGACAGTCAGACTCAAAGCAGCTCCTCAAAGAGTTTGGGCAGAGGATTGCAGAGGCACAGTCTATTGTTTTAGGATCTTACTGATAGGATACAGGAAGGAAAACCCTCTATTCAGGCAAAAAGGTTTGTTGGTTAGACTGTAGGAAGTCTGAGGAAATGTAGAAAAAACAGAGAGCAATTTTTGCAGTACCAAAATAATTCGATTTCCAAAAGGATGCTTAACAAAAATCCCATATGGCTAAATCATAAAAAACACTACTTACAATAAGTTAGAAGTATTATTATTTACAAGAGTGCTTTTTTATTCGGTCTGGATTCAAATAAAATGTGAAAAAGTAATTTGATATGACTAATTTTTTTTTTTTTTTTACTTGTCCTGTCCAACAGCTGGGCAGACAGATGAGAGCTGAGGGCCTCTTGTGTTGCACATATTTTACTTTAACAAGAGGGGTTATTAATCTTCAGACAAACCAAAGATATGTCTGAATAAACCCCTTTTGTAATTGAGGCCAAACTTTATTAATTTCAATCATGTCTGAAAATCTTTGGTGTTGGACCGGACGGAAAAAGAAAGAGGGGAAGAAGAGAGAGGAACGTTAGAGAGAGGGGGGGTAGGAGGGTGATAATAGGAGGGGAAGGGGGATAAGACCATGAAGCAGCATAAAGCAACAAGTTTACTGGTTGTTAATCATTATGGTAAGGTTCAAATGAAGTACAAAAAGGGCGGAGCCTGTCCACACACACACTCAAATGTTATAAACACACCTGCTAGCTGCAAAAATGCCCATCTGACGACATGTACACAAAACAGATAGTGTTCACACGCATACTTATGCCTTAAAACCAACTAGTGTGAAATATTTCAGTCATTCAATCATGCAAACTGTTAGTGCAAAGGTGAGCTAACACCTGTGCTCAGGTGAGTGTTTATGTTCTTCTAAAATGGATGGTGGAACGTGAAAAGAAGGAGGAGGAGCGCCCAGCCATCCCCACCCCAAGACCCCCACCGCAGCAGCAGCGGCAGCCGGAATCCCCCCAATGCCACACGGGAATTTGATATGACTAATAATGAATGAGAAGAAACACATTGCACATGTTCATGGTGGTGTCTTGGTTTCAGTGGAGTCACCTGCAATAGTCGTTTGGGATTCAAGTTAAATCACTACTGTAGTGAACGGTTTGTCTAGAAACCCTGGTACCGCTCACATCTGGTAAACAGGCCTGCATCTGTTTGGCGTCAAACCCTGCCTCCTGAGGTCAGAGGTCCTTAGGTTCTGGTCATGGTTGTGGTCTGTCACTGGTGGAGCTCCACTTCTGGGTCTGTCCCAAACTCTGCTAGAAGTTCTGAGTCTTGAAGCAAGTCTGCTGATGACATTTTGAGACTCACCAAGTTCACCTTGCACATCTGACTGTCTACTACCAACCTGAAGTCGTGCTACGGTCAAGTGATGCTGCTCGTCGGTTAAGTGACAGTGAATGATCATGGTTGTTTGAATGG
This sequence comes from Oryzias sinensis, assembly GCA_037389245.1. NCBI lineage: Eukaryota > Metazoa > Chordata > Actinopteri > Beloniformes > Adrianichthyidae > Oryzias > Oryzias sinensis. The sequence goes on from CM074498.1 coordinate 31,083,449, forward strand.
TGAACTTTGAATGACTTACTGGCAAAATCAGCTTTTTATCCAAATCCATTTCATCAAAATGTGGAATTGCTTCATTACCCCTACTAGCGCTCGATGACGTCATCGATAGTCTCTGGTCATCTACATTAGTAACTATTAAAAGTCAAAATTTACATGAAACACTTTGAATTTAGCAAAGACCTCATCCAAGGAATTTGGAAAATTTCACTATTCAGTACTAGGTGTTTCTCTCAGAGTCACACTGGTTGAAGTTTTGGATAAAGATGTTCTGGATTGATTTAAGGTCAGTGATTAAGCTCCAATCTAATCTTTCATAACGAACCAATATCGGCTGAATAGGATCAGCACCCACAAATGATGATATAAAGGGGTATAACGATTGTTAAAACAAATCATTACATGCCTACAGGGAAAACTTTATGGGGAAAACATAAATAAGAGGTGTCTGTCATCTCAATACAGTTCTATCCCTATGCTGAAAATCTGTAAATTGAAACAAACATTGTGCAGACAACATCCACTGAGTTTTTCACAATATGCCCAACTGATTGTAGAAGAGTATATGCTTTCGGGCAGGGGTCTCAAACTTGCGGGCCAAGGGCCATTTGAGGCCCCCAAGACCAGCCACATTAAGGCCCCTGCTTTAATATGAAAGTTTAATGTTAGTGCGTCCCGTCAGTTTTTTATGAATGACACTTATTCATTGGTGTGTGCGGAGCTGACAAACTGACTAATCACAGCAGGGTATTGACTCTTGGGGGTGTGACATTGACCGGGCTTGAAGCAGGAAAACATTTAGGGCAGGAAACCTGAAAGCCCCCTCCCCAGACCACATTAAGGAGTTCCTTTTTAGAAATTGACTATTTGCATGTAATTTTCAAAATACCTGCAGCCAGTGCTGAACTTTTTTTCTTTGCCGCATGGACCGTAGGAAGGTTAAGGTCATGGTTATGGTTAGGTGTATTAACCTTAACCAAACAGGTCCCGAGCGCGTTTGTGTATGCACCAAACTGCTCCCCCAGGGCATGGTTCAACTGCAGAGAATAAATGTCACAAACCTAGATGCTTGACAGCTAATGGGTTTAACATTAAATATGCGTGAGCAACAAGATTAACAACACTTAAAATATGTAAGTAAGTAAGTAAATTTTATTTTGTATAGCATGTTTCACAGACAGAAGTCACAAGGTGTTTCACAGGTTAGAACATACACACATATGCACATAAAAGACAAAAAATATATACCACGTAAAACAATCATCCCAAGCCCAATAAAAACAGTTTAAAACGCTTTGCACTAATAAAAAGTTTTTAGTTGACTTTTAAAAGAATTCACAGAGTTCAGGGAACACAGGGACAACGGGAGCTCATTCCAGATTTTTGAGGAAGAGCCTGGAAGAATCTGTCCATAAGAGATGGTCTGTAGGGGGCGATCAGATCACAAACATATGGAGGAGCTTGAGAATGGAGGGCCCTAAAAGTCAAAGCTAAGATTTTGTTTTGATAACAGAAAGCAACCGGGAGCCAATGAAGAGCTTTGAGGATAGGACAGATGTGATCTCTTCTCTTGGTGCGGGTCTAGAGTAGAGGTTTGGATCAACTCCAGATGAGACAGCTCCTTCTTATTCAGACAGGAAAACAGACTGTTGCAGTAGCCGTGTAGAAACAAAGGCATTAATAAGAAGTTCTAGATCTTCATATGACACCACTTCCCGTATTTAAGGAATATTCCTCAACTGAAAGAAACAGTTCCTGATCAGCTGTTTGGAGTGCTGCTCCAGCGACATCTCTTCATCAAAAATGACACCCACATTTCTAAGGCTGGGTTTGACAGCCTGGACAAGAGAACCCAAGTGCCTCTTAATCCCTGGGAAAGCATCATCAGGGGCAATAGTTTTTATGTTTCCTCTGAGTTTAGCTGCAAAGGGTTTTACCAGAGTCATTGTTTTATCTGCATCAAGCAGTTCATCAGAGAATCCAGCTTGTTTGCCTCAGAGGGCTAAAAAGAGCAATATAGCTGGATATCATCAGCAAAGAAATGGTTGGAACCATCACTAAACTCCTGGATGATCCTTCCAAGGATGATCATGTATAGCAGTGGTCCCTAACATTTTTAGCGCCACGCCATGACGTCACACAAAGTTTTCACGGACCGGTCTTTTTTTTTCCAATAAACTTTATTGCACTTTTTTTCAATTTAATGGACTGGTCTTTAAACCTTATACTATCTTAGATGACCCCCCCACCTTTACATTGATGTGTTCTACCTACCATGACAAAGGTGGATTTAGGTGCAAAGATTTCATGTAATCCATGGAAACCAGTGAAGATCACAAATCATTGAAGAAAAAAGGTTCAGAGCACTGTCTAGTGGGTCTAATTGACCCAACTCCCAATGTTAAAGAGGCTAGGATAGCACAAGGCGGAGGATTCTGCGTAGCATTGCCACGCAGAAAGAGGAACAGAAACGTGACAACACAAACCCAGAGCTTTAATTTTGACACGCATGGATACAACATCTTACAGGTGTCGTCATCCACTCCTTTTCCCACACTCTCATGGTGCAAAAAAGAAGTACTGTCTATTAAATGTAGCTTTCTTTAATTGGAAGTTGAAGGCTCCTCTTCTGTCTCCTGGATGGGCCTTTTCCACTTGGCAAAGAAACTTTCCAAAGATGTTTGTTTTTTACTCATTTTGCTAGTTCATGGGTTTTATTTTACCGGTAACCTATCACATGACCGAGAAGAGCGTCTTGGCCCGCGTTAATGGTGACATAGTCGGATGTGACAGAGAATCGGGCAATTTTTCAAAATAAACATCTTTCGGATTCTGATATAAATAAACCAGAAGTAAAGTATGTTATTTTTTATTTCTTGGACCGGTACTGGTCCGCAGCCCAGGGGTTGGTGACCACTGATGTATAGGAGAAACAGAACAGGGCCCAGAGCACAGCCCTGAGGAACCCCACACAGTAAGTCTGCTGACTTAGACACTAGCCGCGGTTACATGGGCAGAACATCTTGATCGGATCAATGGTCGGGTTAAAATTCACCCGTGCACATGGGCACAGAAAACCTTTTTCCGATTAGAACAAGCGTTCCCATGGCTCACACCTTTGGTCGGAATAAATCATTTGGGCATGCGCAGCAGTGGTAAAAAAAAAAAAACCCCGGAAGAAGAGGTGCGTCTCGTTATAAACAGACCGCTGCCACAGACTTTTATGCAGCAGCTCCGTAACTTGAGGCGATCTTCCAAACGTGCTTTTAACAATGTTATGGATAGTATGAAGCGGCTGCTCGCTCGTCGTTTATTTAATCCGTGTGGTTTAAATCCTCCCTCCTTTAATCCTTAGGTTTACGGAGGAAGTAGAGACGCTGCTGTGATTTCCCAGCTAGTGATGCAATGTTCTCGGACCAGGAGAGGTTCTCTGTGATGTGCACACTCAGGAACTTAGTGCTGCTCACTCTTTCCATCATAGTGTTGTTGATGGTCAGAGGAGCATGCTGAGTGTGCACTCTCCTGAAATCCACCACCATCTCCTTCGTCTTCTCGACGTTCAGGAGGAGATTATGTTCTCTGCACCAACCAGCCAGGTGGTTCACTTCACTCCTGTAGTTTGTATCATCGCCGCTCCTGATGAGACCCACCACTGTGGTGTCGTAAGCAAACTTAACGTAAATGTTGGAGCTGTGTGTCGGAGCGCAGTCGTGGGTCAACAGGGTAAAGAGGAGGGGGCTCAGCACACATCCCTGGGGAGCCCCCGTGTTCATCATGATGGTGCTGGATGTGTTGCTGCCGACTCGCACTGCTTGTGGTCTCCCTGCTTATGGTCTTTAAAATAAGTAAGAAATCTGAGAAGATTGAAATTTTTTAAATTTCTGATTCAAACTGGCATTGGCTCTCAGACACAAGTTGCGCTGAAGTTCCGGCCCTCTGTGGCCCCAAGGTAAATTGACTTTGAGGCCCCTGCTTTAGGGAATGAAGCATTTGTGTATTTTGATTTAACAGTCTTCTTTTACAAACAGTGACTCCATTATCATTTTCACTTTTGCTAACGTACAACATTATTCAACTTTAGTGCTGCTACTTTTTTATGTGTTTTGTTTGCGATTATTATTGTCTATCTACTGTTGCATCAACAGCACAGTGGCTGTAGATAAGCATGTGATGAGAGTGGTCTTCTCCGTCACACACAGTTTGTTGTAAATTTAGCCGTTTATCAACATCTGTTTCATTTTTAAGCCTCTGCTAAGAAGGAAACTGAAAGCTGATGAGTGGTAACCACAGAGATCTGTGTTAACAGAAGCAGAGCTTCTACGTTCTTTCTGATTTACCTCTTTAGAGGGTGAAATCCTGCTCCTCATACCCACTTAGGAAACCAGCCATCAGTCTCTGTGAAGTTGTCTAATCAGGGAATTATTTAGAGAAAGAGAAATATTTAACAACATCCCTCCAGGGCATCTATTAAATGACCTCCATTGACCACATCACAATGTTTTCTCTCAGTATCATGTGATGCTTTATGACTCACCATGTGATGCTGGAGCTGCATTCGCTTTGTCAGTGAGCTATGTGACGAAGATAGTATCAGGTCCTCACTTTGAAAAAAGGGTTCCCTTGATTTACACTACTACTGACTTTACCAAACTCACTGAGCTCCCATGACTAAGAGCTGAATACCAGAATTGTCATAAAGTATGTACCTCATAGCTAATGTATTTTAGCATCCCCTCTTGCTCTCAGACTTCGCACAAATTACCTGCTTTTCTTATGTTGTGTGTAAAAAACTGTTAACGGTTATCTGGGGTTGGAAGGGAAGGCAACATAAGTGCAGCAAATTCATGATTTTTCTAGGGGGTTGGGGTGTTTTTTTTTACAGTTTCCCTTAACTGTTGAAGCTGCTCAGGAAGCATGTTTGTCTCTTGACGGGGCTCAGGAGGGGTGCAGCAGGGCTCAGCCAGCCAGGAGCTGTGAGATACACAGACCGCGGAGGGAGCAGGCAGATGGCTGCTGAGGTCGGACATGTGTTTGCGGTGTGGGTGTTGGGGAGGTACGGTTTTATCTAAGGTACACTTACTTCCTCATGTGTTAAGAGTAAACCTTCAGTTCCCAGCAGCCTGTTTGGGGTCATTAAAAGGCTTGACTCAGATCGAAGTCTCAGAACTCAAGCAGATGGTCCCCATGACTGTTGTAAACACAAAAAAAATCTGAAGAAACTTTATCATCTATAACTTTTCATAATTTTGAAACTTTCTGAACAGTTTTTACAGTACCTAATGCTACAGATACATGCTTTGATTGAATTAACTAATTGAAATATGTAGAATGATGATGAAATCCGGAATAGTAAGAAAAATCACAGACTGTGATACACACTACATAGCTCATTGAGAAGTAAAACAGTTTTATGGGTTAATGTGTAGTGAGCAGGTCATCACGACACTCAGAGGCACACAGACTGTGTAAGACAAACCTGTGGTCACGATGTCCACAGGTTTGTAATGGGCGAATCTGATGCCAGTTTTTAGGCTTTGAGATTGACCGGCTATGGCCTAATCCAACCCTGAAAAACTGGCAAATGGGTTGGTAAAAAAGTAGAGGTGTACCAAGCCATTTCAACAATGATTTGACTTAATTCATATTATAATTTGTGGTGGACAATACAATTCAGAGTTGGTAATTGTTTTTTGTTTTCTTTTACTTGTCCTGTCCAACAGCTGATCATGAGACAGTCAGGTTTATAAGTAATATAGATCCAGGAGGGGGGGCCTGTCCACAGACACCGCCACAGGGCCCCCCAAAGCCAGAGAGCGGGGATGCACCGGGACCCCGTGGCGGTCCTGCTGGCCCTGGCCTGGGTGGGGGATGTGATTGCCTGGCAGTCGGTTGCTCTCTATCTGCTGCAGTGGCTGCCACGGTGGGGCTCTTGGTGTGGGGATGGCTGGGTACTCTCTCTCCTCCTTTTTACATTCCATCACCCACTCTAGAAGAACATAAATACCCACTCAAGCACAGGTGCTATCTCACCTTTGCACAAATAGTTTGAGTGACTAAATGACACAGGGCTCCAGACTAACTTTTTTCACTAGGAGCACAGTGGCCCCTAACTGAAAATTTTAGGGGCACAACCAGAAAATTTAGGGGCGCATACCGTAAATCAACATGCTAACCAAATCTACTAATTTCCACTGTATTACGAATAAATACTTTAATAATAGATGCAGAAATTACAATGTGCTGTTTCTAATTCAGTGTCACATTTTATTCTTCACTTTTGAAAATGCAACAACAGGTAAACTGACAGCACCAACGCTGTCATGACAGTATAAATAGTAAAGAAAACGGATGGAAATTTATCTTTGTGACACCAAATAGGTGCAGCCAAGATGCACAATAAGTGTGTTTAAGATCACCCAGGTGGACTCAACGCTGCGCAGATCACCTGGTGTGAGACATATATTTTTGTTTTTGCTCCAACATCAACTGTCAATCATCGTTGGTCTCCCCAACGATCCAGGCGAGGTGCCGGCTCATCTCAAACACATCTATCGTTGCATTTTCCCCACGTATTTTCAGTGTGTCTAAAACTAATTTTGTTTTTGCCCGCACGTGTTTAAAGTTCAAGCCCCGTTAGCTGTCACGCATGTACGTGTGGGACATTTATTCTCCTCAGCTGACCCTACTCCCGCGGGAGCGATGTGCTGCCCTAACAGCGGTGCATAAACCGTTTGATGCGCCGCCGTAACCGTAACCAAAACACTAAGCCTTCCTCTGGGTCTGTGTGACCCAGAGAAAAGTTCAGCACGGACTGCATGTATTTAGAAAATTACGAGCGAATAGATACGTTCTAAAGGAAAGTAAGGAACTCCTTAATGTGGTCTGGGGAGGGAGGGGGCTGTCAGGTGTCCTGCTATCAAGCCCTGTCATTGTCCCGCCCCCAAGAGTCATTTACCCCACTGTGATTGGTTGGTCATCTCCGTCCACGACAATGATAAAGTGTCATTCATTAAAACTGGCGGGCTGCAGTAACATTAAATTTTCATTTAAGGCGGGGGCCGCAAAATATCATCTTGGCGCCGCAAATAGCCCGTGGGCCGTGAGTTTGAGACCCCTGCTGTACACTCTGGCACTGGTACACCAGCCGCAGGTCGGAAGAACGAATCAATAGTTCACTTACTCATAGCTCAGACGCACATATCAGGTTGTGATGATATTTGTCTCCGTTTCCTTCCCACAGATGTTTACGCACGCACGAATATCTCTAGGCCCCGCCCCCTCCACATATTTTAGCCACTTACAGTGACTTATTCTTCTCACACGCATTGGCCGCCTCACAGACGGGCATCACGTGAGAGTGTGCGCTCCCGTTTCATGAGTATGTGCGCGAGTGTGTGTGTCTGCCTGCGTGCGTGTGCGCTCGCGTCTCAGATTATTTCATTGATCATTGACGTTCCCCTTCCACATTTAATGTATAAAAAATACGTAGGGTGGGGGAGGCAAATTACTGGTCGCACATGTGCGACTGGATGTAAAATTCAGTCGCACACTCTCAAATTTTGGTCGCAAAATGTGAGCAATTGGTCGCAGTCTGGAGCCCTGTGACATATTTCACATGGGTCGGTCCAAATGCATAAGTATGTGTGTGTGAACATCAGTTGTATTGTGTACATGTTGATATGTTTTGTATGTGGGCATTTTTGGAGCCCACAGGTATGTTTGTGACATATGTGTGTGCGTGGACAGGCCCCGCCCCCTTTTGCATTTATATTGCTTATAAACCTGGCTGTAATGATTGTAATCATCCAGCAACTTGTTGCCTAATGCTGCTTCATGGTTCTACCCCCTTCCTCTTTAATCACTACCCCCCCCCGGGCATCCCTCTCTCCTCTTCCCTTCTTTTCAACAAAAGACTGTTACAGATATAAAGCATGTCTGCAGGTGACCAAGCTTCTCACTCTATCTCTAAGGGGGTACCCAGCCACCCTACAGAAGAAGCTCATTTAAAAAACATTATCTCACAACAAAGGTATCAATTATCTTTAGTAGATACACCAAAGCTGGAAAAAACAGAAAAGTGCACTAAACATTCTTACAGCTACATGGGTCAAATCTGAAGGTTAAGCTATGTGATTTGACAATTAGGACATGGGTAGAGTCTGCCAGAAGTTAATATTAACAGATGTTTCACAATTTTTAAAATTAATTAACGCATTTTCCTAATCATACTCCGTTAGCAGCTGGGGCATTCCTGTGTGGAGCTTGCATGTTCTTCTTTTGCATGCGTGGGTTTTTCCTGGGGACTTCAGCTTCCTCCAACAGTTCAAAAACATGCTTCATAGTTTAATTGGTTACTCTAAAGCAGCAGTGCCCAAATCCAGGCCTCAAGGGACAGTGTCCTACATGTTTTCCAACCGTCTTGTCATTGAAGCGCTTTTTTGGCTAAGTACACCTAATCCAGGTAATCAGCAGCAGATAAGGCAGGGTTTCTGGAAAACTAGCAGAGGGCCAGCCCTGGAGGCCTGTATTTGGGCACACTGTCCTGCATGTTTTACATGTTGCCCCGCTTATGCACAACAAATTCAGCTCATTGTCAGGGTCTGCAAAAGCCTGACAATGACAGTCATCAAAAGCAGGTGTGTTTGAGCAGGGTTGGTTGCTCCAAGGACCAGGGTTGGGAAACTCTGCTCTAAATTTTTCCTAGGTGTGTGATTGTGTGGCCTTGCAACAGGCTGTCCAGGTTGTACCCTGCCTTTGCCCACAAGAAACCGGGAAAGACTCCAGAAGGCCCCGGACCTTGTAAGTTATATGGTGGGTTAAGGAAGAAAAGTACGTTATCCAGCTACAAATCCAAGATGGCTGCCATTTTTTAAGATGGCCGACTTTTTGATCCTGGTAAATGCTCTTATTGACATTGAACTTCAGCCTACACAGTTTTATAAATTATCTCTACCTTAGTATGAATGTATTCTAATATAGCACACAAAGTGGTGTGCCCTCAAATTAAAAAAGAAAACTGGCATTTTTCAATAAAAACGTGTATTTTAGACCTTTGGTCACTGTTGTAAAATTTCTATGTTTGCCTGTTGTATCCATGTATGTAGTTGTTTTATTTTTTCAATTGTGTGGATTTAAGGGAGATGTTGGTGCAATGGGAGTCACTGAGGACCCATCTGCACTCAACCATTGGATGGTGTCTGGCCAGAAGTCAGCCAGTTATTCAGCCAGTATGAGCTGGCTTCCCAGGTAACAGCTGTAAAATAAAGACATCAGGGATCATGAACAAAACAGTCAGTCCAAGAAATCCTTCACTGACGAGGTCAGGAAGTAGTTTGGTGCCATGAAGGATCTGGGCAATGTCATGGTGCCTGTCGGGCTCCTCCCCCTCCAACACTGCCAGCCATGCTTTCTAATCATCTCCAGCTGACACCACTCATCTCATCTACCTGCTGTTTAAAAGGAGACCCAACGCATCAGTTCAACGCCAGTTCGTTAACCTCTATGGTGACTAGTCTGGTCTCATGTCATGCTAAGTCTCGCTATTGTCTTAGTCCTCGCTTTGACACTAACTCTGATCTCCTGCTCCAGGAAACCCTCGTCACGAGTGACGTCAGTAGGAACCTCGGATCCATCCACAGCAGCCCACTGGACCTCGTCATCCACGCGGACCGCGTTCATAACCTCCAGCCTCGCCACTAGCCACAGCTGCCTCGGAACCGACGTCAACGCCTCAGTTCTCCCAGGAATCAAAATAAACTTCTGCTTACCTGCCACTACCAGTCTCGCTCTCTCTGGGTTCCAGCATCTGGGTCCTCCCGCTTGGAAAACATGACAGGCAATCCTTTTCTGGAAGAGTCCAAAGACCTAATTGTGCTGAACACAAAGATCATTCACATCACATCCAAGTGCTTCAGAGCTTGTTTGAACCCACTCTCAGAAAGGGGAAGTTGCCTTCAAATGCTTTTTTAATGCGATTGGCGACGAGGCTTCCTTTTACAAACCCATCAAAAAGAACAAGACAGACTTCTTTTTCCAACAAGCGGATGTATCTTCCAGTGAGGAGAAAAAGCAGGTCCTAAAAGGTGACTGAATTCTGAATTGTAGATTCGGACACCCCTACAAAATGGCGACCACACTATATTGTGCACTATATGGGGTTAGGGCAGTAATTCGGACAAAGGGTACGTCTCTCGGCTGGCCTGGAAACGCATCTGGGTCCCCCCCAGAGGAGCTGGAGGAAGTAGCTAGGGCAAAGGAAATCTGGACATCTTTGCTTAGACCCCCCGTGACCCGGTCCCGGATAAGTGGAGGAAGATGGATGGATTACATACTTTTTGGAAAAAGTAGGTTTTCCAGTTACTTTCTGTTTCATAGCAGTCTCAAAGAGAAGGTGAATGTTGTCCCTTTGTGTCTGTCCTGTTCTAAATTAGTTTTTTCTTCCTGATCAATAAATAATTATTCTTAGATAGATAGGAATAAAATAGTAATGGGTAAATAGAGTAACAGTTCACACACAGCCGAGTGATTTCCCAGAAGTTTTTTTGCAGCGTTTTTTCTTGATTTTTATCATGTGCTCATCTCATCTCCTGATATATTCTGCTCATGCTATTTTTGCATGGCTTCAATAACACCCCGCACCCCCCCCCACCACACACACAAATCTGACTACAGAGAGTTTGCCTGTTTGAAACAGTTGTGTGTGTCCTCGGAAAAGAAATGAGGCAAATGTATAAAGTAAAAGTATGATCTGCAGATCATAAAACTTTTATGGAGAAAATTATTTCATTTAAAGGGACTGAAAACGTTTGCAGAGTCAAAGAAACAGTCTACGTTTTCATTACCATATTAAACAATCAACATTATCAGACAGCATTTGAGACAGTACATGTAATTGATGTTTATCTTTGTACCATCAGATTTCAGGTCTGCTTTTTAATTTCAGTCTTGAATATTATTTGTGTGTTTTAAATTTCAGGGAATGTGGTTGTTGTGTCTGTGTTAAAGTTATTTGCCAAATAATCTAAACGGCTGTGTGATGAGTTTTCTCTGCTGGATCTTTTCATGCACAAGGGTTAACCCTAGGCACTTTACCATTGGGAGTTGGGTCATCTAGACCCACTAGACAGTGCTCTGAACCTTTTTTCTTCAATGATTTGTGATCTTCACTGGTGTACATGAAATCTTTCCAAGTATGAATGAGGAGTGAATGAATAATGGACACATTGTAAGCGCTTTGAGTGACTGGAAAAGCACAGATAAATCTAATCCATTATTATTATTATTATTATTATTATTATAATTATTATTTTATTTCCATCTTTATCCACCTTTGTCATGGTAGGGAGAACACGCCAAAGGGGGGGGGGTCATCTAAGATAGCACAAGGGTTATCTGATTTGTGTCAAACTTCAACGTTCTAGTTTGGATAGAAGCATAACTAGATCCTTTTCATGGGGAAAAAAAACTTTTAAAGCATTTCATCTGAAAAACTAGATTACTTCCTCAAGTGTTTCTCCGCAGAAAGTGGACCTTCTCTATCAGCTACTTTTCATAAAAGTATCCAGAAAGAGGAAAACTGAGTGTATTCTTCTCACATCAGAAATATATTTTCAGATATTTCCACTTTTGCTTTGTGAACTTTAATGTTGCATTTGTGGTTTGCGTGCACAGAAAAGTTGCTCATTTGTAAAATGTAAATGTCATAACATTTGCTGACAGGTGTACAAACTATGCAAAACTACCACACAATAACATTGTGTTTGGACATTTGAATGCTAGTGTAACCCTGCCTACCAGGCTAACCCTAGGTGGGAGGTCAACCAAGCTCTCAATATTAACTTATTTCTTTATACATTAGATTCGAATGCAGTAGTAATCACTAACTACAGTCCTGACCCACAATAACACACTCAATGCTGGTTAGATTATATGAAGAAAAATGATCTGTATTTTAAGTATTAACATGTAATTCAGTACACATTTGTTCAAGAAGAAAACCACAGCACAGGCCACAGCACCAGCGTGGATTCAGCGTCGATCCAGAGGGATTCAGTCCACTCCTTGAAGCGGTGGGGGGAAAAACGGCCTTCACACATGTGTCAGGCAGTTAGCCAACTTGAGCTTCTCTAATTGCTTAAAAATAATCATATCTAGCACATTTGCGCTTCTCAATATTAAAACGCCAATCATGCATTTCAAATGGAAATACAAATACAGAAACATAAGTAACATGTCTTTTCTTGGAGCCAGGCACTAGCACGCTAGCTTGTTAGCTTGCTAACTCGTCCAAGTGGCCAGCTTATTAAAAAAAAGAAAAACAATATGCAAGTCACCAGAATATCTTTGTCAAAACACGACTGTTTAGAAATCCTTAAATTGATCCTTCAGTGTGTTACGGGTGGTCAGATGGAATAAACCCAGAGGCAGGAAGACTAAAAAAAATCCATAGAGTTTTAAGCATTTACTTGAACCAAACAGAGAAGACGCTCCAACACAAAACACAGAGAGAACAGAACTTAAATAGGAAGCAACATGATTACAGGCAGCTGTGATCAATTAGTGAGGGACCACAGAAAACCTGCCAGGCAAGTAACAAAAAGAAACAGCACTAGAGGGCAACCATAACTGTCGATCTGTGCCAAATTAAAACGTTTGAGTTTCATAAAGCACACTGATATCCATTCATCTCACCGTGTCGTCCTAGATGGAAAAAAACAGTGTAAAGAAAACTTCCGCCTTCCTTGACACTTTAGGAAGTGTCTTTCAAAGGGTGTCTCCCTCTAGTGTCAGTGTAAGGGTACTGTCTGTAAGATGTATGAGTGAACATCTAAAATTAATCAGGGTTATACGGTGGCCGACAGGGCTCACACTACATACAAATGGAAAAAATGCAACGGCATTACCCGAACCACAACGGCATTAAGAGACAGCGCAACGGCATTACCCGCAGCACGACGACATAACCGCAGCATTAGCATTAAGCTCAGCACAACGGAAATGAGGACTTTTTTTTCCGGGAAAAAATAAATCGGTTTCAAACTATTCGGCACAACAGAATTTTAGGGCCACCAAAAAAAGTAAAATTATGAAATTTTAAACCGTAAATTTATGAGGAAAAATTGTATTTTTACGAGATTAAAGTGGAAGTGAGCATACAGGGCAGCAGCAGGAACAAGTGAACGCTGCAAAGCAGCAGAGCAGACCAGACCGACTAAACTTAGTTGAACAGGTGAGCTGAATGTTTATTGATAACGTTCCAAATGTCTGGAAGTTTATTTGTTTGATTTATGATTTATTAATGTTTTATTTTTTGATGGGTGGTTTGCAGGATCTCTGCAGCCCGATGAAGCCGACGGTGACAGTTATGGAGTGTGCGCGCGCTGTGTGTGTGTGTGCGTGTGTGTTGGAGACCCCGCGTGCATGTGTGAGAGCACGGGCGAAAGAGGGGGGTGAGAGCGCGGAGCGGGAGAGTTTGCGTCTATATTGTGTGATCGAGACTGAGAACCTTGATAAAAAGATGGTGTCCCTCCCCAGAAGAAGTATTTTGTCTTATTAACTCGCTCTGGAGGCTGAGGATCCGAACGGGAAAGTGAACCCCAAACGAGGATCCGCCTTTGGCCCTGGAGAAAATCTCCCGTGTTTCCGACCACGGTCAGAAAGAAAAAAAGAGAAGTCATCGCGCAGCAAAGGTTCAACATTATCCCTGCAGCTGTCCACCTGAATCCTTTCTTCCTCCATTAAAGATCAGATCTCTACATCTGTCTGACACTTCTGTCTGAGGAGGAGCACTTTCTGGCATTTTCAACGTTCTAATGCTAATATAACAGACTATTTTCATTCCTCTTTATTGTTATATGTTATAACGGGACGTTTCATCTGGAGGAGGGGGCGTATGTAAAACGGTTTACTTCTGCATTGGTGTTCGGATGACAGGTTCATGTCGTAAGGTGACAGATGAACTTCAGGATATGTGAATGAAAAGGAAAATAAAAGCTGCAGCGGTCCTCTACACCCAAATGTGTCTCTGAGCTCCTTATTTTATATATGAAACTCCGTCTGTCTTACCGACACCGAACCCCGGAAAACCGGTTTACACTGAAAATTATCTGATTTTAAGTCGCCAAAAGGTTCAGAATCTCATTGCTTTTTTTAAACCTATCCGGGGGAAAAAACGGGGGGAAAGGGGAAAAGGCTCCACATAATCGATGACTTTTTTCTTGTAAATGTACGAGATTTTAAATCGTAAATTCACGAGATAAAAAGTTGTAAATTTACGAGTTTTTTTCTAGTAAATTTACGACTTAAAAGTCTTAATTAAAAAAAAAGACAAAGAGCGTTAGATACAGATGTCACTGTGGAGAGCTGAGTAAATTTATTTTTTTAGACAAACGTATATTTGTAAGAAACTAGTAAGAAAACACCCTAATCTTGTCCAAATATCACATAGCTCCCAGGAGCGCTGAATAGTTTGAAACTGATTTTTTTTTTCCCGGAAAAAAAGTCCTCACTTCCGTTGTGCTGAACTTAATGCTAATGCTGCGGTTATGTCGTCGTGCTGCGGGTAATTTCGTCATGCTTCGGGTAATGCTGTTGCATTTTTCCATTTGTATGTAGTGTGAGCCCTGTCGGCCACCGTAGGGTTACACTGCAGAGTTAAAATATGTTAGATACATGTTGAAAAATTGATCGCACAGCCGTATCGTTTTAAAACCACAGACATTAACATAATTTTGTTTGTATAAAAGGTATAAAATGAATCAGTTTTTTGGCTAACTTTGTCATTTTATCTTCCTTTTCTGTCTCTAACGTCTGTACATATACATGTCCTTCTGTACATGTGATGCAAACAAAAAGACGTCCAATTACAAGCTTTCTTTCAAGTTGGGTTAATTTCAATTGGCTGAACATGGCGGCGCGACTGACGCTCGCGGCAGCCTCTCATAGCAACAATGCAGTGCAATCGTGTGTTAATGTGAATTTTAATGTGACTTTTATTGTTTTGAATGTAAACTATATGAAAGATGCTAGTATATCAGCAACAGCTTCTCTTGGAACTCAGGAACAAGGAATACTACTACGACAAACATCTGGGGGGTATTCCAGGAAGCATGTTTAAACTATCCTGATTATCCAATTTTGCCATCTTAAATGAATTACTTCTATTAGTAACAAGTGATTGAGTTAAATTTATTCAACCTAATTTCTTAAGTCTATAAAACTCAATAATTGTTTATACAACTCAAATTTACATATTTATTTAACTAAATGTCATATTACTCCAATTCAATTAATCTTTTTTCCATCGTAATGAATTATAATTCTTGAACTCTCATATGTCTAAGTTTGAGCCGGCAGATATACTCATTTTTATAACAATAAAAAGAACAAAACAGTATGTGCGTTCATTCATTTAAGAATTTTCCAACATTGACAGTATATCATTGAATGAAGGGTTGCAATATAAACTCATTGTCCTCTCCCTGCCTCTCCCTCATGGTGCAGAGACTTGACCAAAGTAGGACAAAATAACTCGGCAAAACACAGTAAAACAGCTAAACAACTAAACAGATTTGGTCAAAAATCTACACTTAAACCCACACCCACACAAAATCAAGATGGCCTCAAGACGAATCACACAAAGCTAACGCACAACACAAACTTAAGATGTCCACACAACGTATCACAAACTCGGGACGCGTACCCCTCTGAGCACGCGACCGTCCACTCGGGACGCATACCCCTCTGGGCACGCGAACGTCAAACTCTGGGTGCGCGCCCCGCAGGACACGCACCCGTCAACTCGGGGCGCGCATCCCGTCAACTCGGGGCGCGCATCCCCCAGGACACGCACTCGTCAACTCGGGGCGTGCGCCCCGCAGGACACGGATCCGTCAAACTCGGGGTGCGCGCCCCGCAGAACACGTTTCCCTCAACTCGGGGAGCGTGCCCCGCAGTACACGCACCCGTCAACTCGGGGCGTGGGCCCTGCAGGACACGCACCCGTCAACTCGGGGCGCGCATCCCCCAGGACACGCCCTTGTTAACTCGGGGCGCGCATCTCCCAGGACACGCACTCGTCAACTCGGGGCGCGCGCCCTGCAGGACACGCACCCGTCAATTTGGGGTGCGCACCCCGCAGAACATGCACCCGTCAACTAGGGGCGCGAGCCCCGCAGGACACGCACCCGTCAACTCGGGCGCGCATCCCCCAGGACACGCACCCATCAACTTGCCTCACAAGACTACACAAAAACGAAATTAATCTGTTGCACCAAACAAAATTCAACACAAGTTTGGTTAACAGTTTTCTGTTACAAAAGCTCTGTAGTGTGCTTAAAGCACCAACTTCAAATTATTTTGGCCAGGCCACAATGCACTGAAAAGCTGTTACGAATTATTCCGATATGGTGACTCAAATGAGAGCAAGGTGTTTACTCACAAACTTTTCTGGAGCACATCCTCTGTGGCAACCCCAGTCTGGAGCAATAGAGTTGGGTCTGCTCTTCCACCGGTTACGGCTGCAAGAACTTACGCACCTTCCTCCGCCTAATTGGGTTAGTGGTATCGGCAACACCTGCAGTAGCCTCCACTCCTATACCTTTGCCTACACCACCTCCAACTTATGTCTCAAGCCAAGGTCTGCCTGAGGGTCGGAGCATTCCTGCTCAGACAACTGCTCTTGGTCTCCAAAGAACAAGTCACCAACTTCATATCAAGTTAAGGTCTACAAAGAAAACAAACTGTTAATCAAAGTCTCAGAGCAATATTAAATCTGAACAAAACCCACATCGAAGAAATCACAAATGGTGTGAACTCAAATGGTTTTAAACATCCCGGACAAGCCCCCAATTAACAGCCACTAAGATCACACCAGGTATATTGCCTTCCCTTTTGTGGGAAACTTTTAAGGTTTTCATCAGAGCGCATATCATATCCTATGCTGGCTACGAGAGAAGGCAGAGGAGTTGCAAAGGTCTTGGAGATCACTACACGAATAATACAACTTGATGAGCTTTATGCTACCTCCCAATCACCTGAGGTTTATAACGAAAGGCTGTCTTTACAGGCTAAGTTTGACCACTTATCATCGGTTCAAGCTGAGGAATCTTTACTTAAATCGCAACACTCTCAGTACGAGTACGGAGACAAGGCAAGCAAATTACTCTCCCATCAGCTCTGTAGTGCAGCAGCAGCGCATCTCATTCCCCAAATTCAGACACCAGATGGAGTCTCTACAGATCTCTACAGTCTCTACAATTTTATGACTTCTACTCATCACTTTACATCACTAAGTGCAGTGTTTTTCAACCTTTTCTGAGCCACGGCACACTTTAACCTTAAAAAGAATCCCGCGGCACACCAGGATCCAAAAATAAAAAAAAATAAATAAAAAAAATAAACGGAGAAACTCATAGTCTGTATTGATCTACAGCCCCTCCACAATCTCACATGCATTTTTTAGATAATTGTTGCAGAAAAAGCTGGAAACTGCAGCTGTTTTTTTCTAAAAGATCCAATAAAAGTTAAGTTAGAAGATGTAAAAACAGTTTGATGTGTGTTTGTTGATTTCAAGACGTTTAACAACAGATCTCCTTGAGCGCTGTCACTCTCACAACCCAATGCATCATGGGAGATGTAGTGCATTAAACGGCCGGCGGAGATCGCGTCTCTAGGCTTCCTTGTTTTGTTCACTTGTTCCACGGTCTGATACCGGATTCTGTGGAAAGCTACACCGCTAAAGACGAGCTGTAGCTGGTATTTTTGTTAGAACTGAGCGACTTTACGAGCTAAATCGGGACAAGGAAGTGAAGACTTTAACCACTTCTGATTGGTCAGACTGATGACATGTGATTAAGCTCCCCAAGAATGATTGGTGGAGACAGTTAAAGGGGCGGGACTTTTCCATAATACAGCCGGAGTTGCAGCTGAATCGCGGTACGTCATTCTTATCAAAATGTCTTTAATAAAATAAAATAAACGCAAAGAAAAGTATTTTACGATCTTTTATATTCCTAACTCCTCAGTGTTTTATCAGGGCCTGTTTGGATGAACAGAGAGCTGAAATCCTGGAGATGGGAAATGTTTAATTTTTCAGTTAATGAGGGCAATTTCCCACGGTACACATGACCATCTCCCACGGCACACTAGTGTGCCGCGGCACACTGGTTGAAAAACACTGACTTAGTGTACATCCAGCACTGCATCATTGGACTCCTTCTTTATTTGTCTGAATTTTCCAGTAATTTAACATAATATTGCGATCGATTAGAGGAGCCCATAACGGTTGGAGAGATTTTGCAGGCTATTAATAATGCAATGTAATGCAATGTTCTAAATATCCTGGGCAAGATGCGTTTCCGGTTCAGTTCTACAGAAAATGTATGCCTGAATTGGCACCTTTAATACTTAATATGTTTAAACACTCACTTGAAGTGGGCTCCCTCCCACTATCTCTCCGACAGGCAACTATATCCCTTATCCTGAAAATTGAAAAGGATCCTTTATCCTGTGGCTCATATCGCCCTATTAAATGTGGATTATAAAATTCTTGCCAAGCTTCTGGCTTTGCATATTGAGGGAATTCTGCTATCAGTGATAAGTCCTGACCATACAGGATTTATTAAAGGGAGATATGCATTTTCCAATATCAGAGGGTTGTTTGACATTCTCTATAACTCTCTAGACACCACTGAGCCTGAGTTTGTCTTAAGTCTGGATGCTGAGAAGGCTTTCGAGAGAGTTGAATGGGGTTACCTTTTCTACGTTTTGGAGAAATTCGGATTTGGTAAAATGTTCACTTCTTGGGTCAGGCTTTTGTATACCTTCCCACTTGCCTCAATCAAAACGAATAACACTCACTCTGACTTTTTTCCTCTTTTTAGAGGTACGAGGCAGGGATGTCCTTTGTCGCCAGTGCTCTTTTCTATTGCCTTAGTGCCTTTGGCTATCTCACTTAGATCCAACTGTCAGATTGCTGGAGTTACAAGAAATGGAATGGAACAGAGAATTTCATTATATGCTGATGATTTGCGTCTTTATATCTCGAAGCCAACTCCCTCTTTTCTCACTCTGCTCTCAACTCTTCACCAGTTTAGCCTTATTTCAGGCTATAAGCTAAACCTTGGAAAAAGTGAACTTTTTCCGGTGAATATTGCTGCTCAAGCATATCCATCTGCTGTTCTCCCATTACGGGTTGCAGTAGATAGTTTCACATACTTGGGGGGAAGGTTACCAGGAAATTTGAAAAAACCTTTTTAAGTCAAAATTTGACTCACTCTTGATCAAACTTAAATGTGATTTGGACAGATGGTCGCTACCTTACCTGTCAGTAGCTGGCTGAATTAATACAATCAAAATGAACATGCTCCCAAAATTTTCTTTTCTTTTTCAATGTGTCCCTGCCTTTATTCCAATCTCTTTTTTCTGTAAGCTTGATCAGACTTTGTCTAGATTCATTTGGAACAACAAGGCTCCTAGAATTCGTAAAGCATACCTCCAAGGACCCAAGTGTGCAGGAGCGATGGCCCTGCCAAACTTTATGTTTTATTACTGGGCATTCAACTTTCACGTCATTAGGTATTGGGTACAGGCCTCTTCTTGTGTCTTGTCTTCATTAACATCATTGATTTATGCTCCTAAGCAATTACCGAGCCCTGAATATTACAATAATACCGTTATCAAAGTCACATGGAAAATTTGGTATCAATTTAGACGTTACTTTAAAATAAATTTTCTTTCCTTACAATCCCCCCTTGCAAAAAACCCTTCATTTCGGCCCTCAACAGTGGATGGTGCATTCTCCGTTTGGGTGTCCTTCGGTATCAGATCACTCAAAGACCTCTATGTTGAAGTTATGGTTGCCTCCTTTGAACAATTTTCATCCAAATTCGGTCTTCCAAAGAATCACTTTTCCGCTACCTACAAATCCAAAGTTTTGTCAAGGAAAAAACTCACCAGTTTCCATCCAGACCACCCGACCATGATTTTGACAATCTTCTGATGCCATCACCACTATCAAAAGGGATGATATCATGTCTGTATGAGAGGATATGTTTTATGGGCAAATCTTCTACTGTGACTATTAAAATGGCATGGGAGCAGGATTTAGGTTTTGTGATCCAGGATGACCTTTGGGATAAAGTCCTGAAAAAGGTCCATAGCTCCTCATTGTGTGCCAAACATGGATTAATTCAATGTAAAGTTTTGCACCGAACACACCGGACTAAATTGCGACTCTCTCAGATATACCCAGACATTAATCCCCCCCATAAACCCCCAATAATTTCAATATATCATCTCAGTGTTTTTCAACCGGTGTGCCCTGGCACACTAGTGTGCCATGGGAGATGGTCAGGTGTGCCGTGGGAAATTCCCCTTATCAACTGATCTATAAACATTTCCCATCTCCATGATATCAGCTCTGTGATCATCCAAACAGGCCCTGATAAAATACTGACTAGTTAGTAATAAAAATATAAAATGAAATACTTTTTTCTTTGTGTTAATTTGATTTTATTGACCCCTTGTGCTATCCTAGGCACTTTAACATTGGAAGTTGGGTCATCTAGACCCACTAGACCAGGGGTCGGGAACCTATGGCTCGCGAGCCATATATGGCTCTTTTGATGATCACATGTGGCTCGCAGACAAATCATTAATTATACTTTTTTTTTTTCATTAGACCAGTCCTTCTCGGGCACGATGCGATGCCAGAGGCGCGCAGTAGTAGTGGTGCTTGGAGTGCTTGCAGTTTACTATTATCTATTATTTCACAGAGTTTGTACCACCCGGAAACCTGTGAATTGCCGTACCTAAAACTGTGCGCTCCCGTCTCTGAGGAAGAGCGCGCAGTTTCGGGGATGGGATGTGTGAGGAAGAAAGCTGAGGGGGGTAGGGTGGGGGGGACCGGCAGCAGGTGAATCGCGCAGGGATGGTAAAAACGTAAACCCGCTGCCCGTCACTCACTGCAGCGTGTGAGTTTGGTTACATGTCTGTCTCACATGTAAAGAACATTCAGACCTAAGATCCGATTTAAAGTCTCAACGCCTGCATGAAGCAGAAACTCACCACGTATCAACCAGACAAGACCATCAGCAAAACTACCACGCGAAATACTCATCATTTATTAGCAACAGCATAACAATGTTATTAAAAAGAATCCACAGACCTATTGTACTTTAAAAGTGTTGAAATTAAATCAAATGCACACATTCATTTGTATATTTAGTTATAAATATATTGTCGCAGACTGAGTTTAACTTGGCTGTTGGGCCGCGTTAAAAGTTCTGGAGTTCGTTGAACGCATCGATCAAGCAGAGATCTGATTGGCCCTCAGTTCTGTCGCTCAGCCTGTTGTTAGGGAGTTTGGACCAATGGGGTTCAGCCATGGGCCGAATAAGGGAAATGGGAGGGCTGGAGCAGGAGCAGGGAAATATAAAGTTGGGAGAAGCGCTCTCGTCTCGGTGGGAGAGATTCAGGAGTTGCTGAATTGTACGGCGTTTGTTGCGGTCTGCAGTAACCAGAATAAAGAACCTTAAGAGAGGTTAAGTCTCCGTGCCTCAGTGTGGGAAAGGGACACTACATTATTGTATGGCTCTTTCGAAATTGCATTTAAAAATATGTGGCGTTTATGGCTCTCTCTGCCAAAAAGGTTCCCGACCCCTGCACTAGACAGAGCTCTGAACCTTTTTTCTTCAATGATTTGTGATCTTCACTGGTGTCCATGGATTACATGAAATCTTTCCACCTTTATCCACCTTTGTCATGGTAGGGAGAACACATTTTGTAAGGGTGGAGTCATCTAAGAAATCACAAGGGTTAAAGACATTTTGACAGTAAATGACAATATTGATCACAAAGCAGCAAAGTCAGTGGGTGACTTCGTGTTGTGGATGAGGTCAACTTTGTCAACTTCACCATGATTATTTCTGATTTTTGCTATGATTTTTTTTTAGTTTTGCTATAATATATATATATTTTTTGCTACAACAGTTGTTCTAAAGCGAGGAGATATCACGTCTACAACTACACTGGTTCCTATAAGAGAAAGAGTAATGGTATTAGGGATTTCTCAAGATCCAAGATCAACTTTATTAATCCCCAAAGGGAAATTTAGTTGTAGTAGCAGCACCATGGAAATAATATGGGAGATAAAAATGAACATAAGACACAAAATATACAGTGAAGAAAAGAAAAAAAAAATTCTAGAACTCTCAAAAATCTTATGTACATCCAAGTCTGGCAGGTGAATTGTGAAGTCTAATGGCTGATGGCAGGAATGACTTCCTGTATCGTTCTCTAGCACAGAGAACTACTTCTTGTAGAGAAGTAAAGTCTGCTCATGCCCTTCTTGCAGAATTTTAAAATAATACTGAGTTCTTGAGATGTGTTTATTTTATTATTGATTTGATTTATTTAGGGTGAGTTACTAAGAAACTGCTATTCTTTGTCTGGGGCTTCTTATGTACTTTTTTTGACGGTCCCTGTCTGCCTCTGCAGCCTCACATGCAGCTTCACATCAAGGCAAACTCGTTTTCTGCATCACAACAGACAAAAACAAACAGTTCTTACTGGTCAACAGAACTGCATCCAATGTTTTGCTCTGTAATGTTTGTGAATAAAGTCATTAGGAAGAACAGAACAGACTGGTGATATTGTGACAAACACAAAAACAAAACAGAACATGTATGACATTGACATATTGTAAATTTTTAATTTTTAAATTGCAGCTCATCCTGTAGTTTTCATGAGCAGATGAGGTTAGTTAGTTTAGTCTTTCCTCATGTAGCTATTAGAAGTACTAAGAAGAAAATAATGAAAAAGAAATTGGAAAGAAGATCACCTTTGTTTTTTTTTCAATGGAATACACTTTCATACTTTACTGCCGCACCAACACAAATGGTCGTTGATACGGCGGCAGCAATTTTAACGGCAAGGCAGACAAACTTGGATGTATCAATATGTGTATTGATTTAATTTAACGACACTGACTACAACAGTCTGACTAAAATGTGTTTATCTTTAGTTTTGCAAATTCTGTAAAAGGTTATGGAAAAGTTATGGAAAACCATTACTAAAAAAGTATACGAATATTGAGTTTGAGGCTTTGATTAGATAAAATGGAAAAACTGCACCACCTGCTCTGTTTAATATAATCATCCAAAAACTGAAGTGTCTGAGGGGAACACAACACAACAGTCCTCGCACCAACCAGTGTTCAGTGTTTTAACAAAAATGACGTAAAACAATGTGAGCGTAACAAAGCCCAGATTTGACAAACACTATTTGTTAGGAGCTTACAGAACTCTTTGGGAAAGGTTCATTGCAAAGGAAAAACATTACTGAAATTATGATTATGTTCACTAATCATTCCAAAGGTGGTAGAAAAAAGGACTAACTCACTGGCCACTTTATTAAGCACACCTGTCCAACTGCTTGTTAACGCAAATTCATAATAAGCCATCGCATGGCAAAAATGTAATGCATTTAGGCATTTAGACATATTCAAGATGATCTGCTACAATTCAAACCGAGCATCAGAATGAGGAAGAAAGGGGATTGAAATGACTAAATGTGGCATGGTGGTTTGTTCAAGACGGGCTGGTCTCAGGATTTCAGAAACTGCTGATCTGCTGGAATTTTCACCCACAACCATCTCTAGGGGTTTCAGAGAACAGTCTGAAAAAGAGAAAACATCCAGTAAGCAGCTGTTCTGTGGGCGTTGCTCTGTTGATGTCAGAGGTCAGAGGAGAATGGCTAGACTGGTTCCAGCTGAGTCACACAGACTCACCAAAACTGGACAATTTCTGCAGCTACATTCAGATTGTAGGTTCCGATATTGACTTCACTAACATGAAAGCATAGATCCATCCTGCTATGTTCAGGCTGGTGCTGGCACACTTTGGCTTCCTTAGTACCAATGGAGCATGCTTACACAGCCACAGCCTACCTGAGTATTGTTGCTGACCATGTCCATCCCTTTCTGACCACAGTGTACCATCTTCTGACGGCTACTTCCAGCAAGATAAGGTGCCATGTTATAAAGCTGGATTCTTCTCAGACTGTTTTCTGAAAAATTACAATTAATTCACTGGACTCAAATGGCCTCAACAATCACCAGATACTAACCCAATAGAAGGGGTGGAACAGTAGATTGACTTCATGGATGTGCAGCCGACAAATCTGCAGCAACTGTATGATGCTGTCATGTCAATATGGACCAAACTCTCAGGAATGTTTCCAGAACCTTGTTGAATCAATGCCACCAAAAATTAAAGCAGATTTGAAGGCAAAAGGGAGTTCAACCCATGACTGGCAAGGTGGAGTAAATAAAGTGGCCTGTGAGTCTGTATTTACAGCGGGGAAAATAAGTATTGAACACGTCAACATTTCTCTCATAAAACATATTTTTAATCAAGCTATTGACATGAAATTTTCACCAGATGTCGGCATCAACCCAAGTAATGCACACATAGAAAGAAATCCAAACATTTATGTCCATAAATGAAGTTATGTGTAATAAAGTGAAATGGTACAGGGAATAAGTATTGAACACGCTTACTGAAATTGATTTAATACTTAGTGCAAAAACCTTTGTTGGTGATTCCAGCCTCAAGACGCCTCCTGTATGGAGAAACCAGTGGAATACATTGCTCAGGTGGGATTTTGGCCCATTCATCCACACAAACTGCCTTCAAATCTTCAAGGTTCCGGGGGTCTCTTCTGTGAACCCGGATCTTCAGTTCTTTCCAAAGATTTTCAATTGGATTCAAGTCTGGTGATTGACTGGGCCATTCTAGCAGCTTTCTTTTCTTTTTCTTCAACCAGTTGAGTGTTACCTTGGCTGTGTGCTTGGGATCGTTGTCTTGCTGAAAGACCCACCCTCTTTTCATCTTCAGCAGCCTGGCAGATGACAGCAGATTCTGATCAAGAATGTTTCCATACTTTTCTCCAGTCATTATTCCTTCAATAATATGAAGTCTACCAGTACCACATGCTGAAAAACAGCCCCACGCCATGATGCTCCCACCTCCGAACTTAACTGTTGCTATGGTGTTTTGGGGGTGATGTGCGGTGCCATTTTTCCTCCACACATGTTGTGTCTTATGACATCCGAAGAGTTCAATTTTGGTCTCATCTGACCAGAGTATCTTCTCCCAGAATGTCATGGGTTTATCCAAATGTTGTGTCGCAAACTCCAAACGAGCTTCAACATGCTTCTTCTTCAAAAATGGAGTCTTGCGTGGTGTGCGTGCATGGAGGCCATGGCGGTTGAGTGCATTACTTATTGTTTTCTTTGAAACAACGGTACCTGTTGGTTCCAGGTCTTTCTGAAGCTCTCCACGAGTGGTCCTGGGCTGTTGGAGAACCCTTCTGATGATTGTTCTGACTCCTCTGTCTGAAATCTTGTGAGGAGCACCTGGCCGTGGCAGGTTTATGGTAATGCCGTGTTCTTTCCACTTCCGGATGATGGCCCCAATGGTACTCACTGGAACTTTCAGAAGTTTAGAAATGCGCCTGTAACCAATGCAACAATAAGGTTGCGTAGGTCTTTGGACAGCTCTTTGCTTTTACCCATCATGCAATGCTTCTTGTCTAACACCTTGCTGGTGAGAAACCTTTTTAAAAGGCATCAATCAGGACTATACCAGCTGATATTACTTTGCACTAATAGGGGGCAGGTTAACCTTCTGAATACTGACAAACTCCAGCTGCTTTCTTGGCTTGCCAGACATTTTTACCCCTCCTTTTCTTCATGTGTTCAATACTTATTCCCTGTGCCATTTCACTTTATTACACATAACTTCATTTATGGACATAAATGTTTGGAATTTTTCTATGTGTGCATTACTTGGGTTGATGCCGACATCTGGTGAAAATTTCGTGTCAATAGCTCGATTAGAAATATGTTTTTTGAGAGAAATGTTGACGTGTTCAATACTTATTTTCCCCGCTGTAATTTAGCGTCTCATTTGTACTGCGCTACTTTATTTTGAATAAATTTGTCAGACAAACAAAAACAGTTTTTTATGTAAATAAATTTGTATTCATTGTTAGATTTTACTTGAATTAGATTTTCTTTTCAAATGTCTTTAAACTCCCAAAACCCAAAACAATGCTGTCATTTCTCAAGTCTGACCAATTTTTGGTTTCACTTAGCTGTAACACATATTAAAAACAATTAAAAGTATTTTGATGGATAATAATTAAAAGCAAGAAATACATATCCAATCATGTGATGTTTAATATCTTTAAAATAAGGAGTTTCTTTAAAGCCTTTTTTGTGTCACAAAATGTTGTTGGGTAAAGGATATCACCTGTCCGCACAGAAAATATTCATCAGCTGCTTGCTGTAGGTCAGACAAAAGCAAAGGTATTGAGTTCATTTTAATCTCCTGTTTCCTTTGAATCGTGACAGATCATGACATTTTGTCAAAATCACCTGTCCCAAACAAAACATTCATCTCAAGGTCTTGTTCCTTTCAGTATTGTATCTTATCTTTACCAACGATATGGTTTGGTCTCTTCCTCAGTTCATCAATACAGTACTTTACTGTAAAAAAAAAAAGTTACATTCCTAAAACTTCTATTTAAAAGAGAAAAAAATTAAAATATTAAATTGTGAGAAATTTAATCATGAATTGATTTGTTTTTTAAATCTCCAACAGATGAGTGAAAAATATTTTAAGGTCACAGAAGATAGCCCCCATAGGTCTGTAAATCCCATAACATATGGTGCAAATGAAAGAGGAAATCTGAGAGGTTATGCATGTCAAGCAGAAAGAAACCACTGAGTGCATGTGACTACCTCTGCACCTCAAACTAGGCCAACACTTCTGTTTCACTTAGGCTTTCCAGTCCAGAGGAAATAAGGCACAAGTTGTGGTAACTTTCATAAAGTACACTCAGCATTTTGTTCATAGTAATGAATTGTTTTTGATATGTGTGAAGTGTCTGACAATCACAAATACCTATTTTCGTGTAGCAATACATCTGGACTTCAAACAGTTTCTGAGGTTTGCATTTGAGGGTACGGCTTACATATACCTAGTGTTGCCCTGTGGTTTCTCACTCACCCTCCACACTTTTGTGAAATGTGTTTGAGAGGCTTCTGTAATCTGAATTTTCTGGATGACTGGCTTTTATAGCAAACTCAAGAGAGAAGGCAGTGATTCAACTCTCTCAAGCAGGTGGGGTAAAACTGCACCTGAACTCTGGCAATGGCACATTCACCTGTTGAAAGGCCCAACCTGATTTCCAACAGCTTGCCCCCTTCTGTGTTTGCAACTTTTCAGAGTGCAAGAGTATCTTCCACTAGTTCACATGCCTATAAATGGCAAGCCTTTAAACATTGGTTCAAATCCCCTTTTTATCCTTCTATAGTGAAATTCCAACTTTTCTTCTGGATCTGCTGGATAAAAGTATCTATTTTTCCAGTTAAAGTCTGTTTTGGCTGCACTTACTGCTTATCACATTGGTTTTGGATAACACTAGGTGTGCATCCTCTGGGCTTACAGTTTTAAAAGGGGGTTGCAGTTTGGACCTGTAATCAAGTCTAGTCTTCCTTTATGGGGCCTGCCTGCCTTTTGTGTTTGAGACCCTTGGTAGTCCTCCTTTTAAATGAAATGAGTTGGTTTGTGTAAAATAATTTTTATACAAAACACCTATACTCCTACTTCTTAACTCTGCGAAGCATGTTTATGATCTTCATCTGCTCTCTGTTTATTCTTTGTACACACAACTTTCAGTAGAAAGTAATCCCATGGAGAACAACTCTATGGTGATTGAACTATTTTTTTAATATGTTTATTAAAGATTTTTTTTTATCACAGAACAAGGTTAATTTGAACAACAACTAAAAGGAAAAACAAAAACACCGGAAGAAAAAACAGGCACACAAGCACAAGGGCAAGGAATAGGAGACTACATTGGAGTGGTGGACAAAATAGTTGGTACCCCTCAGTTTAAGAAAGAAAGTCCCCAATGATGGTACCTTCATAGATTACTGAGAACTAATTACCCAGGGGGTCATGATGAACTCAGGTATGTCCTTTAATTGACATCACAGCCCATTGTTGTTGGGGTGATAGGACAGCACAAGGGTTAATCCCATGATAGTGGATGGACCAACAACAATGTGAATACTCAAATTCAGGGAGCTAAGAAAAACAAACACTTGAACCGCAATACACGTCACAAAAACTGTAGCGTGAGTGTTTACCTCTATACACAAGGGGCAATGACGAGTATAATAAACTACGAATATAAAATATTTTCCAAAGTTTTTTTACACTTTTTCCCATAATTGTGCTTTTATTAAATGTGTTATTGTTAAACTTGAATTCATTTTACGAATTTTTAATGGTTTTTGCCAAACCATTCTTGGTTTCTTGAAAAAGGGATGAGTTATTATTTTTATCTTACATTCATCAAAACATTTCTTACAAAGGCCCAAAGGACTTGATTACTTGACTACATGCTATAAAGGAGGAAGGTATAGTTACCAGGTGTCAATTCAATATACAGTATCTCAAGAATAGAAGACAGAGAAGGTTTTCTCCCAGTGGAAAGAAGTTGTTTCTACTAATCATTAGGAAAAAAGGTGAGTAGTCTTCTGCTGTGTCTTTGCCAAAAGCCTGTAGTTTTAATGTCACTTTGCTGAACCCTTGTTACTTACAGGATGGGATAGGATGGATCCCCAGGCAGCAGAATGTACACCCAATCTGTCTGACAAGATGGCAATGGAGGCTAAGCAGCGTTGTGTTCAGTCAACTCTGTCATTATGTCCCACTGTACAGGAGCCAGGATCAATGACGAGGGCAAGACAGGTTCAGGTGCAAGTAGTTCTTCGATAGTGGTTTCGAATAGATGAGACAGCGCATCAGCCTTTACGTTCTTGGAGCCAGGGTGATATGTGATCTGAAACTGAGAACCAGCTGGAACCAGGAATTGTTGAAAAGAGCCTTCGAGCCAGTGCCTCCACTCAGAGAATGCCTCCTTCATGGCCAGCAGTTCCCTGTCGCCCACGTCATAATTCTGCTCTGTGTCATTGAGTTTTCTGAAAACGTAGGCGCACGGGAACATCTAAGCTGGCTGACCATGGTGCTGAGAGAGCATGGCTCTGATTCCTGTGTTGGAAGCATACTTCTCCACGATAATTTGCATGGCTGGGTTCAGGTGATGGTGATGTCCAGGGTCTTATCCGTCCACTGGATGGTTGAACAACACACGTAACCGTTGTGTGAGTGCAGCATAAGAGTGGAAGGGTAGCAATCCTTCAGTCCAGAGCCCAGCTAATGAACGCCCGGGAAAGTCGCGGTGGATGTTTTGCTGACAGGTGGGTTAATTTGCAGGTGCGACATGATGGCTTTGGTCGAGGAGTTCAGATGCTGGAGCTGGCAACCGTGCTCCAGCAAAAAAGTAGCAAACCCCACCGGCCTAGGAACTCCAGCTGGTGGATCCATGTTTTGCAAAGTATTCATAAGTAGTCATAAGAACAGGCAGACGGCTGGAGTCAAATGCAGCCGATTTATTAGCTCAGCTAAAAGTCCACAAAGATAAACCAGGGTGAGGCAAGCAGGAGTTGATAACAGGCATAAGTTCCTCAGAGGAGAGACAGGGTGATCGGGATCCAGGGGAGAGTCTGGGCAGGCGTTAGACAGAGTTAAAAACAGGGTCAGAAGATCAGGTCCAAATTCAAGGCTTGGTAGGAAGGCAAAGTGACACAAACAATACTGAGCTTTACTCAGTGCAGAGCTTAAGTTTAAGCTTAAGCTGTGGTTTATTGAGTGAATGAGAGTCAGGTGTGCGGCATCCATGAAGTGTGCACTGCAGTGTGCTGGGAGATGAAGTGCAGTTAGTACTAGGTAGATTACTGTCACAGTGCTCACAAATGTCTGAGTTGCTGAGACCCATCTTGAACATCCTCTGTCCAGTGTAGTAAGTTCTGTGAAGAGTTTTGAAATGGATTAGCTGCAATTTTGGACTTTTTGTCAGTTTAAAGGTGTTTAGACATATTTCTGACTAGAAGCTTTCATCTGTTCTGATGCTCAAGTCTGCATCCCATTTTGCTATTGGAAGTGAAATATTATTATCTAGTTTACATAAAAGTTTGTATATTTTGGAGAGAGTTTTATTCATTGAAAATTTAATCAAATGGGTAACTACTGGTAGTTTTAGGTCATTGTCTTTGTATTTCAACATTTTGGTATTTATGGATTTAAGTTGCTGATATTCCAAGAAGTTATTTATTCCATGTGTGTCTTGAAGTTCCTGGGGTGTAATGAATCTTCTATTACAAATTAAGTGCTCCACTAGCCCCCTGCTTGCCAAGCTGGGAAGTGTATCATTTTTTTGTTGATAAGGATGTGTGGGTTGTTCCAGATGGGTGTCATTTTGCACAGTTGAATTAACGAGTTGAATTTTTTGAGAAAATCCCACCAGGCTGTTAAAGTGGCGTTCATATTACTACTTTTCGAAACAGTCCTGTTTCTAAACTTTTTAGCTAATAACATGGTAGATCTGACAGGTTGATCTTTCCACATAACGCCTGTTCCAAGTCCAACCATGAGTTTGATTCTGGATTGTTTTCAACCATTTTAAGATGTATTGTAATGTATTTGCAATAAATTACTTTTAGAAGTTAGGTCATTCTAAGCCTCCAAAGCTTTTTGCAGATTTTAAAGTTTTAAGACTAATTTTAAGGTATGTAGTTCCATAAAAAGCTTGATATGGATGAGTCTAATGTTTTGAACCATTTTAGTGGCGGTTGTGTGGGAATCATTGAGAAGAGATAATTAACTTTGGTTAAGATTTTCATTTTTACCGTGGCTATCTTGCCCATGAGGGACAGAGGCAGGTTGAGCCAGCAGGTTAGATCATCCTGTATGCTTTTCAGTAATGGGGTGTGGTTTAGCTGCACTAGTTCTGATAGTTTGGGGGGAAAATAAATACCTAGATATTGATATTGCCTGACTAATATCAAGTCTTTGCTCTGCAATACTGTCCAGGGTTAATAAATCAGATTCATGCCAATTAATTGAGTAGTCTGGATGACATGAGCGCCAAGCATCGCAGAGACCCAGATCATTCATGTACTGCTTTAGTATACCTGCAGACCACCATGTACGCTGGTTTGCTGCTGTGCTGAGTCTGTCAAGTTCAGGATCCAGAATCAGATTGACGTTTCGTCCTATAAGAATTGTGGAGTCAGAGTGAACCGACAGTGAACTGAGAGTGAGGTGAAGAATCTCTGAAAGAAGGAAGAGTTGTCAACATTTGGGCCATAGATACTGGCTATGCAAAGGTCCTTATTATGAACTGATATATTAATAATTACATATCGGCCTTCTGGGTCAGTAACTGTATCCTTATAAGTAAATTGAATGTTTTTATTAATTAAAACAGCATCTCCTCTTTGTTTGGAGTTGTAACTAGCAGAATACATGAATGGAAATTGTGAGCAGCACAGGACATGATCAGCTGATTTAGATAAGTGGGTCTCCTGCAGTGAAGCTATTTCTGCTTTTAGATCATCCAGGTGATTTAACACTTTCAGTCTCTTTGTCCCAGAGCCAAGTCCACGCACATTCCAGCTAACAATGTTAAGACTGGACATAACTACTCTAACTGAGAGAATTTAAGGCTAAAAAATGCATCTGCCAATCCATGTGCGCATGCCCGCTGATGGATGAAGGAGCGCTGTGCGTTGTGTGCATGAGCGTTTCTTGGCTGTGTGGGCTGCATGTTGCGTAAACTCACATAGGACACCTATGTGAGTTTATGTGAGGTGTTTGCGGGATGTCCGCAAGTCTGTGCAGGATCGCGTGTGCATGCCCATGTGTGCGCCCATTCCGTGCATAAATAAATACCAACTTACTGGGGATGTGTTGCCTTTGGATGATTTACATATAAGGAATGGGGGAGAGATGGGGAAACTAAAAGGAAGACAGACAGCGACCACAGCTCGGGACCCGGCAGTGATGTGTTTCTTCCTCAGCGGAAAAAGGATCTTTCAGCGCCGCAGAATCTCAACCGAAAACTGATAATTAACACTAATGTGTTAATGAAGTTTTTACATTTTAGACTGTTTACGAGTGTTTTCTCACCCTTGACTGGGGGTTTGTGTCACCCCAGCCAACAGGAGAACAGGGTGGACGACGCCTTCTAGGTTCTCTCTTCTTTAGCTTTTTTTCTTTAGTCATTTCTCTTTTATTTATTTTTTATTTTTTATTTTTTTTTTACTTGTCCTGTCCAACAGCTGGGCAGTCAGATGAGAGCTGAGGGCCTCTTGTGTTGGACATATTTTACTTTAACAAGAGGGGTTATTAATCTTAAATAAATAAATACACCCCTTTTGTAGTTGAGGCCAAACTTTATTAATTTCAAACATGTTTGAAGATCTTTGGTGTTGGACCGGACGGAAAAGGAAAGAGGGGAAGAAGAGAGAGGGACGTTAGAGAGAGGGGGGGAAGGAGGGTGATAGTAGGAGGGGAAGGGGGATAAGA
>CM074498.1:31121783-31212874 GCA_037389245.1 Oryzias sinensis
AATATTACATCAAAGGTGAAATTCTGACACTAAGATTAGTGGAAAACATCTGTCCATCAATACGCTGTGGGTTAGGAGGAGGGATGAAGCAGACAGGGAGCAGTGTGGCAGTGTCCCCGTGGGGGTGGAGATACATGCATGCTGCCGACGTGAACCGTATGTTCATAAGGGGAACCAGATCCTACCCAGCCAGACCAGCCAGACCAGGAGAGGGGAGGAGAGACCCCCAGGCCAGGAACCCCCCTGGCATCGGACCCAGGCAGCCCGGGAGGGGGGGAGGAGTGGACCGCCCACCCACCCAGCCAGGCGCAGAGAATGCCCCACTACAGGAGCCCCCCCGACGCCCAAAGGCATAAGCGAACCCGGCGTCCGGCCCCCAGGCCACAGGACAGGAGCGCTTGGCCGTACCAGGCGGCAGCCATGGGGGCCACCGGACGCCGAGACAAGGGCCAGGGACAACGCCAGGGCCCCGAGAACCCATGGTCCGCCGACCACCCAACCGGCGCCCGCCCCCGAGAGCCAGCCACAGCATCTAACCCCCCTCAAACATCCCTCTCTCTTCTTCCCTCCTTTCTTTTTCCATCTGGTCCAACACAATAAAATTTCAAACATGATTAAGAAGAGAAGGAAGAAGAGAGAAGGATGTTAGAGAGGGGGGATAGTATCACAAATTGCAAAATAACAAGCAACAAGTTGCTGGAAGTTTATATATTCATTACCGTCAGGTTGTCAAGTTATTTTGCCCCACTTGAAGGAGAAAGCATCAAATGGAGCAAAACACCAGCAGGACTCCACTCATGTTCAAAATTTCATAAACCTGTCTCTTTTCTTTTATTTGCATTTGAACAGAGAACTTTTTCCAGTGAATTAATGAGTATTTGGTTGAAGCAACCAAGCAAGGTGAAAAATCTGTATAGAAATAATTCTTATGAAAACGTTTTTTGTTTTACAAATAAATTACAAATAACTATGATTTAATTTCAAATAACAAAATATGAAATTTTATTAACAAATGAGCAAATTTCACACAACATCAATGCACCATGATCAATTATCAATCATCAATCAGAAATAAAAAAAATACATTTAAATTGAGAATTAAGAATTAATGTCTAAAGCTCCCTCGATAATGCAATAAAAACTGATCAACCCCCGTTTACTTCTGCATCTTACCGGCTGCCTCTCCAATTTTTCAGATGCCTCGGTAGGGATTTTCTTTCATCTGAAGGTCGGCCTGAACGTGTTTTCTTCAGCTCGCCTGTCAGATCAGTGCTCACTGCTTTTGCACAACACCCGAATCACCATGCGCGCATAGGTGCAATTGTTCTCACCTGTTGCAATTGACATACTTTTGTAAATGTATTTTTCTTCTTAAATACCTTTTTCTCAATTTCATAACACACTTTCCAACTATTCAAGATTTATTTTTCTTCAGCAAATTTTCATTCATTTCATTTATTTGTTTATCTGTTCCTTTCATGAAAATTATTTATGTCCAATATGTTTACATGTTTGTCTTACATATTGAACATGTTCATGATTGGATATATACGATTTTTTTCTTTTTGTGTGTGTGTGTGCGAGTTTTGACCTAACACAGGTGTAGACGTATAATAAATCTAAAAGCGGTGGGGCCCGTCCACAAAATCAAATGTTACAAACATAACTGTTGGCTCCAAAAAGGTTTACATACCAACATGTGAAACATTTCATTCAGTCATGCAAACTATTTGTGCAAAGGTGAGATAGCACCTGTGCTCAAATGAGTGTTTTTGTTCTTTTGGAGTGGATGATGGAATGTAAAAAGAAAGAGGGCGAATGCCCAGCCATCCCCACACCAAGCCCACCGCCGTAGAAGAAGTGGTAGCCAGGAACCCCCCCAACACCTGCATGGTTAAAAAGAAAGGAAAGGAAAAGGCGGGAGAAGTACATGTGTGATGTAATGTCATCTCTGGCTCAAGGTGGGAGGGAGGGTGGGAGGGAAGGGAAGGAAGGGAAGGAAGGAAGGAAGGAAGGAAGGAAGGAAGGAAGGAAGGAAGGAAGGAAGGAAGGAAAACCGTCCACCGGGTGATCACATCTGCCACCCAAGCAAGGGCCAGTAGTATCGGCACGTGGGCCCCCAATGCCAGAGAGCAGGGAGGCACAGGAATCAGAGTGTGCAAGCTCCAGCCGGACCACAAGAACAGCCCCTCTCCTATGCCCAAAGCAAGGCCCTGCCTCAGTAGAGCACCTCCAGCTCCAGACGAGGAGCCCACCACGACCCAGGAGTACTGAGCATCCCCCAATCCCAGGCACGAGCCAGGGCCTTCCAAGGGAGACCCGCCCCATGCTCCAGGCAGCCACCCAACCAGCCTGCTGGAAGTCCAGGAGAGAGCAAGACAGGGGCTGCCCTAGGAATAAGACGGCCAAGAGAAATGGGGTCCACAAGGAGTCTTGCAAATATGGCCCGACCAGGTTCACCCCCTGTTGGAGATTTGGAGAAGAATGAATGAGCCTTAACCCTTGTGCTATCTTAGATGACCCCCCCCCCTTACATTGACGTGTTATTCCTACCATGACAAAGGTGGATAAAGGTGGAAAGATTTCATGAAATCCATGGACACCAGTGAAGATCACAATCATTGAAAAAAAAGGTTCAGAGCACTGTCTAGTGAGTCTAGATGAACCAACTCCCAATGTTAAAGTGCCTAGGATATCACAAGGGTTAACCGATAAGTTTCTATTGGGGAAATAAAATGCTGTTTATTTTTAGCATTAATGTAGCTTCTCTAGTGCTTTTAAACAGTTCAGGAGACTGATTGGTGCATTAAAAATAAAGGGTGGGGGACACACACTGATTCTATCCAAAAAAAATAAAGTGTGATGATGAGGCAGCAATACAGAATGAAGGAAAGTTGCTTTAATGTGACAAAAAAAGGGGCTTTGTTTACATATCTGCTCTGTTGCACCTTTGCAGCCACGCTTCTCACACACGGAAGTAAACTGGTAAAGCTGATCACCACAATGTCAGCCTTTTTCAGAGCATTTTTCACATCCCTCTGATCCATCAGGTCCCTAAACTAGAATCCATTGCTTTGAGGTTCTGCAGAACTTTAGCCCGCTTTGCTAGCATGTTAGCAGATGCTAAACGCATTAGCCTATTAGCTGCTGCCGTGCTTCATTGTCTATCTTATTTATCTGAGCCGCTAAAAAGCACAGCAATCCACATTTTTATATATTACAGGCAGGAACATGGCTCAGAGTTTCTGTTATCCATTCCAAGTAAAAACTAAATAGTTCATGTCTCATAACAACAGAACAAGCTGCCTCTGGCGGCAGTCTTCCTGTTGTCTTGTGCAGAGTAGAGCTGCTCTAAGAGGCTCCGTGTTCTCTGCTGCCAACTAGCGGTCGGAGGGTGAAGTGGACAACAAGAGTCGGACGCTGAAGGACGCTCAGAGATAATTAAATATCGATCTGGTAGCATTTTGAATCGATACAAGTATTGTCAAATGACGTATTGCGATATATTGCCGAATCGATTTTTTCTTACACCCCTAGGTGTGATCACTCAACCCATCAACTCTACTGCCGTATTAAGGAGATCCTGATCCAGCATTTGTTGCTAGTTCGTTGCTCCTCTATGGAAATATTCACCATGATTGTTCACTTGGGTTCCGCCCTCAGAGCTATCCATAGACTTCGACTACACCACGACTTCTATTCATGCCAAGACCTCCAGCCAAGCCACTGCAAAAACCTTCCAGCCAAGCCACGACTTCAAGCCAAGTTTCCCGCTCCTCATTTTACCATTCATCCTCTGAACTCTGTCACCATATTCGTCGTTGGATCAGCTTCCAGGAAAATAAATCATCTAACTTCCTTTTCACTCTCCTGTTTTCCTTCCGGGTTCCAGCATCTGGGTCTGTCTCAGTTTTGAAATCATGACAGTTGGTTGTCTGCATGAAGGGGAAAGTTCACCTCATCCTTCTAAATCAGCATTCCCATTCCCAATAGAAAATAACAATGGGCCCTGAACTGACCGCTGAGGGATCCACCACTTCAGTAGGTAATACTTGGATGAGTGAGGGCCCATTCAAACACGGATAGACCTGTTTGTACGGTTAAACCGCATACAAAAAACACCAGCATACATAGGTGGGGTGGGGGAGGAGCAGCCGGTCTTCACCACCTGGTCCTCTCAGGACGGCCAGGCTTGTGGCTATTCTGTCGGCTATAGTGGTGGTCGGGCGTGCGGCGAGTGGGGATGGCTTTGGGGGGGTATGGGAGGAGGGGTCGGATAACATGGCGGGTGAGGAAAATGCAGTAGTCATATGTTGCACTTCATGGACTCAGAGTAATTTCCTCAGGAATGGCGAAAAAGACAGGAGCCAGAGCCAGGAAATAGCTTGGCATTAACAAACAGTTGCTGATAAATCCTCATCTTAGGTCAGCAGCAAACCCTGCAGCTCTGCAGTAGTGTCAGCGCAGACGGGCAAGCATGTATAGAAGCCTTAGGGTTTCAAACATAAAGTGATGCACTAAAATCAGTGAGACACAGCAAGTGATGGAAAACAGACAATTTATGGAGGGTGTAGAGGGTAGAGTAGTGGGGGGGGGGTAGAGCTGTGGTTGTGCGTTGACCTCTGGGTTGCTTAGGTCGGGTGCCGGGGCTGACTTGCGGAGACGGGCGCCGGCTGGGTGGTGGGCAGCTCATGGGTCCTCTGGGCCCTGGCTTCGTCCTTGGACCGTGTCTCGGTGTCCGGCGCAAGGTGGCCCCCATGGCAGCCGCCTGGTACGGCAAAGCGCACCTGAGTTCAGGCCGAGTCCATGTTATAAGATCATGACTCAGCAGCACCCACAGGACTTGATGAGTTGCTTTTCCTCCAACACACTTGAAACCGTGCTGACCTGACAAGGGAGTCAGACTCCAGATTACCTCCGACCACAGAAACCATGCACTGTTTCGGACACAAAAGAGGTCTCCAAGGGGTAAACGGACAAGGTGTACAGGCACGGGACATGTCAGCCCTAGAACTGGGACAGCTGGCACGAAGGTGAACAATTGTCCTGCTTCGCCTCCCCTGGCTGCGGCCTGTGCCTGCTATTGCTGCGATAATTAGCTGTCCAACAAAAAAATGCTGGTAACCCCAGCCAAATGGGTCCAATGGTTCAGTATCCAACCAAACAACCAGAGAGGGCGGATGGAGAGAAAAGTTTGGATCCAACAGAGTGTCTCGGTCATAAGATAGATAGATAGATAGATAGATAGATAGATAGATAGATAGATAGATAGATAGATAGATAGATAGATAGATAGATAGATAGATAGATAGACAGACAGACAACTTTATTTATCCATTTGGGAGGTTCCCGCATGGAAATTGACATCTCCATCGCATACAGCACTGCTTGACATACATATACTTGCAACAGTTTAAATATCTGCAAAGCAGCATATACAGAAAACAAAGTCATTCAGGCCCTTTCCCTTTCCTTTTCTGTCCCCCTCACCCCTCCTAAGAGGTGGTTAAAGAGTTTGATGGCACGGAGGACAAAGGAGTTCCTCGGTCTATTAGTCCTGCACCTTGGGAGGAGCAGCCTCTTGCTGAAGGTGCTTCTCTGGCTACTGATGGTCGTGTGCAGAGGGTGGGTGGCATTGTCCAGGATACACGTTAGTTTTTTTAGTGTCCTTCTCTATGCCACAGTAGCCAGAGGGTCCAGCCTTGTGCCAACCACAGAACCAGCCCGCCTGATCAGCTTCTCCAGCCTGGAGAAGTCTGTCTTTGAGGTGCCCCCCCCCAGCACACCACAGCGTAGGTTAGAGCGCTGGTGACCACAGACTGGTAGAAGATCCCCAGGAGCTTCTTGCAGATGTTGAATGATCTTAACCTCCTCAAGAAGTACATCCTGCTCTGGGCCTTCTTGTACAGCTGCCTCGTGTTGCTCGTCCAGTCCAGCTTGTTGTCCAGCCACAGCCCAAGATATTTATAGGTCTGCACGACCTCCACCTCCTCCACTCCTATCAGAACTGGTCTGGGGTTGGGTCTGTCCCTCCCAAAGTCAACGACCAGTTCCTTTGTCTTGGAAGTGTTGAGCTGTAGGTTATTTTTGTGGCTCCAGACAACAAAATCCTTCACCAGGCTCCTGTACTCCTCCTCGTCGCCACTGATACACCCCACGATGGCTGTGTCATCTGCCAACTTCTGGATGTGAGACGTGTCCGAGTTGTAGCAGAAGTCCGCGGTCTACAGGGTGAAGAGGAAAGGGGAAAGTACAGTCCCCTGTGGAGCTCCCACGTTGCTGACCACAGTGTCAGACGTGATGTCCTTCAGTCTGACGTACTGTGGTCTGTCGGTGAGGTAGCTGGAAATCCAAGCAACCAGGCACGGGTCCACTCGCATACTGGAGAGTTTTTACTGGAGTACAAGGGGCTGGATGGTGTTGAAGGCATTAGAAAAATCCAGGAAAGTAATCCTTACTGTGCCTTTTCCCTTGTCCAGGTGTGAGTGGGCTCTGTGTAGGAGGAAGAGGATGGCATCCTCTACTCCAACCTCTGCCCGGTAGGCGAACTGTAGAGGGTCCTCGGCATTGCAGCACCTGTGGTCTGAGGAGCTTGAGGAAGAGCCGCTCCAACGTCTTCATCAGATGTGATGTGAGTGCCACTGGTCGGAAGTCATTCAGTTCGCTGGGCCGGGTCTTCTTGGGGACCGGAACGATGCATGAAGGCTTCCAGAGGGTGGGCACTCTCCCAAGTTGCAGGCTCAGGTTGAAGATGCATTGTAGCGGCTCCCCGAGTTCAGCAGCGCAGGTCCTCAGAAGCCGTGGACACACCATATCAGGACCTGCTGCCTTCCTGGGCCGGATCTTCCCCAGCTCCCCCTCACTTGGTCAGCCATGAAACAGGGGAAGGGCTGTGAAGATACGTCGGGGGGAGGGCAGGCTACAGTTACGGTGGGGAGTGGAGTGTTCTCACTGAACCTATTGAAAAACATGTTCAGGTCATTGGCTCTCTCTACATTCCCCCCCTCTGTGCTGGTCTTGGCTTTGTGTCCAATGATGGTTCTGACATCTTCCCAGACGTCCCTCATGTTATTCTCCCTCAGCTTCTGCTCCACTTTCTTCCTGTAGCAGTCCTTTGCTTCCCTCAGGCAGCGTTTCACCTCCCTCTGTGCTGCTTTCATCTCCTCCTTGTCCTTAGTCCTGAAGGCCTTCTTCTTCCGGTTGAGGACAGCCTTGACTTCCTGTGTTACCCATGGTTTGTTATTTGGGTAACACCGAACAGTTTTGGTGGGGGCGACCACATCTGCACAGAAATTGAGATAGTCTGTGATGCAGTGCGTCATCCCCTCGATGTCCTCGTCATCCTCGTCGTCCTCGTGAGGAGGGCGCCAGTATTTAGCACTAGCCATAGTAGAAACAATAAAAAGTTGAGCCATGAACATCTGCGCCATCTTGGTCCTTCACCTTTTTAATCAACATGGGAATAATAATAATACCAGTAGTTTGAAATCTTTTAATCTCTACCTGGAGGTTTTCAAGTTACCTCCAGGTAAAACGATGCAGACAGGATGTCGGAAAACTGTTATCTTATTTTCCTATTTTATTTTTACAGCAACAAACAAAATAGCTTTAAATCAGTTTTTAATGCAGAAGACAGCAAACTTCACTGTCCAGCACTTGTGTTTTCAGGGAACTGGAGTCCAGAAAAGACTCCCCATTATAAAGGGACACACCAACAAACAATATTAGGCCTTTTAATTCCTTTTAATAAAAATGATTTTTTTTAAAATAAAATGTACTTTCTGACAAAACTAGACCATTTATTAATTATGCACTAAAATAAAAAAACATTTTGGGCTGTTCATGGTGTTAGGGTTAGGGTTATTCTTCACTCACTAATGTGATATTGAATACTTGTGGCAGACTTTAGATCAGCTGAGTCATTGTTTCTGGTAACTTGAGTTAGTGAAGCGAGCTGGATCAGAGTTCATTAACAAGACAACAAACAGACCAGAGGCCTATTTTTTCCTCTTCTTCTATTATAACATCATATTTGCTGCAGTGCAGTAATGTAAGACATCGCAAGCAATCTTTAGCATTAAATGTAGTTTGTTTTTTAACAACACTTAATTACCCCAACACATTAATTAACCCATAAAGGTATTGTTGTCCCAGTGCCTGAGTCAGCCACCTCCCCCTCCCAGCACTCCTGCTCCTGCTCTGCTGATTGGAACCAGCTGTCCTGCATCTCCTCATCTCCTGCCTGCCTTCATAAGGGTTCTCCTCTCCAGTATCCAGCGGCAGTTTGTTATACTCACTCTGTTCCTTATGTCTGGCCTTTTAGTTAGTATCTGCTAAACCTGGTCAACTCACGTTACTTTACTCACTTGTGCTCACCTTCAGGTTCATCTCCCACTGGTCACGCTGGTTCCCGCGGCAGAGCTCCTCTCCACATTCCACGCTGGTCCCGTCGTCCTCGGCGCCCACGCTTCACTCCATGTTGATCCCGCCGTCCTTGGCGTCCACGCTTCGCCTCCAGTCGCTCCGCCGTCCTCGGCGTCCTGCTCAACCTCAAGTTGGTTCCGCCGTCCTCGGCTCCTCCCACGCTACGCTCCTCAGGTTCCACGGTCCGCCACGCTCCTGGGACGTCAGGTCTTCATCCGAAGATTATTCAAGCTACGCTCTCTTGGAGACTCTGTAAACCCCCAGGAGAATTAAAACCTCTTTGCAAACCATTACTGGTCGAGAGTTTACTTCCGGGTTTCAGCAACTGGGTCTGCCACGTCTACGACGCCATGACAATTGTTTGATGTAGCTAAACTATGATACATTATCAGGCCTAAAATAAGATATATATATATATAGATATAGATATATATAAAATCTTCTTTCTGTATTTGACTTTTACTAATTGAGCAACATTAGTGGTGGTTGTGTTGGGATCATTGAAAATTGATAATTAACCATTAGCCAAGCACTGATTTCACTTTTATCTATTCAGTGGTTGTCAAAGACAAAATGCAAATGACAATGCAAGCCATGTGTGAAGCACAATTCATGTGGAATGTAATTGGAGGAGACTTCAATAAAAACTTAAGCAAACAGACAACAATTACACTTTCAGTGTTTTATTGCTGTCGCCTTAATAAGGGAATTATATTTACCTTATTTCCTTTGGGGGAGGGTATTTTTCTTTGAGAAATCTAAGCCTCTGGCTTTTTGGCCTTTGGGGTGTGTTTAGTCTAAGTCTTGCCTTGGTTTGAACATTTGTCAGCAACATTGTTAGAAAAGTCATTATCACACCATAACACCCTCTTTTGAATTGTTAAAAGTGTTTAGTTGTATTTGGTAAAGATTTTAGTGAAAGTAACTAAAGGTAAGACAGGACCATGTAACCAATTACAATTCTGAGACAGTAGTATTGTGAGCTATGGAGTAACTTTCAAACTACCATTTGCACATCCCTGGCCTCTAGCAAACCAAACCAAACATGGAAATAAGTTTTGATGCAAAACCCAAAGCCCACTGTGAGGATTACGTGATTTAGTTTGGTTTTTCAGTTGTGCTTTAGGGTTTTTGTCATGTTTTTTCCCCTGTTTAGTCTCACCAGGTTCAGGTTGTTCATCCACAGTTGTCTTCATTTAGTTGATGACAACTGTGTAAATAGGTGTCTAGTTTTCAGTTCTTCATTGTCAGGTCATTTGCTCTATTTTGCTGCCTTTTTGTTTTTCTGTGAAATATGGTATGGTTATATTGAGTTTATGTCTATATTTCAAATTGCTTTAATGTTAATGACTGTCATTCATGAAATGAAGAAAAGAGGATATAGTGTTTAGTTTTTTTTTCTTGGACACTCTTAATTTCTTAAGCTGTTTAACCACCCATCCAAGATTTTTCCACTCTGAAATGTCCCTGTTAATTCAGTGTTTTCTGTTCTATACCCTCATCCCAACCTCCCCAGTTCCCACCCCAGGACCAGAAAAAACACATCTGTACCGTAGCCGGGGAATGAACAAGTCTGGTGAGAGCAGCGATAACCTGAGAGGGTCTCCTTCCTGTGCAGCTGCACTTTACCGGCACAACAACCCCCATGAATGAGTTAGTCACCAAAGACATGCACACAGGCGCACGCACGTATCTCTGCCATAGATGGTCTATTTTTTCTTGATGTGATACATAGTAGGGGAATCTGGACAATCATTTTAAGAGGAAGGAACAGTAGTGTTATCATGACGTTGAGAAAAACATCCTCACTCTCCAAGCCCCCGCATTCACCCTCCCAACGAACCAGCACCCGCTGGATTTTAATATCCAACAGCTGATGGACCACATTAGAAATTTATGAATGGAGATTCTGGCTGCTTCTCTTATCTGGCTCTGCAGCTTTCATCCCTGTGCAGGTCTGTGAAACAAAAACAGCCAGGCAGCACATCCGGCACACTGAATGGATCATTTTACAATAGTTGGGAAAATGCTGTGGAGTTGCACAGGAATAATTCATTTCTGGCCCTGATAACAGCTGCAGATAACTGCATGACACCAACAATGCTAGCACAGAGCAGGAGCCCTTTAAGTTTGTCTTCTTGTTCCTCTTTTTACCCTGTAAACATTTGCAAACAAAGTGAAGTGTAGAAAGAGGACCATGGGAAATGTGAAGTTCTGTGTGGCTGAATAAACTTCCAGAATGAACTGTTTGTTCTCTCCACACAATTCACTATTATGACAGATGAAACGGCTCTAACGTCTTATCAAGATCACAACAAAAAAAAATTCTTACGTTCTAACTTTGTATTTCTCTGTAACATATTATGACAGTAATAAATACTTTTCACAAAACTACCAGCAGGTGTTTGTGTTACATTTTATTGTAAAAAAAACAAAAGTTACACATGAACACTAACAGAGTCCTGATAGTTTGTTTTTACTCACAGGTAGAAACTCTGGAAAATCATAAAGGAGAATAAAACCGCATGGACATTTCTTTGTCTATTTTGTGTACCAATCACCAAAATTGATGTTTTGAATCATTTTATCTCATCATCCCTACGTTCCATTGACTTGTCTTTTCAAACATCTAGCAGAAAATGTTTATGCTTTTTGAGTTGAAAAGCTTAAGACCTGCAAACCTCTCTATATGAAAATGAGCCCAGAAACTGATTGGGAACAATGACAGAAAGCAGATTGACAGTGACCTTTGTGACTTGCAGCCAGCTTTTCAACTGTCTAGTCGTCTTGGATACCTAAAAAGAAGGCTTGTGTATCTCTTTCCATGATTCAACACTCATCTAGACATGTGGTCCGTGAATTAATTATTATTCATAAAAGATTCAATTAAATTTATGGCGATAAAATAAAGTTCAGTTTTTTTTCCAGAAATCAATACAATCTAAACATATGTTATTCATTTAAAATGATAATTGATAATGTATTCCTTTTAACAGAGAAACTCATATTTTCTCAATGCAGGCGTTACTTAAATGCCTATAGGATGTCCACACAATCTACACTTTGATTATCTAATTTTTTGATTTCTAACAGTCAGACTGCAGTCAAGAAATACACACCTAATATCCAACATGATAAGTGCAGGGGTTGAAAACATGAAAAAAGGAAAAATCCGTACAACGTGTCTCCGTCTCACTTACTACTGCCTAACTTTACACTTGTCTAGTCTAAGTGGTCGCTACGACCTTTTGCCTGCAGAAAAAATGTACATGCACATTTTCCCTCTATGAGTTCACAGAGCGGTCTGACATTGATATTTCGAGCGGTCCACCTGTTGGCCCCATACAAGTTTGCTTATTTTT
Organism: Oryzias sinensis; assembly: GCA_037389245.1. NCBI lineage: Eukaryota > Metazoa > Chordata > Actinopteri > Beloniformes > Adrianichthyidae > Oryzias > Oryzias sinensis. The sequence continues at coordinate 31,133,570 of CM074498.1, forward strand.
TTCCCCGCAGACAGCCTGTATCCACCCTTCAGGGCAGTTGTAACTAATGCATAACTCAGCACCAAACATGACAGGAACAGACAAACATGTTGATGGAAGCTTGATGGTTTGGGCCCAGGACCTGGATGACTTGCTAAAACTGATGGAACCATGGACTTTGAGCTCTACCAGAAAACAAAAAATATGAATATAGAAGAAGTTCTATTGAAGTTTGCCTAACTGACCATGAAACGTGAAACGAGACATGAAACGCAAACTGTTCATGGTGGAATGAGAATCAATCAAAGCAAACCAACTAAAATAGTAAAACTCAATGTCTCCACAGTTAGTACAAACACTTAATTGCAGTTATTAACTCAGATGATAGTACAAGAAGTACCCATAATTTTTGTGTGAATGTTATCTTTAAATACCAAAAAGATACTTTTATGATATGAATCATGGGTGAATAATCCATCCATCTTCTTTTCAATTCTTTGCAGAGGCTCCTGGAGTCCATCTTTGTCCCTTCAGGGCAAATGTGGGGTTCACCAGAGATAGACTAAAGTTCCACTGCAGTGACAAAACCATACCTATGAAACAAATTAAATTTAAACAACTTTCATAGAGTTCTGTAAGGAAGGGCATTCATACATGTGAAGAAGTAGAAAAAGCAGCTCTCATTGACAGTTACTGCTGTCATTACTGGAACTAGAGCTGATGATTACACATGACCACTGCAGAGAATTTTCTCAAGTCACGTAAATCAGTTGTATGTGGGTGTTTGTAGCTTTTCAGTGGTGAGAAAAGGAGTTTGACAAAGAAGCACCTAATTCAACAGGATCTATGGCATTCGAAGGTAATAGAACGGGCCTTTAAGACAGGATGAAAGGCATAGGTGGGTGAACGTCTTTAACAATAGGCGCGTTCTTCCCCTACCAGTAGCACCGCACCCTTCATTAGTACCTTTGTGTTTTCCCTGCCATGACATGTTGGAAGAGTCTGCTGAAGGGAAAAAAGGCCATCACTTTGAAAAGTCACTGATTAACTTTTTTTAAGCCTGTTTGTTCTTCTTAAAACCAAGTATGTACACACAAACTACATTCAGGTTTTTTTACAACTTGTTTTTTACTGTTAAACTACAGCAGGATACCAATACAAACAAAAGGTGTACCGGTAATCAAATACTGAAAGATAGAAAAGGTATCTCTTCCATGAGAATAAATGATATTTTTTACCACTCAAGTTGCTGAATTGGAGGTCTATTTTTAGGGTGATGATGAGATTTAGTAAAACATTTCTCACAAACTTTCAATGCACATCATTTGCTGATCCTGCCTCTCTGCCCCACAAACGCCACATAACTGCTGCCATTTGTTCTACGTGGGACAGTTCATTAAAACAAATCATAGTCTGATTTAAATGAATAAAAACTACTTTTCCTTCCTCTGTGCAAAAATAGACTGGAACATATTGCCTCACCTCTTGTTTTAAGATACCAGCACATTTTTTGTTGCTGAAATGTTTTTGGTTTTGAAGCAGGTAATCTCGACTGTCACCCAGTGAGTGACGGGCTGTTATTTAAAGCCTCTAAAAAGCTCAAAGCATGTGACAACCTCAGCAGATAAAGCTGCTGCAGGCTGAACAGTGAAAACTAAACCTTATCTGTTAAATGGGTTTGTCTGTTCATGTGTGATGTGCATGTGTAGCTTTGTCTTTTGAAATCCAGGCAGCCTTGTTGTCAAAAGATGAAAAAAGGGAGCCAGATTCCAGGAAATCACACTTTGTGATCTCTTTGTCACAAGCTTGACATTTTAAACAACAATAAAGGATGGTTGTGAGTTTTTACATGGGTTTGCGTTCAAAAAAAGCATTTTGCCTCAAGTTTCTGAAATGATCAGACAGATGCAAGGAAACATGAAATGGGTGATTTGAATTTAACTTAAGCGATTCCTTTCTCATAAAGTTCTGTCACTTCTGTTTGCACGAGGACTTGTGGAGATGGTGGAGGTCTGGAGCTTTGCTACCACCTAGTGGTCCAGACTCCAGGTCCATATAAAATGTAAAACAAGACTCTTTAAGTTCTGTCTTTTAAACTAACCTTTTTATCAAATGTTCAGCTTTTTTCGATTTAACTATTTGTTAATTATTTTTAAACAAACTATTTCTTTCAAAGGTTCGTGGCGTTCTGTCACTACAACTGTAGGATCATTTGTCAGTTACTTTTAGCTTAACTCAAGCTGTTACGCCCAGCTTTTTCTCACAGTAGGGAGAACAGTAGGGTGAATATTAAACTTGAGAGCAGGTTGAGCCATTTTTCATAATCATGGTTTAATCGATTTAACCTTTAATTGCACTCTGAAAACCCGGGGATTCTTAGCACCCTCTGCCTTTCGGCTACCGGGGACTGAGGGCCGTTGTGTGTTGAGTGTATTCATGCTGTGGGTGTGAACCATGACTCACCACGCTGGTTCAGTGCGGATTGGTGAGTTGCTTGCACCCTTGATTTCTCAGGGGTGCAGGACTATGAGGCAGGTAGTATGAAGTTACATTTTACTCGTAGCAGACTTAGAGCCTGACCTAACTGCAATTAATTAATTAAATGTTTGCACCTACAACGTGAGGACATTGAAAGATCCAGAGAAGGAGGAGGAGCTAGAGCAAGAGCTGACAGGTTTCAAGTGGGACATCATTGGACTGTCAGAAACACGGAAGAAAGGACAGCAACTGAAACAGTTGCAAAGTGGGCATGTGCTGTACACAATAGGAGAGAACGAATCTGTTGGAGGAGTTGGTTTTTTGGTCAACAAAAACATCAAGACATGACTTTAATGCAAAGGTTGGACAACATCATCAAAGCGACGGAGCAACAGTTGGAAAGTTTGGTTTTGGAGAAAGGAACGAAAGGGGAACCACACTGGTGCAATTTGCAAAATCAAAAGGTTTGAAGATCGGAAATACCTTCTATAGGAAGAGGAAGATCAGAAAATGGACCTGGATAAGTCCAAATGGCGAAACCAGGAACGAGATCGTTTATATTTTGGCAAACAAAAACATGATTCAGAATGTCAATGTCATCAAAAGGGTAAACATCGGTAGTGATCACAGAATGGTCAGAAGTAAGATCAAAATGAATACAAGACTGGAAAGAATGAAAATGATGAGACCAAAAGGAGTGAAAGTAAACATCAACACTCTGAAACAAAAAGAAAATGAATTTCAACTGAAGTTGCAGAATCGCTTTGAAGCCTTGCAAGAAGAGGAATGTTTGGAGGAAATGGCACTTAACATCACAAAGACCATTAAGGACTGTGCTATGGAAACAGCAGGAAAAGAGGAAAGACGGCGAGAGGAGAAGCTCAAGCAGGAAACTAAAGAACTGCTGAAAGAAAGGAGAGCAATGGCAAAGAAAGATCTGAACGACCAAGAGAGAAGACAGTACAACAAATTGTGTCAAATCATCAGGAAAAGACTGAGAGAAGATCTTAGAGAGCACAACACCAGGCGAGTGAAAGAGGCAATTGAGAGTGGGAAAGGATTGAGGGGAGCAAAAGAAAAAGAAGGCCACAAGGTTCTTATATCAGCTTTGAAAGAGCAAGATGGAACCGTCATCACCAACAGGGAGAGAATTCTTGAGAGGTGCGCAGAATTCTATGAAACGCTATACAAAGATGCAGCCCAGAACCTCAGAAAAGAAGAAGCAGATGATGTACCATCAATCCTTGATAGTGAAATTGAGCATGGAATAAAAGGTATGAAGAATAACAAAGCACCTGGAGAAGATCAGATTGTGATTGAAATGCTCAAAGCCGGAGGTGAAGCTGTGAGATCGAAACTGAGAACACTCTTCAATAAAGTGATAACTGAAGAAAAGTTACCCAACGAGTGGAAAAATGCCATTATAACACTCATATTTAAGAAGGGAGACAAGAAAGACCTTGCTAATTATAGACCAATCAGCTTACTCTCCCAAGTGTACAAACTCTTCATGAAGATCTTGAAGAATAGGATGAATAACAATCTGAGTGACCACCAGCCGCCAGAACAAGCTGCCTACAGAAGAGGTCATTCAACTATCGACCATCTGCAGTCAGTCGTGCAAATACTCAAGAAAACCAATGAGTATAAAATACCCATTTATATGGCGTTTGTAGACTATGAAAAAGCCTTTGAGTCTATCCTGCACAAGGCTGTTTTTGAGGCACTAAAACAACACAGCGTAGAGGAGAAGTACATCAACATCCTGAAAGAGACATTCGGAACGAATCACTTAGCCGAAAGATTAAAATCATGAAGGGAGTGCGACAAGGAGACACCTTGTCACCAGTGATGTTCACAGCAGCGTTGGAAGAAATATTCAGGAGAATGGAAGCTGAAGCAGGAATTAACATCAATGGAGAGAGGATGAACAACCTGGGATTTGCAGATGATATCATCTTATTTGCAGAAAAGGAAGATGATCTCAGCAAGTATCTCAACGATCTGAACAAGGAAGGGAGAAAAGATGGCATGAAAATGAACAAAAAGAAAACCAAAATCATGTGAAATGAAATAGCAAGAAAAATGAGAAGGAAAGGAATAATTGTGGATGGAGAACAGCTGGAGGAGGTGGATGAGTATAAGTATTTGGGAAGACTTACTAACACCAGGAAATGAGATGGCGAAAGCTTGGAAGAGATTCGCACAGTACAGCACGTTTCGGAGAGATCAAAAAATGCCCATGAGTCTCAAGAGGAAGATCATGAACACTGTCATACTTCCATCAATGACGTATGGAGCTGAGACATGGTCACTTACCAACCGCCAAAGAGAGAAACTGGCAATCACCCAGAGGAGCATGGAAGGATCAATGCTGGGTGTTACGAGGAGAGATAAGGTCAGGAACGAAGACTTAAGATCAAGAACAGGGGTGATGATGATGATGAATCGATTTAACCACCAAAATTACTTTTAGCATGTTTGCAGTTTATTCCCGAAAACTGCAAACATGCTAAGATTATTCCAGATTATAGTTTTTCACTAGTTAAAGAACCACTCCAATGAAAATAGTATTTTTGGTGTGAGGCATTTTTTTTCACGATATAGAACATATTTAAAGACTCTTAAACTTAAAATGGCATTTCTGAGAATATCTTTATTAAAATTAATGAAAAAACAAAATTTTAAGCAAGATTAGCTGCCCACAATTGGCTCCCAACTCTGCTCCATTCCGATGCATCCATATGCAGACAAATAAATCTATGTACGTCTTTGTTTCCCTCGTCTGAGCTGGAATCTGGATCTAAACTGTACACTTGATAGCTTTAATATTGCTCACCATTTTTGGTGCACCAGTAATGTTAGATCTGGGGTGTGAAGGGCTGTAAGCTGGGCTGTACATGCTAACTGTAAGCTTGCAGGAGAGCATGTAAACAGATGGATGATAGGAAAAGCAGACGGACTTATTCCAGGCCAACAGTCCTGCCCACAACCCAGAGGTGAATTTTAAGGTGAATTCCTGATGTTGTGCAGAATGTATGTCCTAGAAAAAGACAGTGTTTCTTATTTTTGCTAAAAAAATGGGCATAATCATCATTAAAAGACCACAGGGAATGCTTTTAGAATGGATCAAAAGATGACCACATTGGTGCGAACAATCAATGAACGTAAAAACAAGTGTAATAAGGAACCAGTAACCGGAAGTGTCAAAATAAAACCGGAAGTGAACAGAACAAAAACAACGCCGCCCTGGACGACGGTTCCCAGGACCTTTCCTCAGGACCATAACCCCTCCAGTCCACCAGGTACTGAAAGCCCCGTCCCCACCATCTAACGTCCATATTGCGCTGAACGGTCCACGCAGGCTGACCGTCGATGATGGTGGGGGCGGAGAGGGCGATGGTTGTAGGGGACTCGTGACGTGAGGCTTCAGTGGGACACGTGTATGACTGAATGGATGCGCATAGTCCGAGGCAGTCGTAACTGGACCGTCACAGGGTTAATCACCCTCACCACTTCGAATGGTCCAATGTACCTGGATGAGAGCTTCTTCGACTTTGTCCGCAACTTGATGTGAGCAGTAGAGAGTAGAACTGACTGGCCAGGCATGTAGGCGGGCGCCGATGCTGGTCAGCCAGTCTCTTGTTGGTAGCGGAAGAGTGGAGGAGAGCGGCGCGCACCTCCCTCCAGATGCACCTGCAGCGGTGGTAAAGGTGTTGGAGGGATGGCACCGCCACCTCCTTCTCCTGCTCTGGAAACAAGGGGGGTTGGGAGCCCAGGGAGCACTCAAAGGGAGACATTCCGGATGCAGATGTCATGGAATTGTGGGCATGGGTTTAGCCTGCCATGCGCCGGGGGGGGGGGCTACTTGGCAGTGGTCCCCCTCCCATGGTTGCTGTATGGAGTGGGCCCCCCCTCTTTCGGTTTTATTTGCACCTTAGACATGTAGGGCCCTTGGTAGGGGGGGGTGCTTGGACATCAGTGATGCCAGCAAGCAGCAGATGTCCTCCTATTCAATTCAATTCAATTCAATTTTATTTGTATAGCCCAAAATCACAACAGTCGTCTCGATGGGCTTCGAAGTAAAACATGAACTCAAAAGGATCACGAATACAAAGAGTTCAATAGGAAAATACTAAAATGAACTAACAAACTGACTAAGCTATACTGGCATCCCTGCCCTTAGACCCCCATTCGCGGTAAGGAAAAACTCCCCAAAAAAACGGATTCCGAAAAAAACGAAGAAACCTCAGGGGTGCCCACATGAAGGAGAGATCCTCCCCCAGGACGCACAGGCGATTTACCAGAACTCTTAGAGAAGAATTAACTTATCTAAATCTACAACTACATATATAAAAGTCCAGCAGATGAGGTTCATCCAGCTGTGGTTGGGGGGACAGTCAAAGGCGCGAGTCGAGCCGGAGACAGGAACCACAGCCAGGTGTAGGAGCAGGAGCAGAGATGAGGTACTCGGTAAGGTACAGAGCAGAGACGAGCCAGAGATGAGCCAGAGGCAGGATCCACAGCCAGGTGTAGGAGCGGGAGCAAAGGCGAGGTAAACGGTCAGGAACTGGAGCACGGATGAGCCAACTGGAGTCTGGAAGCACTCCCCAGGAGGGGAGAGGAAAAGACAATACATGAATCGCACTGTACCAAACAGAGGCATGGAGAACTAAACGATAAATGAGGATCAAGAATAGAGGAGAGGAAGGGTAGAAGTAGAAGAGAAAAGAGGACAGATCCCCAGTGCACCATAGTTACCCCAGCTTCAACTTCTAGCAGCCTTTTAAAAGAAATAGTTATTATTAAGTTTAATTTAAACAAATTAACATTAAGTTAAATAATCTCTGAATACTAACTAGTCTGTCAATAAGCCTGTCCACAGAGGAATGTTTTCAGTCTAACTTTGAATGTAGACACTGAATTGGCCTCTCTTACATGAACTGGGAGCTTATTCCATAAGACAGGGGCTTGGTGGCTAAATGCTCTACCTCCAACCATACTTTTACTAATTTTAGGAACCACAAGCAGTCCTGCATTTTGCGAGCGAAGTGTTCTTATTGGATGGTAAGGGACTATGAGGTCCTTAATATAGGACGGTGCCATTCCATGTAAGGCCTTATAGGTTAACAGGAGGATCTTGAACTTGATTCTAGAATATATAATAGATTCTAGCACCCTACCTGCCAATTTTAACCGCACCTTAGACATTTAGGGCCCCTTGGTGGGGAGGGTGAGGGGACATCACTGTGAGTAATCAGGAGATGTCCCCTCAGTGCCCTACCCACCAATTTTAACTGCACCCCCCTTAGTACACACACCCCTCCCCCCACAAGATATACATTCCAACATAAACACAAACACATGCACACACACACACACACACACACACCCTCACAAACACACATACACGCACACACATTTTGCAAAGAAGGTGGGACCTAGGACCATCTGTCCCCAACCCCTTCCCTGCTGGGGGGTATGGGGCCCTTGGCAACGGTGGCTGTGTCCCCTGGGTGCCGGTTTCCTGGGCCCAGTGGTGCTCTCTCCGCGCACGGGGGGGGGTGTGTTCACATAACAACTGAGTGACCGTGTCCCCGGGGGGTGGGTTCTGGTCCTTGCCCCTGAGCGCTGGGCCCCACCAAATTTCCAACAGTGGCCGAGCCTGGTCGGGCCATGTTTACAACACCCCTTGTGGGCCCCCTTTTCCCCGGGGTGCTCCCCTCCTGGGCGGGGGCGGCTGGCCCCTGCCTTGCTCCTCCCTGGACCAACCGTGGGCTGGGTGGGTGGCTGCCGGGTGGTTGGCTGCCTGGAGGGCGGAGCAGGTCTCCCTTGGGGGTTCCTGGCTCGTACCTAGGGTTGGGGCGGGGGGATGCCCAGAACTCCTGGGTGATGATGGGGTGCTCGTCTGGGGCAGCTGGAGCAGCCCCCCCGCCGCGCCGGGAGAACCCAATGCAGGGCGCTCTTCTCACGCTGGGCCCTCATTGGGTTCTCCCGGCGCGGCGGTTGCTCTCCTGGTTGGGCTGGGGCGGCGCTCTCTTTCCCCCCGTGCCTCCCTGCTCTCTGGGCCTTGCAGCTGACCTGCTGGCCCTGGCTTGGGTGGCGGATTTGGTCGCCCGGGGGGCGGTTGTTCCCTGCCTGCTGCCGTGTGGCGTTGGGGGGTCCGGGCTGCCGCTGCTGCTGCGGCGGGGGTCTTGGTGTATGGATGGCTGGGCACTCTCCCTCCTTCTTTTCACATTCCACCATCCATTTTAGAAGAACATAAACACTCACCTGAGCACAGGTGTTAGCTCACCTTTGCACTAATAGTTTGCATGATTGAATGAATGAAATATTTCACACTAGTTGGTTTAAAGGCATAAGTATATGTATGTGAACACTATCTGTTTTGTGTACATGTTGACATGTGGACATTTTTGCAGCTAGCAGGTGTGTTGATAACATCTGAGTGTGTGTGTGGATAGGCCCCGCCCTTTTTGTAGTACATTTGAACCTTACCGTAATGATAAACAACCAGTAAACTTGTTGCTTTATGCTGCTTCATGGTCTTATCCCCCCCTCCTATTATCACCCTCCTATCCCCCCCCCCTTTCTAACATCCTTCTCTCTTCTTCCCTCCTTTGCTTTTTCGTCCGGTCCAACACCAAAGATTTTCAAACATGATTGAAATTAATAAAGTTAAGCCTCAATTACAAAAGGGATTTATTCAGACATACCTTTGGTTTGTAAACCAAAGGTATGTCTGAATAAACCGGAGCGACGCCATTTTCTTTCCAACTTACGGGTTACTTGTAACCCTTGCGTTATCCAAGGCACTTTAACAAAGCAGAGTTGGGTCATCTATACCCACTAGACCACATGTGTCAAACTCAAGGCCCAGGGGCCAAATGTGGCCCTCCATGTTATTTTATCTGGCCCGCGAGAGTATAAAAAATTTTAATTTCTTTAAATAAAATAAAAATTTGGTGTGTATTTATTTGTCACGGTGCCTCTGTTAGCCTACCTCCCCCCTCCTCCCCGCTCTGCTGATTGGAACCAGCTGCCCTTCGTCACCTCGTCACCTGCAGACCTTCATAAGGAGATCCACTCCAGCATTCTACGCCAGTCCGTTACACTCTCCGGTGCTTATGCCTGCCCTCAAGCTAAGTCACGTCTTTTCTAGTCAAAGCTTCGTACTTACCTCCTCTTGTCATACGCCTTCAGGTCCTCTCCTCCACGGGTGCCGCTGGTTCCTCCACGCCTCTCGCTGCTCAGGCCACGCAGTTCTCCTCGCTGTTTTCTGGATCGCTCGCTGCAGCGATCCAGAAAACAGCGCCTTTGTCCTCCCTCGCTCCTTGGCAGCTCGGTGTATTCCCAAGACGCTCATTCAGACTCCCACCGAATCTACTTCTCATTCTCACCTGCAATCAGCCACGGAACTTCAGGTCTTGGACTCTATTCTTATTATTAAATTATCAACCTGCTCCCTGAGTCTGAGTCTTCTTCCGGGTTTCAGCAACTGGGTCTGCCTAGTCATCAATGTCATGACATTTATTCATATTTAGGTGGAATCAGACTTGAGATATATGATTGGACTTGTCACTGACACTGTCAATATAACCTAACCTGACAGAATCAAATTTAAAAGGATTTATGCCAGAGAAACAAGCAAACATATGTTTTCTATGCAACTGTAATTGTCACTTTAAAAAGTTATAATAAATAAATAATGAGTTATCTAAAATTAAGGAGTAGTTACATTTATTTTTCATTACATTTAGTTACATGTAGAAGTTTTGTCTCGCCCTTTGAGGACAGCCACAATGCTGATGTGGTCCTCGGTGAAATGAGATTGACACTCCTGCACTAGACAGTGCGCTGAACCTTTTTTCTTCAATGATTTGTGATCTTCACTGGTGTCCATGGATTACATGAAATCTTTCCACCTTTATCCACCTTTGTCATGGTAGGGAGAACACGTCAATGGAAGGGGGGGGGGTCATCTAAGATAGCCCAAGGGTTAAGAGAACGTGTTTCAGCATTAAACCACAGTGCTACTCGGTTTTGTCTAACGAACTTAGGTTTCAGGGGGGCAACAACATCGATCGTACTCCTAAGGGCTTGTAAGGCATCATCAACAAATTGGTCATGTATACTAGGACTGATAATATGGGTGCTGGACTCATAGTGTTTTCTCAGAATATCACTAAGTACTGGTTAAACTTTGAGTTTAAACTCACAGAACGGTCAGTTAAGGTTCTTCTAAGCTGTTTCTTATTCACTGGGGCAGTAGCATGTTCTTATGTAAACTGGAAGGTTGACAGTGATCAGAAATGACGGGGTTATGAGGAAGGACACTCAGCTGGCTGATCTCTATAGCATGGGTTCAAACAAGGTCCAGGGTGTGCTTATGACAGTGAGTGGGTTCATTCACACTTTGGGAGAAACCAACATCATCTACTAAAGCTGCAAAAGCCTTTCCTAGACAGTCACTGGGGTCATCAACATGAATATTAAAATCCCCTAATATTATAATTTGATCAGAATCTAAAATAGTAGTCGATAGGAAGTCGGAAAACTCAGTTCGAAATTCTGAATACAGGCTGGGGGGGGGGGGGGGTAAATAATTATGAATAAAACAGGTTTTTGAGGCTACCATGTTTAATTTTATGCAGTCTAATATTGCTGCCTGACCTTTTCACCCCGAGACTCAGACGTTTTACAGCAGAAATTGTATGCAGCACAAAAACAGAAAGCTACAGCACAGCCTGACAGGAAGTGGAGCCTCGTCTGCAGACAGAACTCAAATGTACATCATGCAGGTGTGAGGATGTTTCGAGATGCAAAGCAGAAGTCAACGAAAGGCCACGGGTTTCTGACACCAACACACTCAACAAGTGTGAAAAGCTACAGACTCGAACCAGTTGAAACCAGCAAGAGGTCAAGATGTTCTTCTCCGAAAAACAGCAACTCAACACCAAAAAAGGACTATGCCAAATTAAAGCCAGGGGATTGGTGGCTGCATCACAGGAAGACAACTCAGCAGCACACGCCACTATAAAGACTTCTCCGTGTAGGAAGTCCGCGCGCTTTTTCCTCTTCTCTGCGGGGGCCCTGTTCTCAGTTGTACTTCTGTGTTTTCTCTTGCTACTGTCTTAGAACTATTGTATCAGGGAATAAACTTTGTTAATCTTTATCCGATTGAGTAAATGGTCATTTCTCCCTACCGACTTATTGAACACGCTGACGAAAACCTGCAAAGCGGACAGGCATTTTTCCTTCACTGCCAAACCACCTCCTTTCCCACTAGTTAGCATAAATGGGGGGGGGGGTTGCTTCATTTAGTCTAACATAGTCATCCTGTTGGAGCCAAGTTTCTGTTAAGGCTAGAGGACTAAGTTTGTTATCATTAATTAAATCATTGACTAAGAGGGACTTAGAGGAAATGGATCTAATGTTTAATAAACCACATTTCGTGACATCATAGTACTGCTTGTGGGTACTGCTGTCTGTCACTCTAAGGTTTTTGTGACGCGCTCCTTTCACTTGCCTTTCAGCACATAAGTTAAAGCTATAACTGCTTGACTTTCCCTGCATGGGTTTTGCACCACCACTAATGGAAACTGAGAGGAGAGTTTTACACTGCTGCTCTGCGCCCGGGTCTCGTCTCTGGCTTGTCAGGTTGACCGACTAAGGCTAGCAGAAATGTTTCTAGAAAGAAGAGCAGCACTGTCCAGAGTAGGATGGATGCCATCTAACTGCATGAGACCGGGCTTCCCCCAAAATGCGCTCCAATTGTCAACAGAACCAATGCCGTTTTCTGGGCACCATCTAGAAAGCAGATGATGAAAAGCGACTTTACATTTCATCAATGAATAAGTTCGGCAGGGGACCAGAGAAAATTACAGTGTCTGACATCAACTTAGCCAGTTTACACGCCTAAGTTACGTTTAACCCTTGTGCTAGCTTTGATGACCCCACCCTTGCATTCATGTGTTATTCCTACCATGACAAAGGTGGATAAAGGTGGAAAGATTTCATGCAATCCATGGACACCAGTGAAGATCACAAATCATTGAAGAAAAAAGGTTCAGGGCACTGTCTAGTGGGTCTAAATGACCCAACTCCCAATGTTAAAGTGCGTAGGATAGCACAAGGTTTAACTTAACCACCTCTGATTGTCTCTGTCGGGCATCATTACTGCCTGCGTGAATCACGACTCGACAGAACCTGGACTTACTCTGAGCTAACATCCTAAGGTTTCCCTCGATGTCACCAACTCTAGCCCCCGGATAACACCTGACTGTAGCCGCTGTTAGCTCTGTGTTTCTAACTACAGAAGAGCTGATAACCAGAGTTGAGGGTTCAGCGGGTGTGTCGCTGAGGGGGAGAACCTAGTGTGGAAGTGCTTCTAACTGCTCCAGCTTGGCCTCCAAGTCTAACACAAGACTACACTTAACACACCTACCGCTATCTTCACTAAAGGAGGCAGGATCATCACTAAACATATGGCACATGGGGCAGGAGAGAGGGGGAAAGGCAGAAGAAGTGGTGGCCATGCTAGCTTCTAAGCTAAGGCTAGCGGTGTTTAGCTAAAGAGAAGTAGTTTATTTAGCAAACTGAGAATAAAGTGAACAGCAAGCAGTTAACAGTAGTGAAATTCGCTAATAAAAGGTGCTAGATGTGAATGTGAATATTAAACCAAATAACACTTAAAGTAAGCAATAGTAGCAGGCTAATGCCAAACAAGAGAAAACAGTCAGACACGACCAGCACTGGATTACGCTCACCCGGAATGACGAAAATATAATAATAACTAGATTAATCTGCGCTTTTCCAGACGCATAACCCTTGTGCTATCCTATGATCCCACCCTTACATTGACGTGTTCTCCCTACCATGACAAAGGTGGATAAAGGTGGAAAGATTTCATGTAATCCATGGACACCAGTGAAGATAACAAATCATTGAAGAAAAAAGGTTCAGAGCACTGTCTAGTGGGTCTAGATGACCCCACTCCCAATGTTAAAATGCCTAGGATAGAACAAGGGTTACAGTTCTTCATGTGTCAATTATTCATTCATACTTGAGGAGTCTGTCAGTCTCAGCTGCCCTGGGACAGACTGACAGAGGCGTGGCTGCCAGTTCACGCCTACGGCACCTCTGACCATCACATTCATAGACAGTCACACACCAGTGGAGCCACACTGGAGGAAGGGAGGGTGAAGTGTATTGCTCAAAGACACAACGACAGGGGATTGGGCAACTGACCCTTTGACGACCTGCTGAACCGCCTGAGCCACTGCCGCCTCACAAAATGATCGCAAAATTAATTCACAAATTCAGATGAAATTTGAATATATCATTTTTGGCCTACGTAAAAAGAACACAAAATCAAACATAAAACTGGCACTTAATCTAATTATAATATTTGGTAAGTTTCATATTCACAAATTTAAATATTCTTCATCAAAACTTTTTCCCCCTATAATAATTAAAGAATTAAAATCTTATTTACCAACCATTTCTCACAGTACAAACAAAAATGCCATGCGTATATATGAAAACTGTCTGTCTTTGAACATCTTCAATGAATTGTAATGTGTTTTGCAATATTTCTTTTGTAATATATATGTCATGGTTTGAGTTTGTTTGTCTTGGTTTTTGCTTTTGTTCTTGTTCTGTCTTGTTTAGTTCTCTTTCCTGTTTTATTTTGAAAGGGTTCCTGTCTTGTCATGTTCCTGAGTTTTACTTCCTGGTCCCTATCTGTCCTGATTATGTTCACCTGTGTCTTGTCTGCCCTGCCTGTATTTAAGTCTCGTTTCTCCCTTCCTCTTGTGCTGGTCCATTAACATCTGTAACGTTCTTCATGTGTTCTTGTCCCTTCATGCCATGTTCCATGTTTCTCGCCACGCCACAGTGAGTTTTTGTTTTTTGTCCTACCGGCTCTCGACCCTCCCTCACCGTGACAGAATGGACCAGCCATATTTTCTGGACCCAGCAGAGCGGGACAAGCGGCTGCTAGAGGCCTACTGCCAAGAAGCAGAGCAGACTAGGACTTATTGGGTTTTCGACCAGGCCCAGTTCTCCTCGTATGCCTGGAGTGGGAGCCACCAGGACTTTACTTGGTGCCGTCTTGCCCTGAGGGGGGGTCGTCGCTGCCGCCACCGTCCCCGGCCACGTCCCGTTTTGGTTCCGGCGGTGGTCCCGGATGCAGCCCATCCCCTTCCAGTGGTGGTCCCGGATGCACCTCAGCCCCGTCCTGTTCTGGTGGTGGTCCCGGATGCACCCCAGCCCAGTCCTGTTCCGGTGGTGGTCCCGGATGCGCCACATCCTGTGCCAGTGGTGGTCCCGGATGCACCCCAGCCCCGTCATGTTCCGGTGGTGGTCCGGGACGCACCACAACCTCGTCCAGTGGTGGTCCCGGACGCACCACAACCTCGTCCAATGGTGGTCCCGGACGCACCCCGACCCATCCCGGCTCCCAGGGGGGTGCCGCCTGCACCCCGACCCGTCCCGGCTCCCAGGGGGGTGCCGCCTGCACCCCGACCCGTCCCGGCTCCGAGGGGGGTGCCACCTGCGCCCCGACCTGTCCCGGATCCCAGGGGGGGTGTCGCCTGCACCCGACCCGTCCTGGCTCCCAGGGGGGTGCCGCCTGCACCCCAACCCGACTGCTGGCCCGACCCGCCGGCCGACTGCTGGCCCGACCCGCCGGCCGACGCCTGACGCCTCGGAGGACTCCACGCCTGACGCCTCGGAGGACTCCACGCCTGACGCCTCGGAGGACTCCACGCCGGACCTGCCTCGCCAGACCGCTCGACCCCCGGCCGTCCTCCGGACCTGCCTCAGCCTTGCTGGTGTGGTGAGCCTCCTCCTTGGTGGCCGTTTGGAACCTTGGAGCGGTTCCTTGAGGGGGTACTGTCATGGTTTCAGTTTGTTTTGTCTTGGTTTTTTCTTTTGTTCTTGTTCTGTCTTGTTTAGTTCTGTTTCCTGTTTTATTTTGAAAGGGTTCCTGTCTTGTCATGTTCCTGTGTTTTACTTCCTGGTCTCTATCTGTCCTGATCATGTTCATCTGTGTCTTGTCTGCCCTGCCTGTATTTTAGTCTCGTCTCTCCCCTCCTCTTGTGCTGGTCCATTAACGTCTGTAACGTTCTTCATGTGTTCTTGTCCCTTCATGCCATGTTCCATGTTTCTTGCCACGCCACAGTGAGTTTTTGTTTTTGTTTCGTCATCCTGTTCTGCAGCGCTTTTTGTTCGCATTAAACCCTCTTGCCCTGAAACCGTTTGCCTCCCGCCTCTGCGTCTGGGTCAAACCGGCACCTCGAGCCTCCCTCACCGTGACAATATATTGTAAGCCATCCCCTGGCATTCTCATTGTTATGGCTGTTCAATAAAGTATTAAAAACAAATTGTAATTGAAGCAAAGCAAAAGTCGCGTCCAAAACAGACATTTCAAACTAAAACTAAATTTTGTATTCATTTATTTATAAGTATTAATTTGTGCAATTTTGTGCAATTTTATGCATAGGTTTCTTATTGACAGTTTTCTTACCCCACTCAGTCCTTTCATTTTTACGGTGTTTGTTTTAATGGTCAATCTAAATAATTCGTTGTTTTTAAATAAAGTGTGCCTTTACTTAAATGGGAGCACAAACTTAAAAATAAAAAACAGACAAAAAGAGGTCTTGCTGACATTCACAAACAAAAGCAGGGAGAATTTCTAAATTTAGACCTCCGATATAACTTTGTGGGTCGTTTCCTTTTGAGCATAATTAGGCAGCTTTGTTTTCCTTGATTGCAGATAGAATGTTTTGTCTTTGTGCTTCCTGCTCATTACCCATTCAGACTCAACACTGACCTTCCACAGTACAATCCCTTCAGTTTATTTTTCTCTTTCTTTAAGAAGAAAGAGTGAGGGTCATATTCTAATGAGAAGATACAGTCATTTATGAACGCTAGGCAACGTAACCCTTGTGCTATCCTAGGCACTTTAACATTGGGAGTTGGGTCATCCAGACAGTTCTTTGACATGACGTCTAAATCCACTTTGAGACTGAGCTTCACATCACAGACACTGAGTGAATTCTGGCTGAGTGTAGAGAGGCTGTATCGACTCTTAGGACAGAAGGCAATGTGCATTCTTCTTCCCTTTGCAACTTCTTACCTTTGTGAGATCGGCTTCTCTGCTATTGCTACACTAAAGACCAAGTACAGCTAAACATTGAACAAGAGCTGAGAGTTGCACTGTCATGCTGTAAATAAACTCTAATCTAAACTCTAATTCAAGTTGTTTGGACCACATTGACCTTGGCTTTGCTTTTATTGGCTGAAGACACCAAAATAGTATCCAAGGCTGAACTAACCTTGTTTTTGTTTTGTTTTGTTTTGTGATGGGACCACAGTCACACAAGACCAAGGCTGAGAAAGCATTGTTTTCTCTTTGGGAAATACACAGACAGGAAATAGGAAATGGATGGAAACAGACAAACACAGAGTGATCGGAACTTTCAATGCCAGGCAAAGATGGGAGAAAGAAAAAAATTGCAACAAAACTGCCCTAATCTGTTTTTCTTTTAAACTCGTGACATTAAATGCAGATCTTGTACAATATTTTTAATGAAATAATGTAAGTAATGAGAATAAAACTAAATAAACTGTACAAACAGACTGTTGTGTCAACACGAAGAAAACATGTAGAGGAGAAGACATAAGCCATTTGTTGATTCATCTATCTAAAGATTCCCAGGTCAGAGGAGAAAATGGATATATCAGGCCTCAGGAAGTGGGCATGGCGTTCTGTTCAGGCTCACTTGTTCAACTCATTATGCAAATATTCTGACCATCACTTTGCCGGACCCCTCTGGCCGCAATGCCGTTGTTCCCACAGAGGAAGATAAACAAACACTGAAAGTGTAGGTCAGACAGGCGGCGTGCTGTAGCGGATCTCCGTGCTGTACTTGACTGGCGTCTCGGGCAGAGGAGGCTTTATCAGCTTGTTGTGCTTCTTGATTATCTCCTCGTTGGCGTAGATGGGTGTGTCTGTGTCGTCAGAGTGGTAGCCTGACTGATAGCCACTCGTCTGATTGGAGGACTCTGAACCCAATGACTCCTTGCTCTTGCAGCGCAGCAGTTGGCTAGGGAGTCAAGTTGAGATTTTCAAAATTAATCTAACAAAAAATATTTCTGATCAAACTAGACCTGGAGATGGATCCAAAGCTAGTTCTTCTTTGTTTCTACAATCATACATAGATAAAACAGTTTTTGGTTCACAGGTTGTCACTTCACCATTTTATGGGTTACAATGTAAAAGCTGTGTTTGGTAAAATCCTTTTTTCCACCAAAGAAAAACCGTGTCATTTCATTTTTTCATTGTTTACATGAACTCATAGATGCCTATTGATGCAAATATCCATCAAACCACTTCTGCTCCAAACTTACCTTCATTTAGCTTCTACATAAAAGCAGGAAATAAATTTAGGTATCAAGGTGTTAAGGCTTTAGGGAAAACATCATCAGAACTTAATTTTTTAAAAGTGTTCCGCAAACACTTTTATGGTTCTTCTTCTAAAAAATATGTTGATATAAAATAAAATGGTCTGAATGATTCAACCTTATAGTTTTATGAGTAATGACTGTCTTAATTTTTTTCTCCTGCTAACTTTTCTTGACCTGAGACTAAAGCTTTGATAGGAAAAGAAATCTTGCAGCACTATGCAAAAAACCGTGACTGCGGGTTAAAGGGTGATGTTTATTCCTCACCTGAAGTTAGGCATGGCAGAGGGATGATGCTTCAAACTCTTTCCTTCTTCTGGGGAGAAACCCATCCTGCAGTCCGGGTGTCCTTCCTGCAGAAGTACCACAGACACTGGTTAGTGCTGCATGCCTTCAATTAAGCATCACATTTTCTCTCATTTTTAAATTCAAACATTATTGAAAAACCTATCATTTAAAGTCTGTTGATCCACAGGATCCACACAACTAAAAATATCAATTAAAACATTTACATTAACATGTACTTTAAAATTGAAAAAGTTTAGAATTCCTTAGAATATTCAAAATGGTATTTGGTAGTACATACATTTAATTTTATAAAGTATAAAGGTAATTTAAGGCACATATTTCTTGCATGCTGCCAGCAGCGGTTTAAGGCACGGGCCATACAGGGTTCAAATTTAAAGGGGGCAGCGGTTCAGTGCTTGAAAATAAAAAACTAAAAATCTGCCCCATTATTGGTTATTTGTTATATCACAGAGTTTGGAACGGCCCGAAACCTGCGAATTGACGCCTCCTGCAGCTGCATGGTAAGGAGAACAAGTCAATGTAAGGGTGGGGTCATAGGATAGCACAAGGGATAAACAAGACATCTGGGGCCTGTTTCAGAAAGGAGGTTCAACCAACTCTGAGGTTAAACTTGAACTCTGAGTTGGTCAATCGGGAGATTAACAACTCTGAGTTTTCTGTTTCAGAGAATCTGATCCGAGTTAGATCAATCAACTCTGAGTGGACTGATTCGGAGGTAAGCGTGCGCACCGCGGCTATAAGAAGCCATTATCAATGGAGCGCAGATATTACGAGTCACCATGGCAACCGTGGAAAAAAAGAGGTCTGCATATTTTTCGCCAGCTGAACTTGACGTGCTGCTACAGAGTTACAGTGAATTTGAGCACATATTCCGGAAGAAAAGCAACACCGCTGCATCTGCAAAACAGAGACAGTTAGCGTGGAAAACATAGCTGCTCAAGTTAATGTCTAAGTTTGCATTTAAATCAATGTTGTAAAATATTGACTGTAATAACTTTTTAAACAGCGTAATGTGTGAAATAAAAAATGGCGATATTTAGGTGAACTTTTGAAGTGTTAAGGCCCGTACACACCGGGACGAATATTCGCCAGGCGTTATTCGCCAGCGTTTTTCACCACGTTTTTTGTGTTCACACCCAGGGGATTTTCGCTGACGATGAGCCGAGTGAACATGCAATTTCATTCCCTGACGTTATATGGCGCTTAATATAAATAGAAATACTCCTGTACACAAGGTGGCGCTGCGCAACTTTACGCTTCTTAAAGGCGCTTTTCACTCAGAAGAAGAGAGCAAGTATTTACGCGATTGTCAGAATCAAACAAAGAAAACATGAATATTTCAGTGCTTGGTTCGGGGATATTTTAGAATGTCCGTCATTATTTCTTCGCGGCAGTGTAGACGCTACTTGGCGTCTATCTTCTTCGCTGGTCTGTGTGCTCAGCAAGACAGTTTTGTGTTCGAGCGCCCCAAAGTTGTGTTTTACTGTAACTTCAGAAGCTCCAGACAAGTGTGCAAAAGCGCCATTCTCATTGGTCGAATAGATTTTGACGCATCGAAAAAAAAAAACTAACCTGAGGCGTTTTTTTTTTTTTGACGCATGACGTTTTTTCGCGTCGGTGTGCACACTCTCATTGGTGCCCTTTGTTTAGTCACGAGGCGTTAAACGTCGGCGAAAATCGCGCGCGAAATTCGTCCCGGTGTGTACGCGCCTTTATTCCTGGTGTAATTGCATGAAATGCTGCATAGTGCAGTGTTTTTCAACCTTTTCTGAGCCACGGCACACTTTAACCTTAAAAAAAAATCCCGCGGCACACCAGGATCCAAAAAAAAATAATAAAAACGGAGAAACTCATAGTCTGTATTGATCTACAGCCCCTCCACAATCTCACATGCATTTTTGAGATAATTGTTGCAGAAAAAGCTGGAAACTGCAGCTGTTTTTTTCTAAAAGATGCAATAAAAGTTAAGTTAGAAGATGTAAAAACAGTTTGATGTGTGTTAGTTGATTTCAAGACATTTAACAACAGATCTCCTTGTGCGCTGTCACTCTCACAACCCAATGCATCATGGGAGATGTAGTGCATTAAACAGCCGGCGGAGATCGCGTCTCTGAGCTTCCTTGTTTTGTTCACTTGTTCCACGGTCTGATACCGGATTCTGTGGAAAGCTACACCGCTAAAGACGAGCTTTAGCTGGTGTTTTTGTTAGAACTGAGCGACTTTACGAGCTAAATCAGGACAAGGAAGTGAAGACTTTAACCACTTCTGATTGGTCAGACTGATGACATGTGATTAAGCTCCCCAAGAATGATTGGTGGAGACAGTTAAAGGGACGGAACTTTACCAAAATACAGCCGGAGCTGCAGCTGAATCGCGGTACGTCATTCTTATCAAAATGTCTTTAATAAAATAAAATAAACGCAAAGAAAAAGTATTTTACGATCTTTTATATTCCTAACTCCTCAGTGTTTTATCAGGGCCTGTTTGGATGAACACAGAGCTGAAATCCTGGAGATGGAAAATGTTTTTATATCAGTTAATGAGGGCAATTTCCCACGGCACACTTGACCATCTCCCACGGCACACTAGTGTGCCGCGGCACACTGGTTGAAAAACACTGGCATAGTGTACAGAACCAATCTGGGGGAAGAATGCATTTAACGTCGGTTATGTTTAGAGGACTTTTTTTGTTAATCTTCCCCTCTTGCAAACGTTGGTTAGTTTAATATTAATACATGCAATTGTGTTTTTCAAAGTGAACTTTTGTCTACCCCTGTATTGATCAAGTGGTATAGGTTTATATGGGATTAAGAAAGTAAGCAGTGCTAGCAAATTGTGTTTCCAAAAAGTAATTGTTACATTAATGTAATTCAATGTCCCTGATTTCATTTTCATGTAGATGCAATCCTGCAGGAATTAAAAGAACATGGCAGCAGCTAAAAATGAAGTATAAAAACATAATTCAATCAGGTCAAATTTGAGCATGTCATGGATGTAGGCTTTGTTGACAATATTTGACATATGAAACATCTACATAGCAATACATATCTAATGTTGTTTTCATTGTATATATGTAATTGACTGCAACGAAAAACGGTAACGCTCAAACAAAAAACGTATGGGGAAAAGACAAAAAAATCGATTCTAGTTCTCAAAATCCTCGCACGACGTAAATGTAATTCTCTACGAATTGATGCAGCCTTCTCGTCTATTGGGTCCTCCAAAAAAGGACAAGTCATTCTTGTCACACTCTGTGTGACGGAAATGTGGGCAATGAAGGTTAAAGCGAAAAATACCGCTTCGTCTTTAAAAAGGGGAGGGGACCGGCAGAAACCTTGAGTTTAGAGAATAAAACCTGCTCCCGACCAGGTTAGGTTCACAGCATAAGTAACCATGGACACTGACTCCGAGTATAAGTTACCTCTCTTCCAGAAACGGGTTTGACTTACTCTGTTTACTCTGGTTTAACAAACCTCCCATTCTGAAACGGAAAACCCAGGGATTCCCTGATTTCAGGGTTAACGCACTCAGAGTTTACACTTAAGCTCCTTTCTGAAACAGGCCCCAGCTCCGTGGAGCAACAAGTTGAGGGTTTTCTGCGGTAGAAAGGAATCCAACTGGACTGTCACTGGACTGTAACGGCGTAGAGGCTTGCCATACTTTGCCTAGAAAAAGTGTGAAGGATAAACCAGCAACTTTTGTGTTTGTCAACAGAAATCAAAAGACTGCTCTGCTCAAACAAGGCAGAAAGCTGAGAGGAACAGACGTTTCTGTAAACAAACATCTTACAAAACACAACGCTGACATCGCTAAACAAGCACGTTACCTGAAGAAAAGTGGAAAAATACAAAGCACCTGGATAACTAACTGCAAAGTGTTCATCAAGCTGAACGGGAGCCCCGAGAAAGCTAAGGTAGTTTTGATCAGGGACATCAAGGATCTGGACAAAAACTAAATGTCATCTGATATTTCTGAACCTTGTGGAAAATGAGGTAACACACTGACACTGCGCTATTCCTCAGAACAAATTTTAACACAACCGTCAACACCAAGAACACAAAACAGAAGTTCTTATTCCAATTAAGGATGGAATCATTGGATTAAACTGATCACAATTTACAGTACATGGATTATGACATTGACCCAATCAACCATTCTTCTCTGCCATCACAGATAATTGTACTGACGAGCAACATAACTTTAACATTAAATGTAAAGATAAGTTTTCAGTTGTTCATTTCAAAATGAACAAAATTTTAATAACATTAGGGAATACTTGTGTCATTTTTCACAACGATTTTGTGTGATAGCAATCTCAGAAACATTGTTCCATGCAGAGATGGGAGTTGAAAACTTTAATTTGGAGGGTTATGAACTAAGATATTGCAAAAGACTAAACAAGGGTGGTGGAGGAGTTGCTCTACATGTGGATAAAAATCTGCGTTTCAGAGTAGTGAATAGCATGAAGGCTGTTGTTGACAATATGCTTGAATGTGTAACCCTTGTGCTATCCTGGGCACTTTACCATTGGGAGTTGGGTCATCTAGACCCACTAGACAGTGGGGTCATCTAGACCCACTAGACAGTGCTCTGAACCTTTTTTCTTCAATGATTTGTGATCTTCACTGGTGTCCATGGATTACATGAAATCTTTCCACCTTTATCCACCTTTGCCATGGTAGGGAGAACACATCAATGTCAGGGGGGGTCATCTAAGATAGCACAAGGGTTAACAATTGAAGTCTCTCGAGAAAATCCAAAAGAAATCGTTGTCAGTTGTATGGATGGAGAAAATATTAATAAGATAATCTTTGTATGTGGAGAATTTAACATCTACCTTTTGAATCCTCATCA
Organism: Oryzias sinensis; assembly: GCA_037389245.1. Classification (NCBI taxonomy): domain Eukaryota; kingdom Metazoa; phylum Chordata; class Actinopteri; order Beloniformes; family Adrianichthyidae; genus Oryzias; species Oryzias sinensis. The sequence goes on from CM074498.1 coordinate 31,156,661, forward strand.
AATTAAATCAGTTGGAGAATTTATTAATACCATGTACAGCATTAGCTTATTTCCAAGAATATTAATACTGTAATAATACGAATTGATACTTTATTTATCCCACAATGGGGAGATTCTTCTCCGCATTTTGACCCATCCCCTGGGGGGAGCGGTGAGCTGCAGACTAGCCGCGCTTCGGGGGTGACAGCCAGCTGTGGAGAGCGGGGATCAATCTGCCAACCCTTCGGTTGTTGGCCGCCTGAGCCAAACTGCCGCCAATCGGTGTCTGGTGAATTACAAAACCAAGAAGAATAACTGCAAGTTGTGCAACATTAATTGATTCTATATTTCCCAATGACATTGAAAATAAAACGGTGAATGGGTTGCTAATTAATTACATTAGTGACCATCTTCCAGTTTTCACAGTATGTGACACAGTATATGACAGAAGTTATGTAAACCAACGGTTGCATTTCTCAATGGGATACACAAGAATTTAAACAGAAACCTCCATCAATGCATTTAAAGCTTAGCTATTTGAGCATATTTGGGATGTAATTTATCAAAAAGAAACTGTTGAAGAGGTTTACGAGTATTTTTACTGATATTTGGTTCATTGTATGATAAACATTGTCCAGTTAAAAAATTCAATTATTAAAAATTATTAATAATTAAGTATTTTCATTGTCCATGGATTACAAAAGGATTGCAAAATGCATGTAAAAGATTACCCTTTATAAAAACTACTTAAAAAAGAGAAACAAAGAGGCAGAAATTAAATATAAAGAAATACAAAAACAAATGGGAGCCGCTTGCACCAAACTCCTTAAATTTTTAGCTTGGGGCAACCTGACAGGCTCCCGTTGCACATGGACTGGACCCATGACAGCTTTCAGACATATTTTCAAGCATAAAGTCCAGCCATAATTAGCCTGTTACATGCAGAGGCATGCTTTTTGTAACAGTATTTATCACTCCAAATCTACTTCGGCTGTAAAGGCATTGAGATGTTAACAACTCTAAACTGTACACACCACCGCCGCCCTCACTGCCCACTTTTGATAAAGGCTAGTCAAAAATGGCATTTGCGTATTATGCTAACTATGCTAGCTATGCTAATGTGGCTAAGAGTGCTAGCTTAGCGATCGCATGCTCAATAATCAAGAAAAACACATTACCTAAAATGCTTATAATAATGCTAACTATGCTAGCTATGTAATGTGGCTGAAAATGTAACGGAGCAATCATCATCCTTTGACTCAGAAAAACGCTTTGTTTAAGATGCTAATTGTCTTTCACGGCTATATGCTAGTTATAAATAACATAGCTAAAGAAGTGCTAGCATAGCGATCAGAATCATCAACTCACACAGAAAAACGATTAACCATTGGTAGAGAGCTATATGTCGTAAAAGTTGATATAAAACTACTTTTTTTCAAAATGGCGGCTTTTTTGTTGATTTTATCTCCGCAACCTTTTCGTTTTTTAATGCGCAAAGTTACGAACAGATTAGCGTCAGTTTCAGACAAATCGGAGAAAAAGTAAACTTTTTGTTGTCATAGCAACAGTGATTTTATGCTAACCACGTCCACATTCCTTATATGTCCATATCCAGTGTTTTTCATTATGTTCAGTTCCTGACATGGATGCATGCATTCAAATTTCACTGTATTGCATTGAAAGGCATAGGAGTTATAACAGTGCGCCACTTTGCTAGCTGTACCCAGCATGCCAGTCCAAATCTACAACTTCAGTTACAACATTTTTCCAGAGTAGCTTGCCGTTGATGCCCAAAAAGTTCCGAGACGATCGCTGAAAATTCCAACGACAAATTTACGATTGAATCCAGTGGTAAAGGTGTTTTTTATAGAAAATTCAAGATGGCGGCCTTTTCCCGAGGTCAAGGTCGACGAAACTCCAGAGGTTATTATGGAGCTTATGCTGAACAAGTCAAATTTCATGAAAATCGCTCGAAAAAGAATTTTCCATAGCCCATTATGCGTAAAATCCATGGCAGTTACGGCACAAAATGGCCATCAAACCGTAGGTCGTGTCACCTACACATAATGATTTCAAAACTTTGTTTGGATATACCGGACAAAGTTATCTGAGTTTCGTTAGCCGATTCTTAAAATCGATTTTTTTGCAGATCGGCACATTTTTTTGAGACGGTTTTTGCTTACCAAGCCCACATTCCTTTATCTATCTTGTCGTGCATGACATCGTTTTGTTCAGCGTGTGCCAGGGAATCGCATATTTCCTCTTTACGAAATTCCGATAAAAAATGTGTGAGCCAGCTAAGATGGCAACGGTTGCGAATCCGACACACGCACGCCGTTCAAAATCTACAACTTCTTATTCCAACAATTTTGTCCGCATCCATGCTGGATGCCTAAGAAGAAAAATCCGTGAAGACGAGTCTCGTTTGTATGTGGCGCTAAAGGGGCTTTTTTTTTTAAAATGCAGGATAGCGGCCTTTTCCCAAGGTCTGTGCTGTTTGTAGACTGGAGCTGGCAGCAAGTGTGTGCAATTTCGTGAAAATCGCTCAATCAAAGTGTCGTTTTCCCACGTTCGCCACAAAATGTCCGCCAGGCCCTAGGTCGTGTGGCCGTCCCATAATGATTTCAAAACTTCTTTGGGATATCTGCAACACGTGTGTTTAGGTTTCGCAACTGTATTTTGAAGTACATTTTGTTCGCCCCCTTACGCAATTTTCGGCCCATTCATTTTTTTGACGGGATCGCTGGCCCTGATGTCATCGTCTTGGGAGTGGCGTTGACTTTGTGGAAAATTCGTGCCAATTCATCCCCAGGTGTGTGCGTTTGGTGACTTTTAGGAAGGCATGCGGCGGGGTCACATTCTTTCGCTGAAGGCAGCGAAGTGCGATGGATTCAACTGCCGAAAACAATATGGTCCTTGCAGTCAGTGAGCTGCCATGCGGGCTTATAGTGCGTGAATCATAAGAGCATGTAAGAAGAATATTAAGAAAACTTTAAAAAAAACAAAGTAATTTCAAAAATTCAAGGGTATACTTGTTATATTCTAGAATAACAAACAAAACACTTGTCCAAAATACTTAATTAGTAAGACAAAGAAATAGATAAAATGGGGATATTGTAGGTTAATTTTTTTTTTTTTGTAAATGTGGGACCTAATTAGAAAAACAAATTCTGGATCCAGGAACATTTGGAAAAGACGTGCAAATGTTAATTGACAGAAATCCCAGTTCAATGGTTCTTAACCCAGTTACTGAAAATGAAATAAAAAACGCCCCTCTCCTCCAAGCTCAGGTCCTCTAGCAGAGGCCTGGGAGCTTAAGGGTCCTGCAGTATCTTAGCTGTTCCTAGCACTGCGCTTTTCTGGACTGAGAGGTCTGAGGTCTTTCCAGGTATCTGTTGTACTCCTCCAGCAGGGGTTACTGCCCCGAGTGCTCCATTACCACAGGCACCACTGTCACCTTCACTTTCCATGCTTTCTCCAGTTCTTCTCTGAGTCCCTGATACTTCTCCCGTTCTCATGTTGTTCCGTCTTCCTGATGCTCCCATCAAACAGCACTGCCACATCTACCACAACGATTTTCCTCTGTTCTTTATCCACCCACTACAATGTCTGGTTGGTTCTCATTACCATCCTATCAGTCTGGATCTGGAAGTCCCACAGGATCTTTGCCCTCTAATTCTCTGCCACCTTTGAAAGTGTTTCCCATTTTGACTTTAGGGTTTCAAGTTCATATTCTGCACACATGTTCCTGTATATTATTCCAGCCAGTTGATTGTGGCGCTCCATGTATGCTTTCCCTGCCAGCATCTTACACCCTGCAGTTATGTGCTGGGTTGTTTCAGGCGCCTCTTTGCACAGCCTACACCTTGGGTCTTGTCTGATGTGGCGAATCTACACCTTGGTCTTGTCTGGTATGATAGATCTACACCTTGGGAGGAGTGGCAATGTCTGGTGTGGTAGATTTATACCTTGGTCTTGTCTGGTGTGGTAGATCTGAGCCTCTATAGCTCTGGTGCTCGGGGCTTTTTCCTGAGCTGCCAGGATGAGCGCTTCAGTGCTGCCCTGTAGGCCAGCCCTTTCTAGCCATTGGTAGGACTTTTTGATATCAGCCACTTCAATTTATGGTCCGGTGGTACATCCTATGCAGGGGTTTGTCCTCCCATGAGGATCTGTCCTCCAGCACTGTATCCTCTCCATTCCTGAGACATTCACTGGCTTGCACTGTCAGTTGGGGCCTTGAGCTTGATGTACTCATGCATCTTAGATGTTTCATCCTGGATAGTAGCTTCTACACTCACTAGTACTCTGTCTCTTTTCTTGCGGCTAGCATACAGTCTCAAGGTGCTGGATTTGGGGTGGAACCCTCCATGCATGGTGAGGAGCTTTCGTGTTTTAACATTCCTGGTCTGTATCTCTTCCTTTGGCCATCTTATTATTCCTGTAGGGTATCTGATAACTGGCAGTGCGTAGCAGTTTATTGCCCTGGTCTTATTTTTTGCCATTGAGCTAGCTTCTCAGGACTTGCCTTACTCGTTGGCGGTAAATAGCTGTTGCAGCTTTCCTTGTTGCCTGCTCCAGGTTGCCAATTGCCTGCGGGGATTCAAGGTACTTGTAACTGTCCTCAATATCTGCTATTGTTCCTTCTGAGGTGGGAGCCCTCCTGTGGACTCTGCTTGCTTCTCTTTGTCACCATCCGGCTGCATTTATCGAGCCCAAATGACATCCATGTCAGTACTGTGAATCTGGTGGTGTGGATCAGAGAGTCAATGTCGCTGCGCTCTTAGCATATAACGATGTCATCCATGTGAGGTGATGTTGGCCATTTCTGAGTCGGTATCACATAGCCAGTCTTGTTGATTATTTGGCTGAGGAGTTCAGACCTATGCAGAACAGCAGTGGGGACAGAGCATCACCTTGGTATATCCATTTGATGGACACTTGTGCAAGTGGCAAGTGGCTTCCCATTGGCTTCAGGGGTGGTTTTCCACAGCTTCATTGACTTTCCTATGGCTCTTAGAGTCCTGTTGATGTATTACAGCTGCAAGCACTCGGTGATCACGTGTGTGACGGCATTGAGTCATAGGCTTTCTTGTAATCAATCCAGGCTGTGTGCACAGGTGGTGTGTCATGACTTGCAGTCTTGGCGACTGTTCTGTTGTTAGTTGGATTGGACTGCACCCTTTGAGGGGATCCTTCTGGATTAGGATTGTTAAGCCCTTCAGTTTGCCATTTGGGGTGAGTCCCATCTCTTAGCTGGTTCTGTGTGAGCGCTCGTGGAATCACGGTGAGTTTTTCTTTGCTTCCAGTAGGCATGTATCATGTCGGGCCGGTGCTCTCCAGTTCTTCATACCTGAACTCTTTCTTGGATGTCTGCCTGTGATGGTTACTGGATTCCGTTCAAGGAGATTTGCTATGTTATTTTCTCGAAGACCAGCCACTGGGCATTGCTGTCATGTGGTGGAAATCAAAAATCAAACTTTATTTATAAAATATCATACCTCATGCATTTTGCGCAGCTCGAAGGGCTTTAACATTAAAAAAAAAACACACATTACATTTGAAAAAGCCCAACCCACCTTCACCCTTCCTCCCTCCATTAAACACATGACCGACAATGAATATTGTCTATGCAAGTTAGAATAAATAAATAAATAAATAAATAAATAAATAAATAAACAAGCAAACAAGCAAGTATGGCTTGGCTCTGCTGTGTGAAGAGGAAGTAGTGTTGGGAATCTCTTCATGCAGGGGCAGCTTGACCACGGAGCATTGCCACAAGCGCCAACCCAGACCGGGACAACACTGAGGTCACTTCACAGCCGTGAAGCTGCAAAGTCGCCCAGCCTCCCCAGCAAGAGCAAGAACTGCAGCAAAAAGCCACCGGGCAAGACGGCGAGGCCTGGCAGAAAAGATCCCCACAAGAAGCACTGGGGCTAAAATCATGATAAGATACTAAAATTATAAGATTTATATTAAAAAAACAACAACATAAACTGAGAATAAGATGCATAAAAGTAAATTAAATACGTAAAATAGCCTATAATAAAACTAATAGAATAAATTAGCAGTTAAAATCAACTAAAAGCTAGATTAAAAAGGTGGGTCTTGAGCCTCTTCTTAAAAACCTCTACAGTCTCTGCGGCCCTGAGGCTCTCCGACGAGCTGTTCCACAATGAGACCATAATGGCAGAAACAAGCCTCTGTACGTTTTGGTCCTCACTTTAGGAACAACTAAGAGGCCAGCCCTCGAGGATCTCAGGGTCTGCAAGGGCTCATATATTATAAAAGAATATCATTCAAATAAGAAGGTAAGACCAAAAAGCATTTATAAACCATTAAAGAACTTTAAAATCAATCCTGAAATGCACAGGGAGCCAATGCAGCTATTTTAAAACTGGTGTAATGTGTTCCCGCCCTGGTCCTCGTCAGAACTCGTGCCACTGAGTTCTGCAATAGTTCTAGATTTGAAATAGACTATTTGGGTAAACATCAGAGAGCAAAGGAGCATTACAGTAATCCAAATGACTAGAAAATAATCTTGTCTTCAGAACCTATGATTAAAACTTCAGTTTTGTCCTGGTTGAGAAGTTTTCTGCCATCCTTGTCTTAATATCTAAAATACAAATAAAAGAGTGTTAATAGGTTCAAGGTCATCAGGAGACATGGCGATGTGAAAGTCTGTGAAAGTCAACGCCATGTCTCCTGATGGCCCCCCCAAGAGGCAACATATATAAATTAAAGTATTGGCCCTAAAATCAGCACCAGGGGACACAACTTATTCGTGGATTCTTGAAACACGTATCCATACTTACATAAAGTGTCGATCTGTGAGTAAGAGTAAAACCACTTAAGAACATTTCCAGAGGCCCACTAGACTCCTAAGTCTGTTTAATAAAATCTAGGTGATCTACACGGTATCCAAAAGCGGCACTAAGATCGGTAGCACCAGAACAAGTTTCTGTAGTCAAAGTGTAATCTAAGATCATTAATGATCTTTAAAGAGCCCGTCTCTGTACTATGGCTTTTCTAAACCAGACTGATATTTTTCTGATGCCTCTTTCTCCTATATACTTTTCCAGTACTGTTCAATTTCCAGCCTTGGTGGGTCTGCTCGGCTGTTTTGACCCTGCCAATGAGCGTACACTTTCGCAGGTTGAGTTGCGATCAGCCTGTTTATCCGTCTGGCTTCATTGTCTCTTGTGTACCTCTATAGGCGGCTGCTCAAGGCTAAGAGCCTTTGTTTGGCAGTTTCCAGTGATTCAGGTATGGCCATCTGGCTGTATCTCGTAGGTACTTGCTTTCTCATTGTACCTCTTTGAGCCTCTGTCAGCCATAACATCCTTCTGAGTGCCTTGATTTTGGCCTCTAACCGTTGCTTGGTGGGTATTGTTTTCTTCCATGGTTGCTCTTATAGCCAAGCATCTCAAGGATCACTGCTGCTGAAGTGTATACCAGTTCCTTGGTTTCTGTGATTGTTGTGGTAAGGTTGCCCTCAACGCTTCATTCACAGTTTCCAGAAAACTTTCAGGTGGTACATCACTTAACTGTTGTAGCTGGTGTCAAGGTTGCCTCCTGTCCTCTCTGACCTGCTGTTCTGGCTCTCCCGTGGTATTGCAATTGTATTGTATCGCTTCAATCTCAAGTTGTGATAGGAGTTGCCGTTTTGGATGTTAGAGCATTGGGCTACCGGTTATTTGGCAGTTAGCCTTGATTGTGGGTTTCGAAGTATCCATTCATTCCACATTCTCTGCATGGCATCCCTCTGGGTCGGATTACTTGAGTAGTAGCATTCTAACAGAACCTTGTTCTCACATCTAGTCCATTTCCATCTTGTTCCAGTATCCCACTTTCGGCCATGTTGTGGTGCATTATTAAGCTCATTTTTGCGAGGTAGGCAGTAGCGTTAGGGTCTTGCCAAGGATGTGGGGTCGAAGGAGTATTTTGGCCCCTCTCATGAGCAAACTGCTCCAGTTGTCTCAGGTTTGACAGGTGTGCCATTCTTCAAATGGCATGTTTCAGCTCCTTCCACAGATGTTCAATGGGATTCAGATCTGGGCTCATAGAAGGCCACTTCAGAGCCGTCCAACGCTTTTCTCTGAACCATTCTTGGGGTTTTTGGCTGTGTGTTTTGGATCTCTGTCCTGTTGGAAGACCCATGACCTGCGACTGAGACAAGCTTTCTGACACAAGTCAGAACATTTCTCTCCAGAATGCTTTGATGATCTTATTTCATTGACCTTCACAGCTTCAAGACACCCTGTGCCAGATGTAGCAAAGCAGCCCCAAAACAGAACTGAGCCTCCTCCATGTTTCACAGTAGGGACAGTGTTCTTGCAGTTTGGATGCTTCATTTTTGAGTCTACCAACATAGAGCTGATGTGCCTTACCAAAAAGCTCCAGTTTTGTCTCATCTGTCCAAAGAACATTTTCCCAGAAGCTTTGTGGCTTCTCAGCATGCATTTTGCAAATTCCAGTCTAGCTTTTATAATTTCCTTTCAACAGTGGTGTCATCTCCCATGAAGTCCACTCTGGCTCAAACAACCACGAATGAATTTTCAATCTGACACTGATGTACCTTGATCTAGGATTTGTCTCCTTTAAATAGGCAGACTGACTGATTATGGGTTTGAAAACAACTGTGTTGTCAATTAAAGGACATACCTGAATTCATCATAACCTTAGGTAGTGGTTCTCAGTCTTTTATGGAGGTACCATAATTTTTGTCAAGCCCTATTTCATTAGATTGTTTTTTTAATAATTGTGTTAATCAACAACTCAAAAGTAATGGCTGATTTTGGTTATTTAATTTTCAATACATTTAATTGAGTTACCTTTGAACTCTTAACTTAACTCATGTTTATTTATACAGCACTTTCAATCAACAGCAGCCGACACAAAGTGCTGAACATGAGAAAAGAAGAAAACAAACACAAACATCTTAAAACACAAGATTAAAAATAGAGAGATAAAAACAATAAAAACCAGTACAGCAACACAGCAATAACAGTAGTCTCATGCTGTATTAAAAGCCAGAGCATAAAAATGGGTCTTCAGGCGTGTTTTAAAAATGGACAGTGATGGAGCTTCTCTTATGGACAGTGGCAGAAGTTCCAAAGCTTTGGAGCAGCAACAGCAAAGCTCTGTCTCCTGAGGTTCCGCTCTGGACCTCGGCCTCAGAAACAACTGATCAGCTGATCGCAGGCACCGAGCTGGCAAGTAAGGAGAGAAAGTTCAGAGACATTACCAGCGAGGACAGATCATTTAACGATTTAAAACCAAATAAAAGAATCTTAAAGTGAACTCTAAAATGCACAGGCAGCCAGTGGAGCAAAGCTAAAATTGGTGTGATGTGGTCTCTCTTACGTCCTCCAACCAGAAGACGGGCAGCTGCATTTTGAACATGATGGAGACGTGAAAGAGGCTGTGACAGTTTGTGGATGACTTTTCCAGTCAGGTCTCTCTCCTGACATATAAGATGCAAAAAAATCCACACTGTCTAAAGGATGGTATCCCTCTGCTCTTTACACACACAGAAGTCCAAAGTTCGTTTAAATCCTTTTATTGTCTCTGTTACTTTAGGAGGGTATTGCTGAAATGAAAAGAGAAAGCAGGCCACACAGTCTAGGTCTTCTGAGTACCTTTAGTTTCTTGTTCAGTCAGTCCTCCTTGAACTCCGTTCCGGGTTCTGGGACGTTTCTTATGCTCAGTCCTTTGTGGAGGGGATCCAATCCAGGTTTTCCAACCCTCTTTATTTTACAGGAGCCGTTCCGTGTTTTCTTTGAAGAGTTAGCGCTTCTTGGTACGGTTTGTTGTGTTGCAGCTTTATTCCAGGTTTTAAACAGATGTCTTGTGGATAATGGTGCAGGATGAGGCCTTGTGCAGTAAACTGTGGGAAAAAGTTCTGCTTCATTGGATCAGGGTTCATCTGAAAGAAGATGTCGGTCTTCAGGTTGTAGGCTGCGCCAAGGGTTGCGCGTTAGAACCTCTTCCAGCTTCCTCCTCTCTCTGGCTTCTCTTCCCCCCAGATCCTCTGCGTCTGTCTTTTTATGTCCCCTTTTCCCTGGCTGATGGCACTCTGATTAGAGGACACGCCTCCTCTCTGACCTGCACAGGTGATTTTCATCGGCGATATGCAAACTGGTCAGATACAAGACGACTGGCTGAGTCCAACATACAGAGAATTACAGTAATCCAGCCGGGACGTGATGAACACGTGGATAACTGTTTCAAAATGTGCAGCTATTCAAAGTTATGGTGACAGATGTATTCTTGGTTTGTATCTGTGATCCAGTTCTAATAGTGTTTATCAGTTAAGTAGTTAGAAACATTTGTTTTAAAAAGTTAGTCAAGGGACCCAAATCAACTTGGGAAGGTTCACTAAAATCACTTGGTCCAAAACGTTTCAAGTGATTTCAGTGATCATTGTGGACTTTCTTTCTTTAACTGAGGGGTACTAACAATTTTGTCCACCACTGTATAATAATAATAAATGTAAAAGAAAACAATAATAATAATAATAAAATGAAAAATTATTTTAAAAGAAAACAAGGGAACCCCTTAACCCCTGCTGTGGATGCTTCGCCAACCCCCGGGGGGCCAGGCCAAGCGCCAAACAACTGTACCTTGTGAGAGGAAACACCGTCAGGGGTTATTCCAAATGAAATTATGATTGCATGGAAATAATGTGAGTTTTTTTAAAGAAAAATCCTGAGCTGTGTTAGAATGAGCTGATGTTTAAGCTTTTGAAGCATTTGTGTTGTTTAATTTTAGAACCGAAAAAAAGTAAATTAGACATATCTAGATTTATCACAGAGATTTTGTTCTATATCTAGCCAAAATTCATCTAACACACCAGGGTTAAGCATTTTTGGACATAAAACAATCTGTTCGCGGAGTAGTAGTCCTGGAAGTTTGGTAGGCCTAGTCCTGCTCTATCTTTAGGTTTTCGAATAGTTTTCAAAATGATCCTTGGTGGTTTACCTTCCAGAGGGTATTGGGGAAATGAATAGATATAATGATTTGAACCAAGTGGTTGGAGGTTTGGGAGGAATCATTGAACACAGGTAGTTAATTTTGGGGTGAATCGTCATTTTTATGGTTGAAACTCTCCCTATTAGGGAAATGGGTAGAGTTTTCCATATAGTTAGATCAGGCTCAATTGTTTTAAGGAGTTGGGTGTTGTTTAGCTTGAATAGATCAGAAAGCCTAGAAGAAATATTTATACCTAAATACTTTATGTTGCCTGTTTAATGGATGATGGATTTAGATAATAGCAATTAATTGGTAGTATTGTGCTTTTAGACCAATTTATGGAGTATTCCGAAACTGAGGAAAATGTATTAATTAGGGAGATGATTTGGCAGATGGAAGATTGTGAATTTGGAATAAATAGTAAAACATCATCTGCATAAAGACTTATTAATGTTCTAGATTTCTGGTTTGAATACCTTCAATGTCTTGACTTTGCCAGTACCTGCAGCTAGAGGTTCAATAAATAATTGGAAATAAAGACGGAGATAGTGGACAGCCTTGTCTGGTTCCTCTTTGTAAGTTAAAGCTTGGAGTTGTTTGATCATTTGTTCTGACACGAGCGTTAGGAGAGGCATATAAACTAAACCAAACTAAACGTGTATCCTGGACAATGCCACCCACCCTCTGCACACGACCATCAGTAGCCAGAGAAGCACCTTCAGCAAGAGGCTGCTCCTCCCAAGGTGCAGGACTAATAGACTGAGAAACTCCTTTGTCCCCCGTGCCATCAAGCTCTTTAGCAGGGGTTCCGGCTGCCACTGCTGCTGCGGCGGGGTCTGGGTGTGGGGGTGGCTGTGCGCTCCTCTTCCTTCTTTTCACATTCAACCATCCATTTAGAGAGAACATAACACTCACCTGAGCACAGGTGTTAGCTATACTAATAGTTTGCATGATTGAATGAATGAAAAATTTCACATTAATTGGTTTAAAGGTATGCGTGTAGACACAATCTACTGTTTTGTGTACATGTTGACATGTGGACATTTTGCAGCTAGGTGTGGTGAGAACATTTCAGTGTGTGTGTGGACAGGCTCCGCCCTTTTTATACTACATTTGAACCTTACCGTAATGATAAACAACCAGTAAACCTGTCTGCTCTATGCTGCTTCCTTGATTATCCCCACTCCCACTATCACACACCCCCTCTCTAGCATCCCTCTTTCTTCTTCCTCCTTTCCTTTTCCGTCCGGTCCAACACCAAAGATTTTCAAACATGATTGAAATGAATAAGTTTGGCCTCAGTACAAAGTGGTTTATTCAGACATACCTTTGGTTTGTCTGAAGATTAATAACCTCTTGTTAAAGTAAAATATGTCCAACACAAGAGGCCCTCAGCTCTCATCTGTTTGCCAAGCTGTTGGGCAAGTTTAAAAAAAATAAAATAATAATAACTCTTTAACCACCACTTAGGAGGGGGAGGGGGACAGAAAAGGAAAGGGAAAGGGCCCGAAGGATTCATTCATTCATTTTCTTGACCGTTTTTCCCTTTCGGGGTCACTGGGTTGCCGGAGCCTATCCCGGCCACTTGGGCATAGGCAAGGAATGTCCTGGACTGGTCAATTAAGCCAGTCTGTCGCAGGGTAGAATATCCTCAAACACATATCCATTCACTCTCACACTCACACCTATGGTCAATTTAGAGTTACCAATCAACCTATGAAGCATGTTTTGGAGGAGGAAGCCGGAGTGCCCGAAGAAAACCCCTGCATGCAGGGGGAGAACATGCAAACTCCACACAGAAAGGTCCCCATTGATGTTGTGTTTTTCATGTCCCCCAGCCAGGACTTGAACCAGGAGCCTTTTTGCTGTGAGGCAAGAGCGCTAACCACTGCGCCACCATGCAGCCGAAGGCCTGAATGACTTTCTTTTAAATGCTGTTTAATCCTCTCAAACACACATACGCGCACACACATTTTGCAAGGAAGGTGGGACCTAGGACCATCTGTCCCCTACCTCTTCCCTGGTGGGTGCGGGCCCCTGCAGCGGCCGTGTCCCCCGGTGCCAACCGTGGAGCCGGCGGTGCTCTCTCATGGCAGTGGGGTTCGGCCACATCTGAGCCGGTGTTAGTGCCCCTGGGGGTGAGTTCTGGTCCTTGCTCCTGGCGCTGGGCGGCCAAATTTCCAACGTGGCCGAGCCTGGTCGGACCCGTATTTACAACACCCCTGCCCAGGCCCTCTTTTCCCGGGTTCCTGCCCGGCCGGGCGGCGGGCCCCTGCCCACTCCTCCTGGACCAGCCGTGGGCGGGCGGATGGCTGCCTGGAGTGCGAGGCTGGGTCTATCTTGGGAGTCCTGGCCTGTACCTGGGGTTGGGGCGGAGGATGCCGGAACTCCTGGGTGGTGGTGGGGTGCTCGTCTGTGGCTGTGGGCGTCCTTCTCCGGTGGGGCCCTGCGTTAGGCTCTCCCGGCGCGGCGGGGCTGCTCCTGGTTGGGCTGGGCGGCGCTCTCTCTTTCCCTTTGTGCCTCCCTGCTCTCTGGCTCTAGGGGCCTGCGGCTGTCCTGCTGGCCCTGGCCTGGGATGGCGGGCTTAGTCGCCCCGACGCGGTTGGCCACTGCCGGTTCCGTGTGGCGTTGGGGGATTCCGGCTGCCCCGCTGCTGCTGCCGGTGGGGAGGTCTTGGGGTGGGGATGGCTGGGCACTCTTTTCACATTCCACCATCCATTTTAGAAGAACATAAACACTCAACAGTATTTATGTTAACAGGTGTTAGCTCACCTTTGCACTAACAAATTGCGTGAATGAATGAAATATCTCACACTAGTTGGCTTGTAGGCAACTAGTGTTATGTCCAACACAAGAGGCCATCAGCTCTCATCTGTCTACCCCGCTTTTGGACAGGACAAGTTAAAAAAAAATGTACTTCAAATAACAGTTACAAAACCTACACATGTTGAGGATATCCCAAAGAACACTTAGAAATCATTAGCCGGGATGGCCTACGACCTCTGACAGCAGCCATTGTGAACCGGATTGGCGATTTTTTGTTTTCACAATTTAGGAAGCGAGCACTTTTGTTTGGCGATTTTCCGCAGTGCACATGCCTTTGCAACTCCAGTCTACAAACACCACCGGAAGTATCGTTGACCTTTGACCTGGGAAAAGGCCGCCGTCTTGCATTTTTTTAAAAAGCCCCTTTAGCGCCACATACAAACAAAAACTTGTCCTAGGGATTTCTTGCTATTGTCTCGTAACTTCTCAGGCATCCATAGCAAGGTGCTGTGGACAAAATGTCGCATACACATGCCGCCAGCTTCATTCTACAATAACCAAAGAAGTTTGTTGACCTTTGACCTTGAGAAGAGGCAGCCATCTTGAATTTTCAATGAAAAGCACCTTTAGTACCACATACTAACGAAAACACGTCCTAGGGATTTTTATCGATCTTCTTGAAACTTCTCGGGCATCAATGGCGACTGTGTGGACAAAATGTTGTTTCTAAAAAGATCTACAAAAAAGTTGCAGATTATTTTTTGTGATCTTCACTGGTGTCCATGGATTACATGAAATCTTTCCACCTTTATCCATCTTTGTCATGGTAGGGAGAACACGTCAATGTAGGGGGAGGATCATCTAAGATAGCACAAGGGTTAATGGCTACAATGACCACATTTGTGGGGGCACAGATTTTCAAAGCGAGGTTTAACCCTTGTGCTATCTTAGATCAGTGTTTTTCAACCAGTGTGCCGTGGAAGATGGTCAAGTGTGTATGCCGTGAAATCCCTCATTAACTGATCTAACATTTTTCCATCTCAGAAATCAGCTCTGTGATCATCCAAACAAATCCTGATAAAACGCACAGGTATAGACATGAAAGATAATATTTTGTGTTTATTTGATTCTAATAGAGACATTTAATAAGAATAGCTGACACGATTTATAGCGGTAACTAAACTGTTTTCTGAAAAAGTCGCACCTTTAACGGTCTCCACCAATCATTCTTAGAATGTTAACCACATGTCATCAGTCTGACCAATCAGAAGTGGTTAAAGTCTTCACTTACTTGTCCCGATTTAGCTCATAAAGTCTCTCAGTTCTAACAAATATACAAGATTAAGCTCGTCTTTAGCGGTGTAGCTTTCCACAGACACGTGTCAGACAAGTGATCAAAAGAATGAAGCTCAGTCTTTCTGCGTTTCATCATCTCCCATGATGCATTGGGTTAAAGGAACAGCTTCTCAGCGCACAAGTCTCTCCTCTTAACGTCTTGAAACAACAACGAACACACATCAAACAGTATATAAATCTTCTAACTTAACTTTTATTACATCTTTCAGAAAAAACAACTGCAGTTTCCAGATTTTTCTGCAACAATTTTCACAAAAATGCATGTGAGAATTGTGGGGGGTGGAGTGTGTGTGTGTGTGAGGGCTGTAGATCAATACAGACTAAGAGTTTCTCCTTTTTTTTTTTTTTTGGATGCTTGTGTGCCGCTGGATTTTTGTCAAGGTTATAGTGTGCCGTGGCTCAAATAAGGTTGAAAAAACACTGTCTTAGATGACCCCCACCCTTACATTGACGTGTTCTCCCTACCATGACAAAGGTGGATAAAGGTGGAAAGATTTCATGTAATCCATGGACACAGTGAAGATCACAAATCATTGAAAAAAGGTTCAGAGCTCTGTCTAGTGGGTCCTAGATGACCCAACTCCCAATGTTAAAGTTCCTAGGATGGCACAAGGGTTTACAGCATGACAGTGCAACTCTCAGCTCGTGTTCAATGTTCAGCTGTACTTGGTCTTTAGTGCAGCAATAGCAGAGAAGCCGATCTCACAAAGGTAAGAAGTTGCAAAGGGAAGAAGAATGCCATTGCCTTCTGTCCTAAGAATGGATACTGCCTCTCTACACTCAGCCAGAATTCACTCAGTGTCTGAGATGTGATCTCAGTCTCAAAGTGGAGTCAGACGTGTGTCAATGAGCTGTTCCTCCTCTGCAGAGGTGAAACCAGCTGGAACTGCTGCATTGAAAGGATCTCGCAGTCATACTGGGAACTGTTTTTCCAGAAGAGTACTTTTGAAGAGTACCAACAATGATGCAATGTGCTGCTTGATAACTGGAATCACTGAGGTGGCATCATAGTTGGTGGTGTAAACAAATTCATGCAGATTCTCAAATGCATCACTTCTTCCTTCATCAAGTTGCTTGGCCCACACTGAAAGCTTTCGATTGAAGGAGCTGATCTTGTTTATGACCTGAGGGAGGTGTTAGTTTGTTCCCCTTGTAACTGTAAATTTAGTTCATTTAGCTTTCCAAATATGTCACTCAGGTAGGCCAGTTTTGCCAGGAAGTTCTCATCTCTAAATTTTGCTGCATCATCACACTTATATTCCTGCTCCAAAAACACTAAGATCTCCTCTCTGAGCTCAAAAACATGGGACACAACCTTTCCTCGTGACAGCCACCTTTTCACTGTGAAAGAGCACAGCCTGGTGTTCAGCTCCCATCTCCTCACAGATAGCAGAAAAGATTCTGGATTTTAGTGGTCTGGGGCCTCAGTTATAAAACTTTGCGTAGGATTTGCGTCAGAAGTGGCGTACGGATGAGGGAAACATGGGGCGATGGAAATGCGGCACAAGTAATCGGTTGAAACCGTGCATACGCGCACATCCTCGCATCTTTCCCTTAATAAATCGCCGATTCGTACGAGCACAGTTTTTCGCGGCTTCATGATAAGCCAACAGTAGCCCATAAATAGTCCGTGGCATACAAATGAATATTCATTGATTTATGAAACCATGGCAAACACCAGAGAAATCAAAAAAAAACATGTGTCACTCAGTGTAGTAGAAGTTATCGTTGGCGAGGTGGAAAAGAGGATAAAAATGTTGTTTGGAGGAGCTGGTGTGGGCATTACTAATGCCAAAAAGGCACGTGGCTGACAGGCGTTGGCGAGCATGTCGTATCATCGGGAGGACCGGAGGCGCCAGATGCACGTACTCCGGGTGACGCGCTGATAGTTCCTCCGAGTGCTCCTCTGTAACGCCGGGCCAAAAGCCCGCAGAGGTCCAAAAGGACGGCTCAGGAATTCGGAACCGGCTCATAAGCCACTCGTCCTCGTTTGTCAGCAAGTCTTCTTGCTGTCTAAATATGCGTTCACTCGAATTCTTCCATTTGCCACATCTTCTGAGCGCAAGATCAGCCATTGTCGTCATTACGCGTGTGATAGAGCATTTTATTTTATCCATTTAATTGCATTTGACCAGAAGCTACAGATGTCGGTAATAATCACGTGGAAATGGGGAAACTGTTCGTGCAAATGCCAATTTCTTGTTAACTTTCTGAATGGTCCAGATATCGCCATACATTGTTTATCAGAATAAAAACAAACTATGTATATGCATGAATACCATAATTCCATAGCTTATGAAGAAATGATGTTCTAATATAAGAAAACAACTACAGTGGACAATTGTGCGTCTGTCTGTCGTCCATACGCCCGCACCTATATCTGCTCCGCCAGATGGAGACACTGTGAATATCAGTTTTGTACATAATTTAGTTTCTGTGCTATATTATTTATGAGGATGAATTGCACAACATGCCAATATTGTAGAACATATTTCACTTTTCTTTCTGCAAATATCTGTTCATTTGAATTTCTGTTGTAATTTTCGTTTGAATTTTTTGTTTGTTTCACTGCTGATCGATCAAACGGGTGTTCGTGTAGCTGTTAATTGTAAGTCTTGCTTTGTGAAGTCTTCATGTTATTTCTGAGAGGCAGGATTGTCATTTTCACTTTCGCGTGTTTCTTCCATCTGCCGACGGTGTCGCCGTTTCTCATTTCACCAGTTTTTGTCGTGCGCCTGGGTCCAGAGCTGCGTGAGGGCCGCACATTTCCCGTCAAGTTTGATTTTTATAAATATCAACTAGTGCATAGAGAGTGGCGTACGCCTTCTTTTGTGCGTACGCAACGTTTATAAATGAGGCCCCTGGTCTTTATAAAATTGACTACACCTATAATGTCAGTCATAACCTCACCTAATTCAGAGGAAAGGTGCCTTGATGCCAGTGCTCTCTTATGTATGACACAGTATGGACTTTGTCCACTCAGCATTAGGTGAAGCCTTCTTGATGAGTGCTCACAGTCCTTTTCTCATCCCTGCCATAGTCTGTGCACCATCACTGCAAACCCCAATGCAGTTCTCCCACTTTAGCACATTCTCAGTGAGGAAGCAGTCTAGCATTTTTAACAGCTCCTCAGCTGTGGCTCTATTTTTGACATATTTACAGAAGAGAAAATCACACAGGGGGTTTGTCATGCCAAAACGTACATAAGTAATAAATAAACAGTCTTTGTTACTGTCAGTTGCTTCATCAAATTGTAAGGCAAACCTTTTGTCATGATTCATCTGCTATCAACTGCTCCTGCAGGTCATTTACGATGTCTATGCATCTTGAGATCGTGTCATTGGACAGTGGGATGGCTTTGAACTTTGCAGCCCTCGTGTTGTCAAGCATGACAGAAACCATGTCTACTGCTGCAGGCAGTATAAACTCCTCCTTCGCTATTGTGTGGGGTTCTTTGCTCTGCTGCGATCTGGTACGCCACTTTAAATGAGGCCAAAAGTGCTTGCTGGTTTACTGATCAAGCGTTCTCAAAGCGGGATGATTGTTGGCCTTGAAAGAATTTATGAAAATCCATTTCTTGGGGTCATAGTTGATAAAAAAAAAAACTAACCTGGAAAGCACTTATTAGGTACATACAAACTAAATTATCCAGAAGTATCTCAGTGTTGAATAAAAGCAAAACTGGTTCTGGACCAAAAATCACTCCGCATGTTATACTGTACATTGGTGTTACCATATTTTCATTATTGTGTAGAGGTTTGGGGGAACAACTGTCAAACATTGACTTTTTCATTACTTCTAAAGAGAGCAATACGAATCATACACAAAGTCAGTTACCCTGAGCACACAAACAAATTATTCATACAATCAAAATTACTACAATTTTATGATCTAGTAGAGTATTGTACCGCTCAAATAATATTCTAGGCAGAAAACAACTTATTACCGACGAAGATTCAAAGGTTATTTATTAAAAAAGAGGAAAAATACAATTTTAGGGGAAAAAATAAATTTCTCATACATAAAGCACGTAAAGATTTTGAGTTTCACAGTTTGCGGAGTGAAGTTGTGGAACAGGACCCTGCAGCGCCCCATCCCGCCCCACCCAGGCACCGGTACCTGACCCCCCGACCAGCGGGCCCCCCGCCCCATGGTGTACCAGAGCCCAGCCCCACCCCAAGCCACGCCCAGAAGGGCAAAGGGCAGCGGCGACCAAGCCCCCCACCCCCTAAGTCATGGAGTCAGCCACAGGAGACCAGAGAGACTGAATTCTTTCAAAGTTACTTGAACTTTGGGATGAAATTTTTTTTCCCAAGCTGATATGATCAAACCGCAGATTTCTCTATTGACTTATGTTTATATTTTTCTTGTTTTCCAATTTATTAAGAAGTTTTTGCAGCCAAAGTAAGATTTTTCTTCTTCTCACTCCCTTAAGTCATTTATGTAATTTTGTCTTATATCATTTTTTCTTTAGTTTTATATAATTTTCTTGTTTTATATAATTTTGTCTTGCTTTGTCTTATTTTGTTACTCTACACTTGTTCTCACTTTTCAAAAATAAATATTTGTGAACTTGAACTTTAACCATATATAAACTGTATTTTGTTGTTTAGTTGGTGTTAGTAACCTATTTGACATAAAGACAGCAGGTAATGCAGGCAGTAAGACAGCTGCACTTGTTGAGATAACAAATAAACAATAGATCCTTTGTTTATGAAGGGATTGAGGTTTTTGGAGGATTTTTAATTGTTGGTGTTGCACAAAATTAGGAAAAGGCCAAGATTTTTAGAGTGATCCCAGTGATTGGTTATATGGTTATATGTCTTATATGACCTAAAAATCATATTCACAATAACATGTTTTTTAAAATCAAATCCTTCTGATGCGTTTCACAAAGACACACACAGGACATTACACACCAAGCAGAAATGAACTTATTGCTCAAAATTATGCCAGGGTCCAGCTCTAAAAGAAATGACAAAAGAGCAAAGAAAACACAATGATGTTATCTGTTATTCCATCCATCTTCCTCTGCTTATCTGGGACCGGGTCGCGGGGGCAGCAGTCTAAGAAGAGATGCCCAGCCTTCCCTTGCCGGCCACTTCCTCCAGATCCTCTAAGGGCGTTCCCAGGCCAGCTGAGAGACATAGTCTCTCCAGCGTATCTTAGGTCTTCCCGGGGCCTCCGCCCAGTGGGACATGCCCAGAACACCTCTGCAGGGAGGTGTTCAGAACACCTCTGCAGGAAGGTGTTCAGGAGGCATCCGGACTAGATCCCAGAGCCACCTCAACTGGCTCCTTTCGATGTGGAGGAGAAGCGGTTCTACTCCAAGCTCTGCGATGCGACGTGACTTCTCACCCCTCTGAGGCGCCCAGCCACCCTGGAGAAGCTCATTCCCAACAATGCAGAGGGGGGGCGTGGTCGCGTTTCTCCAGGAAGAGTTTCTCCCCAAATGGCTGCCGTCACTTGCTAACAAGACCATCAAAATAAGAACGTGCCCATCGGGTCCGCCAGCTAAACCTAGAGGGGATTTTCCAGAAACCATGATTCTTCGTTTGTTCCGACATGCAGATCGCACCGCAATTCTAAATGGGGCTCGCGCGGCGGCGAGGAACGGCCCGATCCAACATGCGATGGCTGCGCTGCGCTTCTCGCGAACTACAGCATGAGCGAATCCAGCGCAGGAAGGCTTTCTCCGGAATTCAGAAGAAGCTACGCGAAAAGGGCATCATGTCGTTCCTGATTTACCCTGCAACCCTGAGGATCTCTCTGCACGGGGAACACAGTCCTTCACAACCCCTGATGCAGCTGAAGGATTTCTGCGAGAATCTCAACAGATGGAGGAATCAACAGAAAACCTGTAACTCTCACCACCTGGCGTGATGAGGAAGTGTTGCGAAGCTGGACATCAACATTTAAAGAGGCAAGAAACTGATTAAGTTTGATTTGAATGGCCTACGGTTTAATTTAGAAAATAGTTCTGTGTTAAATAAATTTGTCATTGTTACATATTTGGTAATGCTTAGGATATTTTATATTGTTAATGTGAGGTCAATTTAAGTGGTAATGGGGATGGGCAGGAGTCCTGGAGTTCCCACGACTTGTGTAATGAGGTTGTCACGTTACACAGAAATACAGATTCTGGGGTTTGAGGGAGGCGGCAAGGGGAGGGTGGGGGGAGGGGAACGGGGGGCTCCCACTGAACTACGTAATACAGTCTTTGACAATGGTTGAGCTCACCATATTAAGTTTAAATGTACGGGGTTTGAACAATAATATTAAGAGGGTAAAGTGCCAACAGCTCATGCACCGACAAAAAGCAGATGTTGTATTGATACAAGAATCCCACCTCAGACAGGAGGATGTCTCCAAAATACAAGATAAACAATACAAAGTGATCTCCTCCTCTAGCTGCAGTTATAAATCGAAAGGAGTCATTATTGTGTTTAAAAGAAATCTTCCTACAAAAATGGAAAAGACCTATATTGATAATTTGGGGAGGTTGACATATGTTTGCACAACAATATATGACACAAAAATTGCCTTTGTCGCAATATATGCCCAAACAATTTTTGAAAAGAACTTCTACCCTAGTGTTATGCAGGAATTGTTGACTCTCTCAGAATACAAGTTGATTATTGGAGGGGATATGAATGCAGTATGCGACCTAACAATAGACAGATCCATTGCTACGTTCTCATACGAGCAGCAACAAGCTTCGTCAGAGCTGAACAACATCATAGACAATCTTAATCGTATTGATATTTGGCGGCTTCACAATCCAGACACACGTGACTACACATGTTTCTCTGCACGACACCAGTCGTTCTCAAGAATTGATTACTTCCTGCTGTCCCAAAGTCTTAAGGAATGTACAGTTACAGTTAAAACTCTCCCAGCTACCTTAGCTGACCATAATCCACTGATTTTGAGAATTAATCTGAGCTTTCGATTGGTTAAATCCCCCCTTTGGCGCTTCAACACCTCACTTCTTTCTGACGAAACCTTCAAGACAGAATTTAGGGCAAAAATGTCTATATTTCTCAAGGAAAACAAACATTCAGTCACTGATGCTAGGTTTATATGGATGGCGACTAAAGGTCTTATACGTGACTTCACAATATCTTACACTTCATATCAGACAAAGAAAAGAAACCTTAGGATTAAAACATTGGAAGAAAAATGCCTACATTTGGAAATGGCTCTTAAAAATAGATACTCAGAGACAATTAAAGAGGAGCTGCACATTACAAAACAGGAACTTAGCAATTTATTAAGGAGGCAAGCAGAGTTTATAATACAAAGAACTAGATTTAATTATTATTGTAATGGAAGTAAACCCAGCAAGGTCCTTGCCTTTAAATTAAGACAGTGTGAAGCCAAGGCCACCATAAATTCAATACATTCCCCCACAAAGGGTCTGATATCGGACGCTCAGGAAATAAACAAAGCTTTCCAAATGTATTATGAAAATCTGTACACATCGTCTGGTAGTTTTGACTCTGGAAAATGCAGTGAATTTTTACAAGAGCTAGATCTGCCCTCTCTACAAGTGCATGAGGCAGCTGATTTGGGTCGACCAATAACCTTACAAGAACTTAAAATCACACTGAAGAACATGTCAGGTTGTAAATCCCCAGGCCCAGATAGAATCCCACCGGAAGTGTTGTTGCACTTTTGGGACCTTTTGGGGCCGATTTTGCTTAATGCAATAGAAGCAGCAGTGGAGAAAGGTGCCTTTCATGAGCATACTAATGTTGCTTTAATCACACTAATACACAAGAAGGGCAAGAATCCACAAGAATGTGCCAGCTATAGACCTATATCTCTGATAAATGCTGACATGAAGCTATACTCCAAAATGCTAGCAACTCGTTTAGAAAGCTTCATGGATAAACTCATCCACCCTGATCAGACAGGTTTTATGAAGGGCCGCCAGGCTGCTGACAATGTACGCCGCTTGATGCATGTAATCGAGGGATCTAAACAGATACATGAACCGTGTGCTGTTCTGTCTCTCGATGTGGAAAAAGCGCTTGACAGACTTGAATGGCAATACTTATGGGCTGTACTAGAGAGATTTCAGCTCGGCACAAAGTTTATTCAATTGATTAAACTGCTATATGCTAACCCCTCCGCTATGGTTACCACTAATGGTTTAAACTTATTATCACGGACCATGAAATATCTAGGAATACAGATCACAACATCTCTTCAGAATATTGTTAAAGATAATTATACAAAAACCTTTAAGAAGATTGTTAAGGATCTCAACAGTTGGACAAAGTTCCCCTCTTCTTTGCAAACTAGAATATCTGTAATCAAGATGAATGTTCTCCTTCGAATCAATTTCTCAAGCATGATGATCCCAATATCCCCTTCGGCAGACTTCTGGGGAAAAAATTGATAGAGAGGTGCGCCAATACATATGGGGTGATGGTCGGCCGAGACTCAAACTCTCTGTGCTGCAAAGACCTAAAGATCAAGGAGGACTCTCTCTCCCTAATTTTAAAATCTACCATCTGGCTTTTCAACTGTATCCTATCAGGACCTGGCTTGGTAGAAGCCAATCAACCTCTTGGTTAGGTCTTGAGAAACATATAACTTATCCCAGAAGGCTGGAAGACATTTTGTTTCAGGAGTTAAAATAAATTACTGCAAGACACATTTTGGACCCATCATTTCTAATATGATCAATAACTTCAGACTGGTAGAAAGAATTTTGAAAGGAAATACAAACTGGCATTGCGACACCCCCTTGTGGCATAACCTAAATATTCTGGTTGCAAACAAACCTTTAGAGTATAAACCATGGATGTCCAAAGGTATTTCTAAGATTGTAGATTTATTTAACAATGAAGGCATGCTTAGTTTTCAACACTTACGTAACCTCTATGATGTTCCCAACAAATCCCTTTTCTTTTACCTACAAGTTAGATCCGCACTTACGTCACATAAGGTCTCATTGAAGACTAAACCCCCCCTTCACCCATTCATGGATTGGATAAACTCTCATCCTACTAGAAAGCTGGTGTCTGGATTATATTCCAAATTAATGTCTAGTCAACGGAAAAAGTTATTGGTGTTCAGTGCATGGAGGAGAGACTTGGGTCTGGACGACAATGATATACTTTGGAAGAAAGTATGGAACAATATTTGTAACTCTTCCAAAAACTCAAACCATCAGCTTATATACATTTTAAGTTTTGCCATAGACTTTATTACACCCCTTCTACAATGTTCTGTATGGGACAGGTTCAGAGCCCAAATTGTAATTTGTGTTCACTTAATTCTTTTGGTAGTTTTAAGCATGTGATGTGGGACTGTCCCCCTGTTCAGGAATTTTGGAGTCGAATATCGAAGATACTTTCTGAGTTAATTGGTAAAAGTATTCCATGTGACCACATTGTGCTACTTCTCAATGATGACTCTCAGCTCGGACTCAATAAGCGGCAACAGCTATTGTTGCTGGCAGGTCTTACAGCAGCTAAAAAACTGTTAGCCCAAAGATGGCTGCCACCTCATGATCTCTGCACCAGGAAATGGTTGACATACTTCCATGACATTGTATTGTTGGAACTATCCACTGCCAGAATAAACAGAACACAATCCTTGACTTTGGACATGTGGTCTGAGGCGGGGGTGCAGTTAAAAATCAGAATCCTTAGAAGGTGAACATAGAGACACTTTACTTCACCTAATAATTGGTCATTTGTTTATTTTATATTGTTTATTTGGTTCTACCCGTCAGTTTTAATATTATTGTTGTTTATTTTGTATTAATGGCTGTCTTGGGGAACCCCTGGGGGGCTGCCGCCTTGGGAGGGAAGGGGAGGGTTGTTTGATCATTTAAGTTATGTTTTGTACTGTTTTCTGAAATGGTGCCAGAAAAAATTGTTCACAAAGTAAACAAAAAAAAAAAAAAGGACGACGGAGTCCCCCCTTGGGGCACTTTCCAGTATCTCCTCAAGGGACACCAAGAAGGTCTGGCACTCCAAACTGCTGTTCGACCTGTAAGCCGAAACCACAGTCAGAGACCTGTCCCCCACACGGAAGGGGAGGGACATGACCCTCTCATCCAACCAGGTAAACTCCAACACTTGGCGGCTAAGATGGGGGCTCATGAGTAAGCCCACACCAACCCCCCTGTCGCCATGAGCAACTCCAGAGTGGTATAGAGTCCAACCCCTCTCTAAGGACTGAGTTTCAGAACCCAGGCTTTGTGTGGAGGTGAGCCCGACTATATCTAGACGGTATCTCTCAACCTATCGCACAAGCTCAGGCTCCATCCCTCCCAGAGAGGTGACGCTCCATGTCCCAAAAGGCAGGTTCCATGACCGTGATTTGGGCCGCTGAGGCACATGCCTTCAACTGCCACCCAAACCACATTGCACCAGCCCCTTTTGAGGTCTCCTACGGTTGGTGGCCCCATGGGAGAGTTGTCCCACATTGCAGGGCTGAGCCTGACCAGGGTCTGTGGGAGGAGTCCCGGACACCAGTTGTTCGCCTGCGAGTCCCAACCCCAGGCCTGGCTCCAGAGTGGGGCCCCGGTGACGCCAATCTGGGCGACGTAATTGGGTCCTTGGTATGACGTTCATCAGAGGCTTCTGAACTCCTCTTTGTCCGCTATTGGAGACCCTACCAGGAGTTTAAGCCCCAGACAGCTTGAAGCTCTAAAACTCTGTTATTTCTTATTATTAATATTTCCGGACTTTGTTTTTTTCTGTAGCATGTTCATATTTGTAAAATTTTGACAGAATATATTCTTATGGAGAGCAAAATATTAAACGTTATTAAAGGTATAGCTTGATTTATTCTGAATTAATATTCCTGTCTGTTTTTATTCATATTTATGTTCAAAAAGTTTAGTTTTAACCCTTGTGCTATCCTATGGGGTCAAGATGATCATTGACGTGTTCTCCCTACCAAAACCCTCCCTACCATGGTGGATAAAGGTGGAAAGATATCCATGGACACCAGTGAGGTTCACAAATCAATGAAGAAAAACGTGCCTAGGATAGCACAAGGGTTACAGGTTTAAAAGGTTTAAAAGTTAAAAAAAGTTCAGCGTATGCAATAAATGTTTATCTTGTTCGGCCCGCAACCTAAAGGGCCGAACAAGGGTGTGCAGGGGGAGTTTACTCCCCAGGGAGTAAGTTAGTGTAGATGCATGCATGCTGCCATATAAGATAGATAGATATAAAAGAAATTTGAAGGAATTTTATCAAAGCTATGAAAATATTTAAAACAAAGGTCTTCAACCAGTCAGCCAATAACAGAAATCACTGTTGATTCCTATCACCAAAAAAATGCCAGTAGCTGCCATTCAAGGTTATAGCTACGTTCACAGTGCCCTCACCAATGCTTGTTCAAGCAGCTGCTTCCAATAAAAATTATATCTTAAGTATATGAGCGTTTTGGGCGTCTTCACTCAAAACTGTTGCGTCTTTTTGAAAAAAAAACACGGAAGTACTATCACTTGAAAAGCAATCATGAAGGAGAAATTAATACTTAAATTAATAGTATGACACCAAGTCTTTCATGTATCAGAATAGAGTTGGGGAAAAAATGCCTGCAGCAAGATTCACCAGATTTGCACTGCTTTGACATTTGGTACCAAGCCTCTTTCAACTGTAGTAGTATGCGCTAGTATCGGGTAGTGACAGTACAGTGTAAACACCATATGCTAAATATGCGTTCAAGAATGTGTCTTTTTAAACCCATGACCAATGTGAACATAGCATAATCAGATCTTCTCAATTAAAATATTATTTGATTAACCGATGTTTTCTCCCAATATAAAGCATTTGGGAACAAACAATGCATCAGCATGATGAGCCTTACCATTCTACTGCTGTGCACCAAGGGGATATCCTCAAATGTCTTCACACTGAGAGGCTGACTGCACTTTTCACTCTGCATGGACAGTCTGCACACAGTCAGAAATCATCACTGAGTGCTGTGACATTCAGAAGCAACAGCTGTAGGAACCAGTGTAAAGCAAAAAAAATCCAACTGACCCGAGTGATGATGGGTGGTCATAGTGGCAGGACAGCATTTCCTTACTTTGAGGCCTGCTGTAGGGATCTATGGGGGCTGAGCATTGATTTACTTCATCAGCTGTCAGAGGGATGTAGTCCTTTCCATCCTGGAAACCAGCAGCATTTATTGACTATATCTCAAGTGAACAATTCAAAACCCCTGATCACTTCACTTGAATTAAAGCAGCCAATAGTAATATAATGTAGTAGGTCTCTGTGCACAGTCCCATTGTCACTCACATATCAATGTATCAAAAATTGGGCAACTTAAACAGAAGTCTTTTGTGTGTTTTTTGATTAGATGTCAGTTTCACAATCTGTTTTAGGGCACAGTTACTGTTTTTATGCTGCATTTGTAGAACAACAAAATGTCTTTCAGAAAACTTTACAGTAAAATATGGAAGAAAGATGCTAATGAACACCTTCTTGTGGGATAATAAATTGTGTGTACACCGTGGTGTGTTGCAGTAAGGGTTTAAATCATTTTTTTCTTTACTACAGGTCCTTTAATGACTATTTCCAGAAGTTCTTGCCAATGTTCGGTAAGGGGGTGTGTGTGAGAATTCATAGTGAGCTGACACCTGTAGCACTAGCATGTTGACCAACAAAGACAGAGAGATCCAGCCACACATTCACACTGCAGCACTGTGTAGTGATGGATCCATCTGAGAATTTGATGACAAGATTGTCTACTACAGGTTTGTCTGGAGCAGACCTGTTGAGCGTTGACCTGAAGAAGATTTCCCAGATGTTCCACCAGTTCTGCAAACGTAGGTCTATCTGTCGGACGATCCAGCCAACAGTCCAACATGGTCTGATATCTGTATTAAAGCAGTTTTGGTCACAAAGGCAGAAGGAGTGAGCTGATTATCCACCTCCAATAATTTACTCACATCTCAGACGTTGCATATTCTGGAGGTCTCATCCTAGTGCCTTCCTTAAGCCTCCTGCAGAAGGACTCGTCAATGCAAACACCCGGATATGGAGAAGCACCTGCAAGAGAAATAACCTGTTTTAGGAAAGAACACATTGAGTGCAGCAATAAGTAAGTACTGTTGGGCTTACCCAAGGAAAAGATCTCCCAGAGAAGTACCCCATAGGACCAGACATCGCTCTGTGTTGTGTACACCCGGTCAAAAATGGTCTCAGGAGCCATCCACTTTAGAGGGAGACGAGCCTGTTGCAGCAGAAATGTCATCTTTGTTGCATTACTGACTTTTATTTTTTTAGTGTACATATGTCAATTTTGAGGACTCACGTCTCCTTTGCGGACATAGTCAGGGTCTTTATAAACATCTCTCGCAAGACCAAAGTCACAGATTTTGACCACATTGTTCTCTGAGAGCAGGATGTTTCTGGCTGCCAGATCCCTGTGGATGCACTGCAGAGCAATAAGAGGAATTTACCCTGACGGCATCAAAACATTGTCAGGTTTGAAAACATGCAACAGTTCAGACACGCCTCATTTCACCTTGCGTGAGGAAAGAAACTCCATTCCTTTGGCAACCTGGAAGCTGTAGCTTATCAGGTCTTCCATGGTAAGATGGTCATCAACTGAGCTCTCTGGAATTATGAGAAGGGCATTACAACTCCATGCAGGAAGTAGGCCAAATCCTTTATTCAGGGGTCTCGCTGCACCTTCATGAGCATTAACGTTGTTGCCTGGAAGCTTGTCTTCAGCTGTTCCTGTGCAGATGTCCAGTTGAGGGATCTTTCCTAAACCCAAGTCCCCTTCAGTCACATCCTCCTCTGCAGACACCCACCTCACACTTTCCACTCGCTTTCTCTGTTATAAAAGCAGAAGTAAGGCAGCTAGGGGGAAGGCTAATATCCCTGATAATTTAGTTGCCCATCACTTACCTTGTAGGGGCTGTACTCTCCTCGCTTTGACTTCAGGTAGCTAGACAGATTTCCATATTTACAGTACTCAACAATAACCATCAGTGGCCCTGCAGAGAAGAGGATTCAACTGAAAAAGTGACAAGATAGCACAGAAGCAAAACCTTAACCCCAAAATTAAACAAAGGTCAGTATTCCACAGAGAGTCTTTGGGACTCCTCTGTTTGCTGACTCACCGCCGGGTTTGGTGCAGGCTCCCAGCAGGTTGACAACATTGAGGTGGTGACCGATGTGGATGAGGATTTTCAGCTCCGACATCAAGGCGCGGTATTCACTTGTGGTGGCTCCCTCTGTAAAACAGGGAGGAGATAATGTGTGAGTCAAAACATTTAAAGCACTACAGGCCATGTCACACATCCACTACGTACATTTTGTGCAAATTGCATGGATGACACTTTGGCTATGTCAGAATTCCCACCCTAACCCCTAACTGATGTCATCGATTTCACAAAGTAAAAGTCTAATTGATATAAACGTTTTGCAACGACTATTTATGAATCCACTGTGTTCTGATAATGAAAACTTTCATGATTTAATAAAAAACAATGCATTGTGGTCTATATTCGCCAATCCAGTGAGCCAAAATGTACACTGGTTTTTCGCAGAGACTTCCAGAAAATGTGTAGGGCAATCGATTTTGGAATTGTAGATTCGGACAGCCCTACAAAATAAGAAAAGTTGTGGTTCATTATGTGAAATTTTCATAGATGTGTCCCGAATGGACCATGTTAAAACCAAGGAAGAGATACAAATAAACCACTCATAGAACACATAAATCAACATAGATCATGAACTGATTATTGCGCTTTTTTTATGCAATTCATTAGTGATTTGTGCGTCATTACGTAATTTTAACCTGATATGTTTACCGTTTATGCAATTTTATAAGTTATGCATTGGTGGTACATGCATGAAAAGTCAGGTAGACATACATGGAGCGGTCGTGGAAATCCACAAATTTGCATATGCATCTCACAAAAATCATGTGGAATTGCATAACATTTACGTAATACTTGAATATAAACTACGTTAAATGTGCATAAACTGTGAAATTCTCAACTGACCAAAAATTTTGAACAGCTTGAAACCAAACTCACATAAAGACCCGTGTGGCAAAACCCTCGACAGACATCTGCGCACATAGACAAGAAACACATATATTGCGTATGGTACAAATGGAAAATGGCATATACATGGCGTATACCGTAAATTCCGGACTATAAGCCGCTACTTTTTTCCTGCGCTTACAGCCCTGCCGCTTATTCAGTGACGCGGCTAATTTGTGGATTTATTTAAACGACCGCCTTGAACTTACTTTTGATCACGGAACTAGGGTTGAAAGCGTAATCCAACTCCAAGTAACAAGTCATTTGTTTTTCAACACACTGAACAGCCAAACAGCATGGACCTCACTTCAGGTCTTAGACACTTCAGTCATGGTTCAACAAAAAGAAACACACATGCCCAGCCGCATCCCAGAATCCTTTGGTGCCATTAGACCCAACGTGCACGTGATCGCCACTACAATATGATGCAGCTTTCGAGTTAAAAGCAGCGTGAAAAAATCCACCATCAGTAAACGGAAAAGCCGGTCAGCTGCGTGACGGAGAGAACAGCGCGTGCTCAGGAGTGAATTTACCTCAGAGTCATAGTGACACTAGTCAGGGCTCCAGACTAACTTTTTTCACTAGGAGCACAGTGGCCCCTAACTGAAAATTTTAGGGGCACAACCAGAAAATTTAGGGGCGCATACCGTAAATCAACATGCTAACCAAATCTACTAATTTCCACTGTTTTACGAATAAATACTTTAATAATAGATGCAGAAATTACACTGTGCTGTTTCTAATTCAGTGTCACATTTTATTCTTCACTTTTGAAAATACAACAACAGGTAAACTGACAGCACCATCGCTGTCATGACAGTACAAATAGTAAAGAAAATGGATGGAAATTTATCTTTGTGACACCAAATAGGTGCAGCCAAGATGCACAATAAGCGTGTTTGAGATCACCCAGGTGGACTCAACGCTGCGCAGATCACCTGGTGTGAGACATATTTTTGTTTTTGCTCCAACATCAACTGTCAATCATCAGAAAAATATTGCGAGAAAGGGGCGGGAGCAAGGGGCAAACCTACCCGGACACAGCTGAAAACTGAACTGACTGAAAGCTGCCCAACAGACTAAAAAACAATGCATTATGGGACATGTGTTCTGATGGTTTTTGTAGTTGAGTGATTAATTAAAATAATTTAAAATACCAATTCATTAAAAAAGGCTACATACATTACAAAACATTAAAATAATCGTAAAATATATAATAACACAGATCACACTAAGGGGGAGAGGAATATTAAAACTAAATTAAATGTTTAGGACAACTCCAACTTCCTGTTGTCCTTCAGTCTTGCTGCAGATTCTTCTCACAGCCCCCCCACCCCCCACCCCCGGCCGGATCTCCCCAACGATCCAGGCGCGGCGCTGGTTCATCTCAAACACGTCTATCGTTGCATTTTCCCCACGTATTTTCAGTGTGTCTAAAACTAATGGGTTTTTTGCCCGCACATGTTTAAAGTTCAAGCCCCGTTAGCTGTCACGCACGTACGCAGGGGACATTTATTCTCCTCAGCTGACCCGACTCCCGCGGGAGCGATGTGCTGCCCTAACAGCCGTGCATAAACCGTTTGATGCGCCGCCGTAACCGTAACCAAAACACTAAATCTTCCTCTGGGTCTGTGTGACCCAGAGAAAAGTTCAGCACGGACTGCATGTATTTAGAAAATTACGAGCGAATAGATACGTTCTAGAAAGGAAAGTAAGGAACTCCTTAATGTGGTCTGGGGAGGGAGGGGGCTGTCAGGTGTCCTGCTTTCAAGCCCTGTCATTGTCCCGCCCCCAACAGTCATTTACCCCACTGTGATTGGTTGGTCATTTCCGTGCACGACAATGAAAAAAACTGGCGGGCTGCGGTAACATTAAACTTTCATTTAAGGCGGGGGCCGCAAAATATCATCTTGGGGGCCGCAAATAGCCCGCCGTCCGCGAGTTTGAGACCCCTGCTGTACACTAGCCGCAGGTCGGAAAAACGAATCAATAGTTCGCTTGCTCATAGCTCAGACGCACATATCAGGTTGTGACTATATTTGTCTCCGTTTCCTTCCCACAGATGTTTACGCGCGCGCGAATATCTCTAGGCCCCGCCCCCTCCCCGCATTTTAGCCACTTACAGTGACTTATTCTTCTCACACGCAGTGGCCGCCTCACAGACGGGCATCACGCGAGAGTGTGTGCTCGCGTTTCATGAGTATGTGCGCGAGTGTGTGTCTGCCTGCGTGCGTGTGCGCTCGCGTCTCAGATTATTTCATTGATCATTGACGTGCCCCTGCCACTGTTAATGTATAAAAAAATACGTAAGGGTGGGGGAGGCAAATTTACTGGTCGCACATGTGCGACTGCATGTAAAATTCGGTCGCACACTCTCAAATTCTGGTCGCAAAATGCGAGCAATTGGTCGCAGTCTGGAGCCCTGCTAGTCCATCTATTAGCAGCTCCGTAATATACGAGACGATGTTCTCCTGCTGCTCTGTCACATAGAGCTGCAGGACAGATGGCAGTCTGAAGGCTCCCACACGTAACAACGCATCCTCTCTCGCCCGTCATCCACAAAACGTACAGTATTAAGTCCGATCGCTCCGCACAGACACGATTCGCTCCGTCCACCAGCAGCCGCACGCAGTGACCGGGCGCCGCACAGAGGCGCGCGTATCGCGCTGAGGCGCGTGCTTTTCAGTTGCCCCTGCTTTATTTTACTGGTGTGTTTTTTTTAACCAGCCCTGTTACTCCCATAATGCTGCCGCGGCACAAGCGCAAGGAGAGCTGCTCTCCCGTTCGCCCCTCCCACCACCGCTGCTCCTTGCTCATTTTATAAACACTGACAACAGTGTGGTGACCCAGGAAATAGCCCCGCCTTAAGCCCCTAAGACTCATGGGAAATGGGGAATCGCGGATGTAATTTTCCTCATCATAACTGAGGGATGTAATGTTGATTATATGGTAACTGTTTGTAATTTTATGTATGATTGTCAATAAGTTAAAAAAAAACTAAACACACAACCAAAAAAAAACATAACTGAGGAACTTGTGAGCAGGAGTGAGGTGCATGCTGTTTGTTAGATGTGGGTATCTTCAAATACATGAGCTGACGCTATGCCAACTCCTCCCACAGTGGGGTTAAAAGCGGTATTAAGTCTGGTAGTCTGGACATGCTGTGACAGGCTGGCCGCATTGCTGATTACATGCGGCTTGTACACTGATGCGGCTTATGTATGTATGAAGGTAGCTCAACACGTGAAAATGAGTGGGTGCGGCTTGTAATCGGGTGCGCTCTATAACCCGGAATTTACAGTACTTTTATAGCCCTTTTCTACATTCTTAGAAGGCCCAAAGCGCTTTACAGTTACAGTCCCATTCACCCATTCACACATTGATGCCAAACACCGGCACCAACCTTTCACCAGAGGCAAGGTGGGGTTCAGTGTCTTGCCCAAGGAAACTTGAGCGGGCAAGGTGGGAATCGAATCTGCAATGTTCCGATGAGACCGTTCTACCGCTGCTCCACAGCAAAAACAAAGACTGAAATTGTATCCGTGGAAAATGCACAAAATGTGGCTGTGTGACATGGTCTTAAGACAAAGAGGATTTCACGCTCACCTTTCAGCATCTTAACTGCAACAGTGGTGCAGGTGGTAACTTTCTCAATGCCAAAGGCTGCTGCCTCTACCACCTGCCCGAATGCACCACGGCCCAGTGGTTCCCCTGTAAATGCAAAACATTTGTCTTAAAAACACAACTCCAAGTCTCTGTTAATTATTTTCAGGATCAAACTTTTGCTTTAGCAGTCATCATGTTCTATTGTAGTTTAGATTAGGAATTTAAAGAAAACTGCATTTAGAGCTTAACTATCATAA
Organism: Oryzias sinensis; assembly: GCA_037389245.1. Classification (NCBI taxonomy): domain Eukaryota; kingdom Metazoa; phylum Chordata; class Actinopteri; order Beloniformes; family Adrianichthyidae; genus Oryzias; species Oryzias sinensis. The sequence goes on from CM074498.1 coordinate 31,190,642, forward strand.
GTTTTTAAAGAAACAAAAAAGACCCCAAACAGATGAAGAAGGTCAGATTTTCGTCAATGACATATTTAGGCAAAGAGTTTTTACAAATTACCTATTATATCTGTTTTCTGAGTTTCATTTAGACCAGGGGTCTCAAACTCGCATCCCGCGGGCTATTTGCGGCCCCCAAGATGATATTTTGCGGCTCCCGCCGTAATATGTATGTTTATGTAATATAATGTTATAATATTATCTGTAGTAAAAATCATGTAGCTTTTGTACCGATACATTCATTTAACTGGAAGTCAGCAGTTTAAATATTAAAAAATATCTTGCCTACTGTTTTCTATGAGTTTCATTATTCAGGAAATTTAGATTTAATTCTTTTATGCCTGACTTTATTTCCAGCTGTATAAAAATATTTTTCAGTGTTTTTCTCCGTTCAAGGGAGGCTAAATAAAGTGGATTCCTGGATTTTATGTTGACATATGAAGGGATTAATATTATTTTATTTCAGCATGTCTTCTGCACCAACCCACATTTGTTTTGGCTTTGTTGTAATGAATAATGTGCTGGAGATACTTGTTTGAGCTGGTATTCGGTGTAAGGATTAGGACAGAGGTGGGAAGAGAATGTGCCAATCTGATTAGTTTTTATGAATGTTTTATACTATTGTGGGATTTTAATTTAATTTAATTTAAAAACATCAAATCAGACAATCAGCTATAACGACTATGATTATAAGTCATCAGGTTAAAAAATAAAGAAAGTTTTGATCACCTTTGAGTCTGGCTTGTTTTTTTAAACAAGTGAACACATTATGTCTACATCCTTTTTTTTTGTCACACTTAAAACTGTATCTAACTGCCTCTTAGACCCACCATCTCCATAAGGAAGTGTTCAGCTGCAACAGAAATTCAGAAGACTGGGTTACAGCAGAGTCTCACCAAGTTTAAGTCTGTCCCGAGGAAATTCCCATTTGTTAGCGTCATAGGTGAGTCTTTCACACTGTTCATCCATTGGCATGTCTTCTGAGTCCAGGATCATGGACAGATAGCCAGTTTTCAGATCCACGTTTGACTAAAGCAAAGATGAAGAGTTAAAAAACAGGCAGATAATTAAAGCCAGGATTAATTAAGGGAACTCACAACATATCGTCCTGAAGATTTCTAGTAAAACTCATAAAAGGGGCCCAGTCAGAGTGTGGGGCCTACGTGACTTATGTGAGCTGAAAGTGGACATGCTGTTTCTGAACACAAAGGAGAGCTCTCGCTGAGAGCCAGAACAGTCACTTCTAATCAATCATACACCCCACACCCTCAGAGTAGGAGCGCCATGTTTGCATTCTTCTCTTTCATATTTTAATTACTTCAGGGAAAATTCAAGGAAAAAAGAGCGAGGCTATAGAAGAATGACAATGATAGAAATGAGGAACTTCTTACCTTCTTTCTGCCACGGATAACAAAGACGATCAACAACCAGAAAAACATGGCTATGACCACCGACCCGATAGGAACAATCAGCTCCACATTAGTCTTCTCTTCAGCACCTTTAGGGCACATAAACAAAAACATTTGACAAAGAATCCCAAGATAACCATATAACATATTTGAGGAACAGAAATTCATAACAGAAGTGACATATAATTTGGAAAACTTTTCATCAGGTTTGTCTTTTGGTTTGGTTTGTGCATGAGTGCACTTTGGTTGAGTTTAAAATGAAGGGACTGTAGGAATCTGGAGAGTGAGAAACCTGACAGTTTATCTAGTCAGAAAAAATGGCCAGAAGCTATTTCCTGCCAAAATAATGAACTCAGACAAAGTTACAAGTGTTTCTCTAGGTGCAGAAATAGAACAATTCTCTTCATTTTAATTTACAGAAGGCTGTGTTGTTCCACATTTGCTCTGTACTGGGCTGGGGACACGTCCAGGTTGAACCCAGACTTTGCCTGGGTAACTCGGATCAAATCCAGCTTCAATCCAGTTGCGAGAATAGAAGTTAGATGGTTGAAGGAATAGTTGGATGTATCTGATGGATGGATGGATGGATGGATGGATGGATGGATGGATGGATGGATGGATGGATGGATGGTTAATACCAGCAACTAGAGGACTGGCTGGAACAAAGAGAAGCAGTTCTCTCCCAGTTCGGTCTACAGTGTACATAGTAAGGTGCTGACCTCTAAAAATACAGTTAGGTGGAAGAAATACTTTGGGGATCTCCTTAATCTTACCAACACTTCTTCCTCTGAGAATGTCGAGGCAGAGGATGACTCTTGGGGGCGTGACATTGACTGGGCTTGAAAGCAGGAGAAGATTTAAGGCAGGACATCTGACAGCCCCCTCCCTGGACCACATTAAGGAGTTCCTTACTTTCCTTTGTAGAACGTATTTATTCGCTCGTAGACCACCAAAACTGAAATCCCAAAGGAAGTCAAAAAGCTCCTAGGAGGTGGATGAAGTCCGCCTTGAGAATCTTAAATCTCTTAAAGCTGTTGAATTGATTCAAGAATTGAGTCCATATTCGAACCTCTGATTTTTGAGGGACAGGGCAAGTTTCATCCAGGAACAAATGAACAGCAATCAGCTCTAGACAACGCTTGAGAGTTCATGAGAGTTTGCCCTTCCAGATCACACAGGCATTGTGGATTTGGGAAAAAGCGTTATATCTTGTATTTAATTAAGGGGATTGATATGGCAATGTGGGGTCTGGGGCCCTCTACTAAGGTCAGTAAAACCAGAGCAGGAGCTTGCTTATAGTTGCAGTTGAACCTGTTTCCAGTGCATGTTAGACTCTACACTGGGCAACTCACAGATAAGTGAGAACAGCTGGAATAGAATAAGCTACTTCAAGCTTGGCATGTCACACCGGGAGGTTCTTGTGAACACCCAGGATGTGCTGGAGGGACCAAGTCTCTTAGCTGGCCTGGGAGGACCAGCTATGAACAAAGGGGAAATGTCTGTGGAGAAGATCTGAGCATCCCTGCTTAGACCTCTGTCATTCCAATCACCTATTCAACAATTGTAAAAGCATTCCCAGTGGTCTTTTAATTATGATTAAGCTGTTTTTAGCCAAAATAATAAAATCCTGTCATTTTCTAGGACATAGTTTCTGCAGAGCGCAGGACTTCCTCAGAAACTTGTCTCTGAGGTGTAAGCCTTTCCATCATCCCTTTGTTTACACTCTCTCCTGTATTTTTAAAGGTCGCAAAACCAATCTAACATTACCGGTGCAACAAAAATGGGGAACTTTATTCAGCCATAAAGTTTAGATCCAGATACCAGCACAGACGAGGAAAACAAAGACGTACCCAGATCTATTTGTCTGCAAGTGAATGCATCAGAATGGAGAAGAGCAGGGAGACTGTGGCCTGATGATTTTAGTTTCTATGTCACAGCTACAAGATCTTTTCAACAGCTGTTTTTTTGTCTGCTTTTTGTCTACCTGATTCACCTCGATTTTATTAAAGAAATGTCAGAAATGCAATTTTAATCCTAATTTTCTTTATATATGTCCACCATCAGAAAATGGTACAAAAACATGTTAAAAACAGCGAACATAACATTCTATTGGAGTGGGTCTGTCAGAAAGTACTGTACTTGTAAGTTTGTGAAACGAATTTTTATGCATTGGAAGTTTGTTTTGTGCTGCTTTCTTTCTTAGGAGTCTTACTTCCTGTGACTGGATCACAGTGGAGACACGGACAGGGTCACGTAAGCGCTGCTTCCAGTCACAGCAGTTGTTTGTTTTGGGTTGTGTCCTTCTGCTCGGGACAGAGAAGCCCAGAGAGAGGGTACAAGTGGCGTTGGGGAAGGGCTGGCCTCTCTCTTTGTCCCGCAATCTCTTCATTGTTTTAATTTCAAAAGTCCCAGGAGGACGGTGCGTTATTTGGTCCAACTTCCATGGGTACAAAAAGCTATTTCTATTCTGTCTCTTTGATATCAAACATTTTAATCGTGTCATGTGATTTGAAGGACCTCTATTGTCAAACTTTTATCTTGAATTTGTGTCCATGAGTTTTTAGGTTGTCATTCATTCTCAGCTATGAAACACATTTCCGATGTCCTCAGATGAATCACAGAACTGTCCAACTGGGCACAAGCCCAGGTGCCAGAGGATTAGTTGTGCCTCAGTGCCGAGCTTTTGTTCAATGACATGCACGCTAGAGATAGTGGACAGCAAAACCACAAAGAGAGCTTTCACAAAAAGACAACAAAAATGTGACCACAAAGAAAAACCACAAGCTTGTAGTAGTATCTGAAAGCCTGAGGTCACAAAGAAAGAAGATAACCATGTCATAACCTTGTTTGAGGCTACCCTGACACTTTATGTCATGCACTAAATGCTTATCCAGAGATGTTTAATTCTTCATATATCTGCTCTTTTTTTTTGCACATTGTTACATGTTTGTAAAAAGTCTTGTATGTTTACATTCATGCCACATTTTTCTTCTTTATATTGTTGTTTTTATCTTGTTCTTTTTTCTCTTATGTTTACTTGCTACAGTAACGCACACATTTCCCACGTGTGGGATCAATAAGGTACTTCTGATTCTGATCTGATCTAGGTTTGTCTGCAGCCTAAATGTTGTCCTGATTTCAAAGTTACAGTTAAACCTCCAATTTCTCAATCTTAACCTCCATCAAATTTTTATTCTTAGTTATGCAGTATCTATCTTCTGCTATCTGTAAGCAAGCTGGAGAGGACGGAGCTGTCAGGTGGCAAGTGTGATAAAAGCATAAGCAAGAATGAAAGGAAAGGTTTACATGATGGGAAGAGTGCTAATTTAGGAAAATGGTAATTTAAAGCATTTGCTTCAATACTGTGATGTGCAAAAGCAGGAAATGTGATATATGTGTCAAGAGTTTAAGGTTACACTGACCTTCAACAGTCAAGACAGCCTGGGAGGTGTCGCAGCCTCTGCTGTTGCAGGCCGTGCAGGTGTACAGACCGCTGTCCTGCTGTTTCACACGCTGGATTGTCAGGTTGTTCTGGTTCAATATCACACCTGAGGGCAACAGGGAATTTATTAGGGAGACATATAAAATCACAAAAGAATAACTAGATGAGAGCAAAACCCACCAGACCCCTCCACCACCGTGTTATTGTTTTTGGTCCACACCACTGTTGGGTTGGGTATCCCAAAGGCATCACAGTGGAGAGTAATGGTGGCACTAACATTTACTTTCTGGTCAGTAAAATTATTGCGAATTCTTGCAGCCATGAGATCTGAAGTCATAGAAAAACTGACGTTAGACCCCTCAAGACTGCATGTTTGCAAAAGATGTGTAAAGCAGGAACCTCTTAGAGACAGACGCCGCAGAAGGCACGTTTTCACCCCAGTCTTTATGTTCACCACCTGGCAGGCATAGAGGCCCTCATCCTGAAAGGATGCATTGGGCAGCATTAGCTCCAAGGTGATGTTGGTTCCCTGCTGTGTGGGCAGCACAGCTTGTGACACGGGGACCGGCTGAAGGGTCATGGAGTGACACGGCTGAATCGGCGCATCCCGCTCTGACTTGGACACATTAGCCGCAAGGAACCAGGTGAGGTTGGTGTAGATCAGTTTGTCCGCCTTGCACCTCAGAGCCACATTGTCCTCCTCCAATGGCTTATCAGATGGATACATACTCACTTCAAGGTTGCCTATCAGAAAGCAAATGAAAAAAATGTGTTATAAAGCACATGTATGCAACAAGACGGGATGAAGGAGCATAATGCTTACTTGTCACACGGAAAATGATAATCCGATTGTCCTTCCCAACTTTATTAGAAGCCATGCATCTGTAGAGTGAGTGGGTGTCTGCGTTCCGGATCCTTAAAGTGCTTACAATTTTCTAAAAAGTGAATCAAATGTATTTGTTAACACTCTTTAAAAGATAAAAATGCCCAACACAGACCTAAAATGATGATTGGTAGAGAAGTGACAGTAACCCGCGGTTATCAGTCAGTGGTTTACCTTTGCGTGAGGATCGATGTCAGTTGTAGTCCGCTCTATATGGTTGTACCCACTGCTGTTGCTGATATCTCTCCAGTTTTTGCACTTATCCACCACCTCAGGCTTTATCACTCCGGGCCTGATGCAATAAAAATGGACATGGAAAACCAAGCTGGAATACCATTTTCATGATTCAGTCCAAAAAACTGGCCTAGCCTCAGTTTAGTTCATTAACCAACTCTTAATCTTGCCACTTATTTTTTCTTAACTGCTATAAAAATAAACTACAAAAACAACCCCTCTAGAAGTAAGTAATATAATCTTAAAATATAAAAAAAAAATGTGAATAAGCATTAAAAAAATCTGCCAGTTAAGTGGGGTAAGAAAAATGATCTTACCAAGAATTGTAATTTTTAAAAAAAAAGTCTAGTCAATGAGATTATTTTGCTATTGAAAAACACTCGTGATGAGATTATTTTTACGCAAGACAGAAAAGAAGACATTAGAACAAAGGTCTTTTTACTTTCTTACAATTCAGTTTTTGCAGTGTGCAAACATTTTATTTGGATGTCGTCTTGTTTTTAAATATGATGGCAATTTTTCCTTCCTTTTTTTTGATCATTTTGGCCGATAAGAGAAAGTTCACTATGTTTAAAGTGTATTTCTTGAAACCAAGTCAGTCTATTTCGAAATTATACACTAGGGCGCTTTATTTTATTTTATTTTTTTTCATTTTGAAAGAGCTACAGGAACAACAGGAAATGTGGATCAGGACGAAGGAAACACTGGGATGTGCAGGCAGAAGATAAGGAAGCTGCTGCATGGTCTTCTCTGGTCAAAGTGGCCACTTACGCACGAAAGAACAAACCTCCTCTCTATCAACACCCATTTAACCCTTGCAGGAGTCACTGAGCAGGCAGTTGTGTCACTGCAGAAATGTGCAGGCTGCAGACTTTGGAGCTCCGATCGCAAACAACTGGCCCAGACAGAACAAAGATTTGTGCAAGAAAGTCTGATGTCTTCTAAAATCGAACATTTTGAAGACACTGAATCACATCCGCTGATCTCCATCAGGGTCAGAGTGCCCCTCATTGTCTTTTTTCTTGTTTTTGTCAACAACCTCTATTGTTTTTGCCAACCTCATGACAATAAATGATGACGAGGCTTGTGATCGCGGCACAGAAACAAAAAAGGAAGAACTCCAGTGTTTACTGGTTTTCACACACACACAAACACACACACACACACATAAACGACTTACAGAAAGGTTTCCCTGCAGTCTTCCTTAGGCATCCACTGCCACTGAATGCTCTCAGGTATGGGAAATCCACGGGCGGTACATGTCAGATCAGGGCTCCCACCATATGAATACATGTCCACTGGAACTTCTTTCTCAATAATACGAGGAGGCACTGAAGGAAAAAAGAAATCATCACTATGACATTTTCAGAAGCTCAGGAACAAAACAGAAGAGACGTCATCTTTCATACAATTGACCAGCAGCTGGAAGGAGGATCTCTGCTCCTCTTTTGTGACCTTATTGCTTAGGATCAATGTGTAGTTTCCTTCATCTGCCTCCATGACTCCGCCACGGAAGACCAGAGCGTCGCTCTTCTGTTTGATTCTGTAACTCTCCTTAAGTACTAGGCCATCTTTTAACCTAAACAAAATAATGGTACAAAAATGTGCAATGTCCAGCTTTTTCGTGTGTAATAAAAGAACTGTTTATGACACACAACTGATGACAAACTGCCACTGCTACATGAACATACCATTTAAAGCTGGGTTCAGGGTACGCAGAGTACCTGACAGGATAACTTGCTTGAGCTCCCACCGTTACTTCCCAGACCTTTGGCCAGGGTTCCTTCATTTCAATGAAAGGCTTTTCTGCAGAAAAATAACAACATAATTATTCATATTTAGATCAGATCACCCCTGCTCTATGGAAGCATTTCTGTCTCATCATTCAAAATAGAAGTAAATACCTGAATGCTTTTTCATTTGCACAATAAAGCTGCGTTAATTGACTCAAAAATTAAATGAAAAATAAATCTGCTAAACAGTTTATACCCCTCTTCTTCACCGCTCAGTCTGTCACTTTATTAAAATGACGAGGAAAATGGTTTTTGACATTTCATTTTCAAAAAGTTCTCTAGTAAATGTGTACCAAATTCAATTAGAAATACTGTATCTAAGTAGATGATTGAAATGGATTAAAAAAATGCTTTTTCCTTTTCACAATGTAACTGCATCAATTGACTCAAAAGTAAAATAAAAAGTCAATCCTCCAAAATGCTTTTCTACTTTAACAGCCCCATTCTGTGACGTAGAGAAACATTTTGGAGGATTGATTTTTCATTTATTTCTGAGTCAATTGATGCAGTTACATTGTGAAAATGGAAAAGCATTTTTGTTAATCCATTTTAATTGTCCAGTGCACCTACCGTAGACTTTGACGTATGCAGAGGCACTTTCATCCATCTGCCCGCTGGATGCCGTGCAGATGAACTCGCCAGAGTGTTCTGTTGTCACGTTCTCCACAATAAGAGTATTGGAAAGCTCCAGAGAGTTCCACAGCTTCTTCTTGTGGGGAATCGTGTGGAGTTTCCCGGAGTTCTGAGTTAGCAGGACACAAGAAATTACTTTATTTAAATGTGAATTTCTTGGACTAATGTACAGTGTTCCCTCACTATATGTGGTGTACTTTTTGTGGTCTCACTATTTTTGAGATTGTTTTTCAGCGCAACTTTGCATGCTTTGTTTATTAATAGTGCACTGGGTTCTGCATCCTGATTGGCTGTCGACCTTGTTGATCAATCTCCTCCGTGCCATAAGGACAGCTGAAATAGTTCAGCTTTCCATATTTACATAAATATTCATTGTGATCAGTAATTTGTTTTCATTCTATAAAACTGGACATTTTTTCCATGAAGGTTTGAACAATGAGAATTTAAACAAAAGAGAAAAGTGTAAAAGTGTTCATCTAAGAAACATGGATAAAGTGTGTAGTGAAGATTTTTACATCCTTAAAACATCTGTAGTTCACCTATCGCTGGTTATTTTTAGAACCTAACCCTGCGATAAACAAGGTAACACTATATATTTTTTGATGTGGAAAATCTCTCCATGTTTGCATTTAAAACATATCAGCTGCCTCTTGACCTTTGACCTAGAGTAGTGGTCGACAACTAGCTGCTCCAGAGCCCCATGCAGATCTTTCCTCCCTGTGCTGCGGCTCTCTGTGGTTTAGTAAAATAACTATCATGTTCTAAGATTGTCGTGGTGCCTTTAACACCGTCAAGTAGTGCGGGCGTACGAGGGGCGTGTCTGCAGCTGTGAACCCCGACCAGAGTCTGTTATGGGATGGAAAGAACTTTCAAAGTTCTTCTGAAAAGACAATCAGTGGCGATCTCATTCATGAACGCCCCCCACCCCCAAATAAGCCCATTTTTTCTTATACTACAACCATCCGTTTCCACGTAATATTAATTACATTTGCGTTAGGACGCCCCTACTATCCTGTAAACTTGATGACCGTATGTTGTGCTGTCTGTGTAGATCACGATGGAGGGGGGGTTGCATGCGGGGGAAAACAACTTGGAGCTGCAGAGGATGTGAACAGGTAGAGAGGCGGAGGCGGGGCTCAGACTCACTGCTGATGATTCCAGATCCGAAACAAACTAACAGCTGCTTCCTAATAAATAGTTGTCATCCATAAAATTAATATAATTTATTGGGTTTACTGGATTTAAATAAATAAAAAATAGAAACAAGACTGCATCAAAGTGAATTTGTTTCCATCATCTCACTCATCTTAACTCTGAGTGTTTGACAGACAGAAAAGTCTATTCAAGGTTGTGGAAAATGGACAACAGTTCAAAGAAACATAACGCTCATAAATAATTAAATGAATATCCTGATGGCATTTTAATCAATACAAGTATTGCCAAATGAACTATCACGATATATCGCCGAAACGATTTTTTTCTAACACCCCTAGTGTTGCGGCTCCCTGTGCCTTCATTTCTGTGGGAAAATGATCGAAGTGGCTCTTTGAGAGGTTCAAGTTTGACCCTTGACCTAGAGGCACACAAATAAGCTGACAGATTCTTGGAAGCCAAATGTCACAAATATTTTAAAAAAGACAAGGAAGTGAGAAGCCGGAGTTCTGGTATGAACGTCACTGAAGCGATTTCACCAAAAATGTGTATGTGTGTGGGGGGGGTGGAGGGTTAGGGGAGGGTGAGGAGTGAGACTCACCAGGGCCCCTCCCGAGTGGGTCCAGTTGAATTCAATGCCTACGTTGAGCTCAGTGTTGGCAGTGCAGATGAGCTCCAGCCGCTCCCCTACAGCCAGCCTCTGCTGCACAGGGGTCAGGGTGAGGTCATGAATCTTGTATCCTGCGGAAAAGGGAGGGAAGGCAGTCGGCAGACAGCCTATTGTTCTCCTGAGACTTCAGATGCAGTCCACTTTTACACACAGCACTTTCAGAAAAAAAAAACATTTTTCTGGGTTTGTTCACTCAATAGAAAATTCAGCTCAGCTCTGATTTAAGATTTAGTCTCACCCACGACAGCCACAATGTACAGAGGAGACTTGAAAGTCTCATTTCCAATCCGGGTCTGGCAGGACACCACACCAGCATAGCTGATAAGATGAGTGGGCACAATGAAGCCCATCTTGGCATCCCACACCAAGTCCTTGCCATCAGGATGAAGCTCTTTGGTCGGATACTTCTGACAGATACAGGAATATATAGGTTTTGACAAAAAACAAAAAGAAAAGGAAAATATGATCAGGCATGTGTGAGTTTTTACAGAGTAAAGTAGCGTGATAGACCTCTTGTTGTCCTGTAAATGTTAACAAAAAGCTGCTAACAGCAGCTATTACTGCTCCAATGTCTGTTAGACACTATGTACAGTATGTAAGCAAATAGAAGGCCTCCTGAACAAACACTGGGACATTGTTGGAAAAAGACAAAAATAAAAATTTTAATTAATGCCCGAACTTAAGGAATCAATAGAGGAATTTGGACTTTTAAGACCTGGTCCATTGAAAATCAGGTTTTTGGTGTTTTTAACATGTTGTTGTAGCTTTTTTCTGATGATGGAGGACATAAAAAAAAATGTAAAATTAAATTTCTAATATTCAAATTTTGAATCAGATGCAGACCAAAATTTGTCATTTAAAAATGCCTGTAGCAGTGATGTACAGTAGGTGCTACAACTGGCAGGCCACAAGCTCGCTGCTCTGCTCCATTCTGATGCATCCACTTGCAGACATACGGATCCATGAACGTCTGTTTTCCTCATCTGAGCTGGAATCAGACTCCAAATTGTTGGCTGGATAGCTTCAATATTGTTTGACATTTTTGTTGTCCTACAAAATGACAAAGGTTTTTTGATTATGACTAAAAACGGCAAAATCATAAGTTCAGGCCAAGGGAGCACTTTGAAAATAGATCAAAAGATGATCAGAGTTGAATTTTAATTGAAAATTTCTCTGATAAAACTTTTACTTTCTTTAAAAATGTATCACTGGTTAAATTTCAGAACTAGTTGTCATGGCTTTACACAGACCCTATAGTAAGTGTTTTATAAGGCCGAATCTCTCCTCTGTGTCTTTGGACACAACAAAACCTTCATGAATTGGAACATTCTAGGTTGTTCTGCAGCCTAGGACCCACAGAAATGTCTCTATCCTAGTGAACAATGTCATTTCACAATGAGAAAAGACAAATGGCTTTTCCTTACGATGTTTAGAGTAACATTAAGGTTTTCTAGTGAGCCTCTGCATGGTATGACTACCCGCTCCCCTTCACGGATGAATACCACTTCGTATTCCTTCTCAGATGGAACAAACGGCACCCTGTGATCTGAAATAAAACCCAAGCGTCAGACATTTACGTACACTGAGAGAGTGGGAGTGCCATCATGGTGAAGGGAACTATAGGAGTTTTACCGTGGACAAAGACGTAAACTGCTTTCTTGCCATCTTCAGCCTTCAGGTCTGGGTACGAGCAGTGGTACTCTCCTGTTTCATTGACAGTAGCATTGGTAATGGTCAGCGCTGAGCAGAAAAATCCTGACCCGCTGCAGTCCCTGATGGAGAAGTGAGTGCTTGTTGGGGGGGTCAACCACCTCACATACTGCCGACCTCTGCAAAGAAAGTTCGGAGTTAGATGTTCTGGAGGCTGAAGAAAAGAACGGCAGCGGGATGTATCCACTCATACCTGCAAATCAGTTCCAGGTTGTCTGATTTGTTCATCCGATGTGTGCCATTTATGTTAAGAGTTGGTGGATCAGACATGAACCGCGGGTCAATGGCTGCAAGAACAAGTCACAGTCAGCAGTGATGGGAGTATCCCACAAAACCCTGCTTCATGACGCTTAGAAAATCCTTTCCAAATGATCTTGGGATTAAATATATTTTTGAAAGAAAAACAGATTTTGAAAGGAAAACATCTCAAACTGAGATTGTTTTGGTACTGGATTTGGAAAGGGTCACTTTTCCATTCCTGCAAAAAATGGCAAAGTTGTGTCAAAACAGGAAATGGGGGGAGATGGGTTGGGTCAGGCTCAATAGTTCAGCACAGTGTGGCCTAGGTGGAGTTCCTGTTTCTGAGGATACAGGCTGCCCGCCACCTCCTCCCTGTGAGGCCTTAAAACATGCATTGTATGGAGAAAAAAAAGACCTGGGTGAAATTACCAATGAGGCCAGGGACTGTTTGTCTAAAATGACCCCAAACATCACAATTTCAAACTCTCTGCTTGCTCTATTCATGAATAATGATACAACCAATAGGCCAAAATGTTATTTTTATTCAAATCTGAGTTACTTGGAATGAATTGAATTAAAATAACTAACATGTCAAACATTTCACAATAAAACAATAACAAATAGCAAGAGAAAAAATAAACTAAAAAAGACAGAAATAGCTACAAATGCAGTAAATAAATAAACAAGGAAGGGGTTATGCCCCTTTTCTTTCAAAAGTGACAAAAGTTGGATGCAGATGAACAAAATTGTTACATGAAAATGAGAGAAAATCTACAACAAAACATTATCTGCTCATTCATTATCTTATTTTTTTCTTACCTGCAATATAAATGATGTCCAGCGTTATTAGAAGTGAGTAAACTGAAACTGCCCGCGCCATCATCGGACAAGAGGCGACACCAAAGTCCTCATCAAACGTTCAGAAAATGATCCACAGAGAGTTAAGGGATGATAATCCTAAAAGAACAAAAAAAAGGTCCTGTTGCTGTTGTTTTTTTTTTCTTTTTTATTAACTCTAGGCGAAGTTTGTAAATCCTGGACAGCCACAGGCTCAGACAATCGTCTGCGAGAGAGGCGCGCGTGTGTGTGTCCGCATGCTGCAGAGGATGCAGGCAGGCGCGGGCGGGCAGTGAGGGAGGAGAGAACCTGCTGTTGGAAAGATCCATTTACCTCGGAACTAAGAAAAAGTACCTAGAAAAAGATTTCCGTTCCCTCCTCTAAGAACTACATATCAAATGCATTTTTGTTTAGGCTTTACCCTTTTGGACGGTTAAAAGTTAGCTGCAATATATCCTGTTGTTTTTGTCATAAGCCATAACTGCAAAATGTAATAGTGCTGGTTTTGTTTGTTTTATTTATCAAAATTCACTTCACTCACAAATTGACATTTACACATGGATGATACAAATTTTAGACTAAATAATAAGAACATGTGGTCAGTGCATAAGAATTATGGAGTCCCAAACTGTTCATAATTAAATAAATAAATATTTAATTAAATAAATTGTGCAATCACACAAACAACAAATCTCTCATAAATGTAAAAAAAAATCATGAAATTGTGAAAAGCCTGCACACAGATTTTAAATTAGCCATAATATTATTAAATATATTTCATCTTAATTAAAAAAAACTGTTCATTACTCTAAACCAGCATTTTTATATATTAGTTTTTGATCATGTTGAATAGTATTATGACTCTATGGCTTTTTCAGAATCTAAGATTTCAAAATCAATATTTTCCAAATATCTTAGTTTTTATTTCACATTGCTGTTTTCCAGAATGGCATATTTGTTTCATGAAGAGTTTGTTTCAGCAGAATGAGTCTGTCTGTCTGTCAAACCAGACAAGGCGAAGAGACTTTTATGATTGGCTACTCCTTTACTCAGACATTATGGAAGCGATTCTGTAGCATAATTAAAAATAAGTCAAAACCAGAAATGCTTTTTCATTTTCAAAATGAAGCTGCATTTTTTTTACTCAAAAATTAAAATGGAAAAGCAATCTGCCAAAATCTGTTTTCATTTTCTTCCTCAACACAGCTTATTCTGTCACTTAATTAAAATGATAATGAAAATTGTATTTGACATTTCATTTTCAAAAAGTTGTCCGGTAAATGTGTAGCAAAATTCATTTAGAAATGTCTAATTTGACAATTAAAATTGATTAACAGAAATGCTTTTTAGTTTTCACAATGTAACTGAATCAAATGAAAAATCAATACTTCAAATTGCTTTTTCATTTTATACTTAAAAATCGCTTAGTCTGTGTCATAATTAAGACGAAAATGCAGAGGGGATTGCATTTTCATTTAACATCCACGCAGACCTTTTCTTACCGTATTTTTTAATGTGACAACTGCTCGTTGTGACAATGCCTTTTTTAAATTTCTCTTTGACAGGGCTCCAGTTAATCAGGATTAAATAATATGGTACTAAAACCTAAAATATAATGTCAATTTAAATAAACGCCAGACCTTTAGAGGTCAAAAAAATATTCCCATAATCTCTAAAAAAAGAATAACCAAAACTAGTAAATGGATCAAGTGATGTGAGCTAATTGTGAATACTCATTTATGTTACAACTTAGAAAGTCATCATTTATTTGTAAGAATTTTTAATGGAGATATGAACCACATCTAATCAAAATGTTCAATCCTAAAGTTGGTCACCAAACTTTCTCACATGACTAATTATCCCCTTATTTTATTAATTATTTGGCTAGTTTATTTTTTTCAAGTTGACAGTTGCACTATTTTTATTTTATGGTTAAAGCTACTGGTACTTTACAAAAGTTTGTTTAAGCGTTAAATGATAAAAAAAAATATTTAAGAATACAAATTGAGGATAATTTGCATCTGTTTATTAAATTACCGTGATTCATTTTGAAAATCTGTTACAAAAATAGCAGATAAGGACTCGGAGTAAGCAAATACCCAATCACTGAATCTGATCGGGGTCAAAAAAATCTGATCTGGCCACCCCTTCCCATGTTGCTGGGTCTTCTTCAGCAAATTATTTGTCAGAGGGACAAATTCGTATCACAAGCTCCCACTTACTATTTATTTACACAGCAGTTCCAAACTTTTATTTATGAACGATTCTTTTTAAAAAGAAAAAGAAAAAAAATAAAGTATATACCATAAAATATGCGTTGCCACAAAAAAAAGCCAACATAAGCTAATTCATTTGCGGTCTTAAGAAAAAGCTTTCAGCTTGTGCAAATGTGTGAAGAAGAAGAGATTAGATTTTTGGAGTGATCCGGATCCAGGATTTTTTTGTTAGTATTCTGCAGTGCTTAGCAGAAGTCTGTGTTCAAAGAGTGCAGTTTTATGAGGTGTCAGTTGCCCATACTGCTGGTTGTGCACACTTCTCCCAGTAATATGACAATTCCTGTTCTACCCCATTGTCTGGACCATAAAATGAGCTACCTTCACATTTTCACCTCTATGTCTGACCTGAGGGAAGAAGTGGAGAACAGTACTGAAAAGTCCAGAGATTAATTTAAAAGTGATTTTGTAACATTTACCTGACTCGTGATGGCACTCCATATTGGCTGACTGCTGCCAAAAACCCATTGAAAACAGTTGTGGCTTTGGTGTTTGTAGAAGCATTAAGGTAGACAACCAACCTTGAAAAACCATCTATTTCACCATGGACAACTACTCTCCATCTGGTTAAAGGAAAAGGGGAAACATTGTCATCTTACCATAGTTGAGAATGTCTATTTTTAATATGAAGTGACTATTCTCATGTAATTCTCTAAATATGTATGGCTAGTGCTGAACTTTTTGATTTTGCCACACTTATATTGAATGCTGAAATACCTGTGGCTAATAATGCAGCTTTTCCTGGGCCACACTTATTTTTTATAAGGTTGGGGTCAGGATGGGCCTAGACCCAGAGGAAGGGGTTAGGGTCAGGATTTGGAAGGCTAAAGTATTTAAAAACATCACCCTTTTAGCTTTGAGACAGGCATGTGAAATAAGTGTGGGTAATAGTGCTCCATTCGGATACATCCACTTGCAGACAAATAGATAAGTCTTTGTTTTCCTCGTCACAAGAAAACCTGACCCTGTACAGTTTACAGGACAAAAATAACTGTCATGTCAGTCTTGTTTAAAAATGACCTTCTAACTGTCAACCAAGTCAAGAGCAGATATGTGCTTAAAATTTGACACATTTACATACAATTAAAATTAATTTTTACAATTTATATGAAGTCATAATACAAAATAATGACCAAATTAGCTTGTGATTTCCATCTATATGCCAGAGGTGATTTGGTGCTGGCACATTGTACTGACGGCGCCTTGCAATCTGAATGGACAGCCTTCTCATCATGACTCCCTCTGGATTGACACGTCTAAGTGAATCTGCCAGTCGAGATCCCGGTGAGACTATTTAGGAAGTTATTTCTACTGCCAAGATCAGAATAACACAACCCTGATCCTCAGGCCAGACTTACCTGCATGTTCTGTGGTACTCTAACACACCTGATTTAGCTCATCAGGCTCCTCAGAAACATGAAAATGACAGTTACTAAATATATTTCTCTGCTCTAACACAAATGATTTATTTTAGTGGGTGATTAACAGGCTTCTTTAGCACTTGAGAACATGCTGAAGAGATAATTCAAACATTGGAACACTTTGCTGGAGCAGGAAAGATCTAAACAGGCAGGACAGTGGACCTTGAGGACCAGGATTATACACCACTAAAGTAGTTTAACAGGGAAAGAAAAATACTTTCATAACTGGTACTGTTGGGATGTCCAACCTTACTTTGAATGTGTATGCCTTTGGATCGGAGATGTCCCATCATTATCCTGCAGCCAGCATTGGGGTAACTATGCTGAATCTCCAACACTATGGCATCCAGTTCTTCATCTCCAACTGATGAATACCTGTCAGATTTTCTTCACATGACACCACTTTGTTACAGATTGCTAGAGAAATAAACATTCAAAAATATATTTCATCAAACACAAATATCAAGCAACATCCTACCCTGTACTGACAACAATTTTTTTGCTATTAGTTCTTAGAGCGCCTTCATGCAAACGATGCAACTAACAAAAAATCTGCCATGACTGAAAAAAAAGGTAATGGAGAAATTTCAATAAAATATTCCTGTAGAAAAAAAATGAATAGGCAAATTTTAATTTCTCTGAGGTGTTGTATGTCAGAGTGAGGTGCTACTACATGTGTAATGTTTACTAATTTTGGTAATTTAATTTGACCTTACATTAAATTCTTACTTGTTTGGAACAAGACACAGACCCTTCAACTGCTCTTGACCTTGTTGTGGCCAAAAGAAGCAAAGACTGCATACACTTGTACATCATTTGATATGGGCTACAAGAAAACTCAACACAGCTCAAAGGCAAATAACTAATCAGATTCAGGCTTATGTAGAACTATATGAAAGATGCATTTCCTGGACTAAAAATTCAAATGTTTCTAAAAAAAATAAAAATCAAACAAAAAAACAAAACACTGTGCTTAAGTACAAAACTATTCAATAGTTGTGAACTCACCATAAGCCTTCTTCCAGCATTCTCCTCCAAACAGTGCTTTCAGACACAGCTAACATGCTAGCAATAGCTTTGGTGGTCATTCCACAGAGAACGAGTCCTGTGGTTTTCAACGGGAACTTCAAGACGTGGACGACCGGTACTTAAAGAAAGCGCCTCCGTGGTGTGGTCCACGCGAACCTGATGCTCAATTACTCTTAAACTGGCAAAAACTGAGTCGTCGATCATGTCTGCATCTTCTGCAACAACTATCAAGCTGAGCATTTCAAATATGTAATCTAAACCAGTGTTTTTCAACCAGTGTGGGAGATGGTCAAGTGTGCCGTGAGAAATTGCCCTCATTAACTGATCTAAAAACATTTCCCATCTCCAGGATATCAGCTCTGTGTTCATCCAAAAAGGTCCTGATAAAACACTGAGTAGTTAGGAATATGAAAGATCATAAAATTATTTTTTCTTTGTGTTTATTTGATTCTATTAAAGACACTTTGATAATAATGACGGTACCACGATTTAGATGCAACTAAAGCCGTTTTTGTAAAAAGTCCCGCCCCTTTAACTGTCTCCACCAATCATTCCTCGAGGCTTAATCACATTTCATCAGTCTGACCAATAAGAAGTGGTTAAAGTCTTCACTAAAGTCTCTCAGTTCTAAAAAAAATACCAGCTAAAGCTCATCTTTAGCGGTGTAGCTTTCCACAGAATCTGGTATCAGACCGTGGAACAAGTGAACAAGACAATGAAGCTCAGAGACCCTTGTCTGTCTGTGGTCGGCGGATTTTTGCACTGCATCTCCCATAAAGTGACAGTGTCTCGGCACACAATGAGTCTCTCCTCTTAATGTCTTAAAACAACAACGAACACACATCAAACAGTTTTTAATCTTGTAACTTCCCTTTTATTACATCTTTTAGAAAAAATAGCTGCAAATCCAGCTTTTTCTGCCACAATTATCACAAATATGCATGTGAGATTGTGGAGGGGCTGTAGATCAATACAGACTATGAGTTTCTCCTTATTTTTTTATTTTTTTTGGATGCTGGTGTGCCGCTTGATTTTTGTCAAGGTTAAAGTGTGCCATGGCGGAAAAAAGGTTGAAAAACACTGATCTAAATGACTCAAAATAGAGTCTGTCGACAGATTGTTTCTCTCCATTTGATCAGCTTATGTCAGCAAAGCCGTGCGGATGTCGCTGGAATATGTCATCTTTGTAACTGGCACAGCGCATAGTAGGTATCTAGGAATACGAGTCGATTTCCAGGGATCAGCCAATGTGCGTTTAGACCCCACCCACTTTCACTGATTGACAGACACTCATTCTGCTGAAAAAACTCTTCATGAAACAAATATGCCATTCTGAAAAGCAGCAATGTGAAATACAAACAAAGACAAATATTGATTGATTTTGAAATCTTAGATTCTGAAAAAGCCATAGAGTCATAATACTATTCAACATGATTAAAAATTAATATTTTAAAATGCTTTTTTCAAGCAATATTTATTAATATGTCTAATTATCCTAAGTTTGATTCGTTACTGTATGTATGTATAACTGATTATTATATTGCTTTTGTGTATTATTTCTACTTAATTGCTTGAAATAAACCATTTCAAATCAAATCAAAAAATAATGGACAGGTTTTTAAATCAAAATGAAATATATTTGATAATTAATGGCTATTTTAAAATGTGTGCAGGT
Organism: Oryzias sinensis; assembly: GCA_037389245.1. Classification (NCBI taxonomy): domain Eukaryota; kingdom Metazoa; phylum Chordata; class Actinopteri; order Beloniformes; family Adrianichthyidae; genus Oryzias; species Oryzias sinensis. Next base: position 31,210,073 of record CM074498.1, read on the forward strand.
TTTTCACAATTTCATGATCTTTTTATACATTTATGAGAGATTTGTTGTTTGATTGCATGAGGTCATGTTTATTTATTTGATTAAATATTTATTTATTTATTTATTTATGATCACTTTAGTTTTAATAAAGAATTGCTTCTCATTTTTTCACATTTCTTTTCCTTTATTTGTAGAGAATGTTTTTTTTTTTTTTTTAGATGTTTAATCACTGTCAGAAATGACATCCCAATTAGCGCTATCTTCTGTTTCCTTCTGAGCATTCACACAATGTTGGCACTTATGCACTAGCCAGTCTAGGACAGTTTTGCTGACATACAAGAACATTTGTCTGCATCTCATTTGCCTTGCTTGATCATTGTTCTGTTGAAGTACAACCTAAAGGGAGATCTTTCTCCAGACATAAAGCAATAACTGCCACTTCAGTATCAGGTTAAGAAAGTCACATATGAGCCTTTTCAAAGCCCTTGTGCCCTTCAGAGTGTCTGCTTTCAGTGTCACTTTCTGCTTTGTTCACCTATGAGTATGGGTATCGTTAATTCTTTAGCGAAACTACTCATATCATAGTCATATCACTACTTTTCTGTGTGAAAACTAGGAAGGAGAAGACAGAAACTATATACAAAACCTTCTCTTTTAGAATAATGTAAAGCATTATATGTTAGTTTAACATCCTTTGCAACAGTAAAATAAAATAATGTATAAATACAAACGTTTCTTTGTTATAATATCATTCACTTTACGGTTAACTTAAATTAAAGCTGCAAGCTGCGTTGTATGGCCAGCAGGCGCTACCTGTGTAGTGGTTCTGTTGAGCATGCCTCCTCCTGGGGCACAACACCTGCTGCTCATCTCCACAATCAGCACCTATACCTCCTGGCCATCATAGACTCTACTTTTTCCTCAGGAGGACCTCCAGCCAGCGCCAGATTATTGTTCACCCTGTGGTAACAGTCCTTGGCAAAGAGCTACTGAACTAACTTTTGCAATTCTTTCCACAAAGTTCTGCCTGTCTGTCTGCCAGTCTGACAGGGGAACTGCTTGCAATGAAGGAGGCATTCTCTGAGTGGAGCCACTGGCACGAAGGGTCAGCCCAACCCTTCCTGGTTCTCAACGACCACCTAAATATTACAAAACCTGTAATATTTCAAGACTGCCAACTGTCTCCAGTGTTGTGAACACACTTCATTTTCCAGCAACCCTGGTTCGCAGTTCCTGGAAACAAACATATATTCCATAAAAAATGAGGGAGAAAAAAACAATGGATTATATATGTATCTGTTATGTTCTAGTGCTGGATCTCAAGAAAAGACAAGCTCAGTAGAAAAACAGTTTTTTGAAGACACAGGAAAACTTTTCAAGGCAGCTGGGATGGGCTTTGACAGCAGGAGCAGGAGTCAGTTGTGGGGATACAGGACAGAGTTGAATCCAGTGATCATGGGGTTGAGTCAGAGCAGGAGAATGGTGATACAGAGATGAAACTCAGGGTTTAAACAGGAGGGCAGATTCTGCATCCGAATCCAAGTCCAAAAAATCCACTCAAAGAGGCAAGAATCCAATCCATAAACCAAAGCCAAAGTGAAGGACAGAAACTGCATGCCCATGGTTTAAACAGATAAACTTGAAACCAGGGGGGTATTCCAAAAAGCAGGTTATGTGAGTTACCACGGTAAGTTTGAGGCTAAGGAAGTGGATAACCTCAGCTTTCAGTTCCAAAAATGTAGGTCTGTTTCAGGGTATGCTTAGTTCCCATAGCAACTCATGCTCTGAACATAACCTGGTCCAGAGCAGGTTTAGTTGAAGGTTAGTTTCTTTACAGGGAGGTGAAGCAGCATGGCGTGTCCATTTGAAGATGATTTAGTGGATGAAAAAGCTCAGATAATACTTTTTCTACCATGAGAGGGTGATAAGACCACATTTGTAATATGTAAATTTTAGTTGTATAAGCAATTATTGAGTTGGATAGATGTAAGAAATTAGGTTGAATAAATTTAACTCAATTACTTATTACCAATCGAATCAATTCATTTAAGTTTTATAAGTTGTATACATGTACATCACAATGTAATTAGAAATGAAATAGAAACTCGTGCGTTTACTTTGTCTGTTCTTCTACTACAAGCAGAAACTCTTTCTTTTGCTGATGCAGCCGTTTTATTTTTTTGATTGACGTATAATCTTCATACGCCCTCATTAAAATCTCAGACTCCATCTCACTGAAGTATAGCGCTCTCTTTTTTTCTCCACGCGTTGATCCATTGAGAATGTCTTCATGTACTTGCTGTGCACGTGCATTAACCCAGGGTTACCAAGTGGACCGTAATTACGCTAACTCCTATCTGGCGTTTTGGAACCGACATACCCAGAGTAAGCAAGTTCAGGTGGATTTCAGCCAAAGTTCAGGGTTAAAGTCAGGCTAGTTTAAACATGCTTTCTGGAAAAAAAAACAGAAAGGTAACTGAGATCAGAGTGTCACAGGCTTGACTTAACTAATTACCCTTGTCGGAGGTGTGGGCACAAATGAGGATGCCTGATATCAGCCAACTTGTACTTTTATTTGTCAGCAAACATTCGATGCACACTGAGTTATACTGCTAGAGGAGACACGCCCGCTTGGGAAGCCTGGCCGACGGTGGCAGAGCCACCTGACAATGCTTTCTATAGCCTTTGGTGGCATCTAAGTAGCTTTTATATAATTTATATATATTCATAATTCTATATATTTATACATATAAATAAATATACAATATATGTAAATAACTTTTACACACACACACACACACACACACACACACACATATATAT
>CM074498.1:31222632-31484878 GCA_037389245.1 Oryzias sinensis
CCCCCCTCCCACTATCACCCTCCTACCCCCCCCCTAACATTCCTCTCTCTTCTTCCCTCCTTTCCTTTTCCATCCGGTCCAACATCAAGTCATTTCAGTGAGCATTAGGGACTTACTTGTTTTAACTTTTTTAACTGAGGGGTACCAACAATTTTGTCCACCACTGCATGATCAGGTCATCTGCTATGCCTGATATATTGGGGATGTTGTTGAAGATGAAGAGCTTCCTCTGAAAAATATCCTGTGAAACCACCAATCTGAAGGGCAGGCACTTGAATCTATATCTGCCAAACGACGCGTTGAACGTGCACAACAGACTCGACTTATAGTCTGGCTCCTCATGCCAGTAGCCTTTTTTGGTGTCACTGGAATATTTTTTCCCGTGCTGGAGTGGTAGAAGCTCATTGATTGTCCGTGAAGGGTAGTGTGCTCTCTTAATGTTCCTTTTAAGGTCCTTTGGATCGAGGCCCAGCCTGATTTTTTACTGGTCATTTTCCCCTTTTGTAATTCTGCATGTGATAGACTAGACCCATTCTGTAGGTTCTGTGACTTCAGTAATGATGTCATCTGCCTTCATCTTCTCCAGTTCAGCTTTGTAAAATGGCATGATGTGTACAGGCACAGCTCTTGGTGGGTTAATGACTGGTTTAGGGTCATCCACAAGCTCAATGAGGTATTTTTCCCTGGGAAGTTCCCAATCTTGTGAGAGTTGACATTGATTTCAAGTGGTCAGTGTTGACTGTTATCAGCCCAAGTTCTTGGCTGCATCCTAGCATTGATGGACTTCCTGATGGGGCATTAACAATGTTGAACTTTGTCACAATAAACTTTTGCCTATAGGACACTTTGATCTTGGCAACACCAACATTTTTTATTATGCTATTAGCCACTTAGTATGGTATCACTTGTAATGTATGGCTCAAATGGTAGAGTCTGCAGATCTTCTGTTGTCAAAATACAAGTGTCTGCTCCTGTGTCAATCTTCATGTTCACGGTGTAGCTGTCATTTAATAATAATAATAATGATGGATTGGATTTATCTGCGCTTTTCAAGACACCCAAAGCGCTTACATTATGTCCATTATTCATTCATTCCTCATTCATACTTGGTGATGGTAACTACTGATGTAGCCACAGCTGTCCTGGGGCAGACTGACAGAGGCGTGGCTGCCATTTCGCGCCTACGGCCCCTCTGACCATCACCGGGATCATTCATACACATTCACACACCAGTGGAGCCACACTGGAGGCAAGGAGGGTGAAGTGTCTTGCCCAAGGACACAACGACATTTTGGCTGGTGGGAGCGGGGATCGAACCGCCAACCCTTCGATCATTGGACGACCCGCTCAACCACCTGAGCCACTGTCGCCCCCGTTTGTCAAATTTTTTAGCTTAAATTTGACAAACAGTTTATCTGGAAACTTGCATACAGTGTCAACTGCACAAAAGGTGACACAAAACTTTCACTGGATTAATGTTGGTCATGATGTTTACTAACATCACAGCAAGTTTGAAGAAAAATGACTGGAGAAAATGAGAGAAATAAAAGTTATAGTCATATTCAGGCCTCCTCATTCATTGTCAGGGTATAACATTTGAATGATTCAAAATGCCACTTTTTTCAAAGATGAAGAAAACCCTTAACAGATAATTGTTGGTAATAATGTTTACTGACATCACAGCAAGTTTGAAGAAAAACGACTGGAAAAAAAGAGAGAAATTAAAGTTATAGGTCACCTAAGCATCCGGTCTTTAAAGTTAAAGTAAAACATGTCAACCCCGGCGCCTAGGGGGATGGAACCCCGGCCTGACCTGGACCTGGGCCATATGCTGGGGGGGATGGCTGTTGACCATCGAGGAACAGTTTACCAGCTGTCACCAACTTACCCCCTTCCTCATATAATCTCTTATGAGGAAGTGATCCCCCTCCCATGGTTGCCGTAGGGGAGGGGGAATCTCGGTTATATTTGCACCTTAGACATGTAGGGCCCTTGGTAGGGGGGTTGCAACATGTGAACCATCCAAAATGCCACTTTTTTTTTAAGATAAAGCAAAACTTTCAACAGATCATTGCTGGTAATGATGTTCACTAACATAACAGTAAGTTTGATAAAAACTGACTGGAAAAAATGAGAGAAATTAAAGTTATAATTCTTTGTTAATGATTTTCACTAATTTGACATGTTTGGAGTTTAGGATCACTTTCCTGTCATGTTTCGTACACACATTGGTCAATCGAGAGATTAACAACTCTGAGTTTTCTGTTTCAGAGAAGCTAATCGGAGTTAGGTCAATCAACTCTGAGTGGACTGATTCGGAGGTAAGCGTGCGCACCGCGACTATAAGAAGCCATTATCAATGGAGCGCAGATATTACGAGTCACCATGGCAACTGTGGAAAAAAAGAGGTCTGCACACTTTTCGCCAGCTGAACTTGACGTGCTGCTGCAGAGTTACAGTGAATTTGAGCACATATTCCGGAAGAAAAGCAACACCACTGCATCTGCAAAACAGAGACAGTTAGTAATAACTTTTTAAATAGCATAAGGTGTGAAAGAAAAAATGGTCATATTTAGGTGTACTTTTGAATTGTTATTCCTGGTGTAATTGCATGAAATGCTGCATAGTGTACAGAACCAATCTGGGGGAAAATGCATTTAACGTCGGTAATGTTTAGAGGACTTTTTTGTTAACCTTCCCCTCTTGCAAACGTTGGTCAGTTTAATATTAATACATGCAATTGTGTTTTTCAAAGTGAACTTTTGTCTACCCTTGTATTGATCAAGTGGTATAGGTTTATATGGGATTAAGAAAGTAAGCAGTGCTACAAATTGTGTTTCCAAAATGTAATTGTTACATTAATCTAATTCAATGTCCCTGATTTCATTTCATGTAGATGCAATCCTGCAGGAATTAAAAGAACATGGCAGCAGCTAAAAATGAAGTATAAAAACATAATTCAATCAGGTCAAATTTGAGCATGTCATGGATGTGGGCTTTGTTGACAATATTTGACATATGAAACATCTACATAGCAATACATATCTAATGTTGTTTTCATTGTATATATGTAATTGACTGCAACAAAAAACGGTAATGGTCAAACAAAAACCTATGGGGAAATTACAAAAAATCGAGTCTAGGTCTCAAAATCCTCGCACGACGTAAATGTAACTCTCTACGAATTAATGCAGCCTCCTCGTCTATTGGGTCCTCCAAAAAAGGACAAGCCATTCTTGTCACTTGTCTCTGTGTGACGGAAGCGACAAATACCGCTTCGTGTTTAAAAAGGGGAGGGGACCGGCAGAAACCTTGAGTTTAGAGGATAAAACCTGCTCCCGACCAGGTTAGGTTCACAGCATAAGTAACCATGGACACTGACTCCGAGTATAAGTTACCTCTCTTTCAGAAACGGGTTTGACTTACTCTGCTTTGTCTGGTTTAACAAACCTCCCATTCTGAAACGGAAAACCCAGGGATTCCCTGATTTCAGGGTTAACGCACTCAGAGTTTACACTTAAGCTCCTTTCTGAAACAGGCCCCTGGTCTGGAGAAGCGGTCTTGCAGTTGAGTTTACACTATTTCACAGGAACTATTGGGGGAGGTGGAAGGTAAAGTATGGTTTACCACATAATTTTCCAGATGTGCTGTCATTAATTAATACCATTATGATTATCATTTTCAGCATACTGTGGGAAGTGCTCCACTCAAAGCCCATTTCCAACAAGTTATTGAGAGAGCAACTTTGGACCTTTGTGGGATATCCAATGTTTATCACTCCCCAGGATTCATTCCCAGTTTGGAGAAATATTTTCTCCCACATGCTACTCTCTAGTCTGGGTTAATGTTAGGTTTGTATCTATTTGATGTTATTTATAACCTGACTGTATAATTTGTCCCCTGTTGACCAGTTGTGTTAAGCGAATGTTCCACCCTTTAGAGACCAGAAGTGTTTTTGTTTTTTAACTTTGCTTATTGAACAATTTACATATTTACATATTAACAGACATACAGAGTATATAATGAGATGTCAGAGAAGGACAGTGCTGTGTAAAAAAAACAGCACTCGAATGTTAGCCCCTCCCACCCATCCACCCCCTTCAACAACCCCAAAAAGATCAGAAAAGACACAAAAGAAGAAGAAAAAAAGGGGGGCACAAGTAAACCACTTAGTCATTTAGTAATAATTAATAATATAACACAAAAATGTCATAATAAAATAAGAGAGAAAACCACAGTAACAGTCATACGTCACCCAAGGGCTTAGTCAGCCTCCAGATTGTTGGGAACTGTCAAAGAGTCCATGTATTGTAAAAAAGTGTCCCAGGTCATATGAAATGCCCTAAGTGAACCTTGGAGTGCCTTAGCTTCTCAAGTTTGAGATTATAAAGCACCTCACAGACCCAGTGGACATGTGAAGGGGGACGGGGGAACTTCCAGCTCAGCATGATCAGCCTGTGTGCTAATAAGGTGGCGAATACAATGGCCCGCTTCAGTGCACTCAGCATGTCTGGGGTTGGGAATACCAAATATTGCAGACATGGGATTCGGTGTGACGGTGAATCTATATGCTCTCCATATTGTGTCAAATATATCTGACCAAAGTGATACAAGCTCTGGGCATGACCAATAAATATGGGCATGTTTAGCAGGAGAGAGGTGACATATGCCGCACACATCACTAATGGAAGGATGTATTTTGGCCAGTCTAGCTTTGGTATAGCTGACCCTATACGGTACTTGCATTGAATCAGTCTGTGGCGGGCGCAAACAAGGACAAATGTACAAGAGACAATGCTGACTTTAATTGTTGTTCCATCATATGAAGGTTAAGACTGTCCTCCCATGCAGTTTTGACAGTATTGGACGGCTTTGTGAATGCTAACCACATTGACTTGTATAGGCTTGAAATGCAGCCATTAATAAAAGGGTCTTTGGAGAGAAAAACATCTAGTAGAGTGTCGATTTGGAAGTGAGGAAACAGTTTTTTTAACATTGTCCCTGTTCTGGAAGAAACGGAAAAGATGCTGATTTGGGAGGTCATATTTCTTTGACAGTTGTTCAAAAGAGGGGAAAACACAGTTTGTATACAAGTCAGAGATTGACTTAATCCCATAGACCAGAAGTGTTTTCATGAATCATCAATCTTCATTTAGCACTTTTCATACTTGGTGTCCAAAAAAATTCTGGACACCAAGTATGTCCACTCTCCCTGCTCATAAAAAGTTTGATTGCAGGCTTCTGACCCCACTGATCAGGTCCCTGCATTTCTGCTTGTAAATCAGGATTGACCCCTTAAAAGCATTCCTGAGGATCTCTGGTTCCCTAACTCGCCTTACATTTTTTTTTTTTAAATGGGCATGTCTGTTAATCTTTCTAAGTTTCAACTCTCAGGGCAATAAGTGCAGTAAAACTAAACTCCAGCTGGCCCAAGCACAGGTTAAAATTTTAGGACATTTAGTTTCTGTTTCTAGCAAAATTATTTCTCTCCCTGGACCTCACCACCTTATCTGATCAGCCCCCCACCCTCACTCACTTGCTGTAAGCTGCAGCTGCTTGCGCGGCTGATAGTTGAAACAATGTCACCTGTGATTCTCTTGTGCGAATTCTCCAGAATCACATGAAGTATGCTCCACTCCCTTCCGTCCAAGCTTTCCCATTAGTCAAACTGTTATCAGCCTGCTCATGGTGCTGTTAAAATGTGACGCAGTTCTTGTCTGTTTCACTTTCAATGTGTTTTTTTATCACAATTTTTATTTTTTATTTTATATATTTATTTTTTTCCTGATTTTTTTCTACTCTCATGCCTGGCTCTACTGACACCATTGATGATTTACATGATTATTTTAAGAAAGCTGTGAGAACAAAGGAAAACATTGAGTCTGCCTCCAGCTCTCTCCTCCCCACAGACTCTGAGTCCCGACCAGAAGGCCCCTGTCGGTGACCTGGTTTTTCTGCAGACCATTTAACGGACTGATTGGTCACACCCGAGGTGGACAGGACCCTTCAAGGTTCTCCTCACCATGCCAACTGCAGTACACATTGCTGACTGACCCTCCTGGACTCACGTAAGCCATTGTAAATTGCTGAGAGCCTACGAGACTGACATTTTGAGACATTTGACATTTGAGCCTGGTTGAATCCAACTACGGAGCCGCCGCAGTGTGACACTACTCCTGGCGAGGGATGCTCCCTGGTGTGTTTCCTCTAGCAATCCTCTCTTCCAGCTACAGTGAGCTTCGAACCAGCTAACATGGGTCAAGCTGTTCCTCGTGGTTTCATCTTGTACTTTTATTCCCTCTTCCTCTGGAGATCTCACTCACATCATCAATGAGGTCAAGTCCCTTAAATCACAAATTTCTTCTCAGATGACTGACGCCTACTGGTCTGGGTCCCCACTTTAGTGGTTTACTTGTGGTGGAGTGTACTGATAAAACTAGTCACTCCAGTCCTCTGTGTGTTGTTTTTCTTTTCGTCACCTGTTTGATTCCATGTGTCAAATCAATGATCGCTGCCAGGCCGACTCTATCAGTATTATGCCTACAATTAACCTAATTCGCATCCGCTCGTGGTTGAAACTGGTCTTTACAGATTTTTTTATTGTTTTTCTTTTGTGTGATTTGATTTTTTTTATTTTCTTTATTTCTTAATTTGTTTCTTGTTATATGTAACTTTAATTAATGAAATTGTGCCAAGGTCTGGACTGGTGATGCATGCGTATCCTTAGTGATGGCTGCTGAGGGGCACAGAGCCGTTGATGAGTTTTGCCCTCCCTGACTGCTAAATGAATGTTTCACACAGATGGTATAAGTTTAGCCCTGGAGGTTTTCGCATCAACACACATGTATCACCTACCACCTCTGATATGCTCCTTTATTCACGTTGATTTAATGTTTTATTTTGAAATTACCTGTACCTCTACACTTTTGTTTTCGATGCAGAGCCAATATGCTGGCCATATTGAAAGTCTTCGTGAATTGGTATATGGTTGATGATGAGAAGTGTTCTGCTGACTTTCCATATATAATTTTGATATGACAAACAGGGGGGTATGTGAAGAATAGTTAGAAATTGCCTTTAACTTTTATTACACTAATGGTTTAAACTTAATTCACTGAGCATGTATTGTCATCTCAAAATTATATTACATTTGAAGAAAGCACAGCCGAGCTATTGTTTTCACAGTTTATTCTCATCCTCCCTTTTTTCTGTGCATGTGTGATCTGCTTAGCAGGCCTCAGACTTATCTTCACTTTAAATTAAAATGAAATTAAATTAATTTTATTTATATAGCACCTTTCATGACGAGAAGACAGCTCAAGGTGCTGTACATAAAAACAAAAACAAATGCAATAAAATACATTCAATTAGCCCCGCGCAATAAAATACACAAAGACAAACACCAGTGGATAATAAATAAGTGATTAAAATAAAGAGAAACCAGAATTAAGAGAAACCAGAATAAAGAGAAACCAGAAAGCGCCGTCTGCCCTGTCCTCCTCTCGGCAGGGGTGTCAGTATAGACCCAAACACCCCATATGTGGTAAAATATCATAAATCTTGATTAAGCAAATATAAAATAATAAAATGATGTGCAAAAACATCATAAAACGTAAAAAAGAATGAAGAATAAATATATATGTGATACAATATCAGTAAATATAAGAATAGAAAATAGTGGATTAAACAAGTAAAATGCTAAAAATGATGTAGTAAAACATCATAAAACATAAAAAGGCATAAAATCTAATTAAAATCTAATTTAAAAAGGTGTGTCTTTAGTTTCTTTTTAAAAAACCTCCACAGTTGATGAAGCCCTCACATCTTCAGGCAGACTATTCCACAGACGAAGCCCGTAGTTTCTAAACAAGGCCTCGCCGTGGTTTTTGTCCTGACCATGGGGACCTTCAGCAGGCCTGCACCTGAGGACCTAAAATCATTCAGCTGAGTAAAAACAACCTTTTCTAAAATTTTACTTAAAAATGACAGGTTGGATACCGGCCGGTAGTTATTTAAATTGGACACATCTAAACCACTCTTCTTCAGACTGGGCCTCACCAGAGCAGTCTTTAGGGATGCAGGGAAGACTCCAGTCTGAAGAGAGCAATTCAAAATGTTTAGTAGCTCTTCCTCACATGATGTGAAAACCGATTTAAGAAGTGAGGTGGGGATGGGATCAAGAGAACATGTTTTTGTTTTCATTTGGGATATCACTTTTCTTAGTGCTGCAGCGTCAATCAAGACAAAACTGTCCAGCGTTTTCTCACTGATAGGAGGACGTACAGTGGAAGGGTTAACAGGGGGTTGTTGATCCCTCCCCTGTATGATAGACGATCTAATGTCATATATCTTAGTGGTGAAGTGGACTGCAAACTCCTCACAGGTTTTACTGCCAAAGGTGGATGGTGGGCCAGAGGTTGGGTTTATTATTTTGTCTATTGTGGCAAAGAGGATTTTTGGCTTTGACTGATTTTCTGCGATGAACTTTGAGAAATAGTCTTGCCTTGCCTTTTTAATGGAATTATTGTAATGCATTAAGGTGTTTCTAAAGATTTGGTGATGTATGGTGAGTTTTGTTTTCCGCCAGTACCGTTCTGCCCTCCTTGTCATTCTTTTGAGTTTCCTAATATCTTCTGTTCTCCAGGGAGGTGTAGCTTTCTCCTTAACTGTATGCAACCTTAATGGAGCAACTTTGTCCAGAATTGTTGTGAGTTTATTATTAAAATGTTCAATTGATGAGTCCATAGATGGATATGAAAAAGTTGGTTGCTGATTTTCCAAATGTGAGATGAAGTTTGCAGCCACTTCAGGGTGTAGACGGCACCTTCTAATGATTCTCTTAGGGAGCTTCTCAATTATGCAGTCATGCACCTTAAAAAACAGACATGAATAGTCTGAAATGCCCACATCCACAACAGAGGTCACTGTGGCCTTCAGGCCGTGAGTAATGATAAGATCCAGAGTGTGACCTCTGTTGTGGGTGGGCACACTCACATGCTGAACAAAGGCCAGAACTGTTAAAATATTCACAAAATCACGGACATACATTTCTGAAGGGTCATCGATGTGTAAGTTAAAATCCCCAAGAACCATTATTTTCCTAAAAGAGAGCTGGGGTGACCTTACTGAACCAAACAAAACAAACATTGGCACAGTGGTCACCTTTGTCTATGTCGCTGGTGGGCCGGATCAATTCTATAAAGATGAATATCTTGCCCAAATTTTTATACTTATTTCAGTCCTTGCCAGTTTTTATTCCCGGTTCCTTTTTTAACCAGCTCGACTCAATCCTCTCCGCCTATATCTGGCAGGGAAAACGTCCATGTCTAAGTAAAGTTCATCTGCAGAAAACCAAGTCCACGGGTGGGCTTGCCCTTCCAAATTTTCGACTCTATTACTGGGCTGCAAATTTGCGATGTATGGCATTCTGGTCATTCTACGCCGACCGATCTGACCCTCCTGACTGGGTGGAGCTGGAACTACACTTGAGTGGAAACACCTCCCTTCCTGCTTTGCTGGGTTCTTCTCTCCCTCTCCCCTCCACTACAGATATTTGTAACCCAGTAGTTAAACATTCTTTAAGGATATGGGTTCAGTTTAGGAAGCATTATGGTCTCTGTGACTTCTCACTCTTAAGCCCTATTGCTTCAAATCATCTTTTCATACCTTCCCTTCATGACAGGGGTTTTTGGGAGTGGCACAAGAAGGGCATTAGAATATTTAAGGATCTGTTTGTGGATAACACTTTGGCCTCATTTGAGCAGCTAAGCAGAACGTTTGGTCTTGTAAAATCAGATTTTTTCAGATACCTTCAAATTAGACAGCATCTTCTCTCTCTCAGGCCTGGCATTGCCACCGTCCCGGACGAAACAGTTGTCGAGACCATCCTTTCATTGAACCCGTCCCACAAAAGACTTATTTCAGTTTTATACAACCGGCTGACAAACCTAAAAACGAATTGTGCGGCCCAGCTTAGAACAGCGTGGGAGGGGGATCTGAACATGTCCATATCTCCAGAAACCTGGAATTTAATGCTGAGACAAGTGAACTCTTCGTCTCTCTGTGCTCGCCACCGTCTAATACAGTTTAAAGTTTTGCACAGGTCACACATCTCTAAGTCTAAACTATCTCACATGTACCCTAATATCAGTCCCTACTGTGATAAATGCAAAACTGTGGTAGCCACACTTATCCACATGTACTGGTCTTGTCCATCCCTCAGCGGGTTCTGGGTGGCAGTGTTTCAGACTCTATCCTGGATACTCAAAGTCTCGCTGCAGCCAAACCCTCTGACTGCTCTGTTTGGGATCACTGGAGAGGGGGTGATTCTAACCCGAGAAAAACAACAAACTCTGACTTTTGCCTCTCTCTTGGCTAGACGTGCAGTCCTGGTTAGGTGGAAGGATGCTGCACCCCCGACTCACAAACAATGGTTGGCAGAGATCATGTCTTGTTTGCAGCTCGAGAAGATCAGGTTCTCACTCAACCATAAGAGCAGGAACTTTCAGGAGATGTGGGGCCCTTTTCTGGAGACATTTCAGCAGATTTGGGAACGAGGCAACCAGGGTGCTTTACCGTGTCGAACCTAGTCCGGCCTTAAACCCAATTTGTGGTGCCAGTGTGGTACCCAGCTAGAAAGTGGGCAGTGACAGAAGGGGGGGGGGTAAGGGTTGTTTCAGTTTGTTTATTTTTATTTCTTGTTCTGTTTTGAAGCCGTGGGCTTTATTTTATTATTTTTCTATATTTTATTACTTCTTTTTATGCTTATTCCTATTTTTTTTATTATTGTTTTTAGTTCTGTCAAGTCCTGCTGTTTACTACTGTGACTTTGCACTATGTATGTCTTTATGTTCTGGAAAAGTCAAATAAAAAGATTTTGAACTTAAAAGAGAGCTGGGGTGAAGACCGTCAGGTCGATAAAAAGAGGGCCGATTCCAAAAGAGATTAAAATTATCAATAAAACCAAACCTGAATTTGCAACAAGTGGACTGCAGCCAGGTGTTCAGGGAGAGGATTCTGCTGAATCTAGAGGATCCTCTAGAGCAGTGGTTCCCAAACTTTTTCTGCAGGGCCCCCCTTTCTGAAGATTAGAATATTTTCGAGCCCCCCCACACTGACACTAACATACAAATCCTTTGTTTCTAAACTCCACCGCGCCTTATAACATGTGCACTTAAATTATTTTTTATCAGACACCGGGTTTGTTTTTGTGTAAACGTACCGACAGGAAATAAGAAAGCGAGCCCACACTTCCATGAACCGGGATGAGGGGGCCTTCCTGCTCTCTCACACCTGGAGCAACATCCTCCAGAGAAAGACGGACATCAAGGGGCGGAGTCACTTGTCAAAGTTTGACAGGTGACTCCGCCTCAGTCACAATCAGCTGTTTTTAAAGACGTCACACGCCACCAGCTGATGACGACCCTGACGAAGGCGGAAGGCATTCCGCCGAAACATGTCGGTACGTTTACACAAAAACAAACCCGGTGTCTGATAAAAAATAATTTAAGTGCTAATAGAACTTATAGACACAATGAACTTCATTGAATCATTATAACATGTGGTTAATGAGAAATCTTTCTCTGAACGGTAGAATTCTGTTATCTGAAGCTGAAGGAATCTCTAGATCTGTCTATGTGTCTCTGTCTTTAGACATGCCAAAACACATCTGGAACCTATTAAACAAAACATTATTTGATTTTATTTGGAGGAACAAATGTCATTACTTAAGGAAAAATGTTTTGTGTAACACCAGAAAACATGTGGGCATGGATGTATTAACCTTTGAAACTTTAAACTCTTTTAAAATAAAGTGGTTAAGTCAGTTATTGAAAGGGGAAGACAATATCTGGAATGCATTTCCCAAATATATATTTGACACAATGGGAGGCATTAAATTCTTGCTAAAATGTAATGTAAAATTGAAAAATTACCCACAAAACTTTCAAACTTTTACAAAGAAGCCCTGCTGGCCTGGAAACTCCTTTATAAAAATAATTTTTCTCCAACAACTTGTTTTATTTGGAATAACAGTAATGCACAATACAAGAATAAATCACTTTTTTTCCTAGATGGTATGATAATGATATTGTTTTAATCAGACAACTTTTCAATTCTCATGGACATCTTCTGACGTATGAAAAATTTCTTTTAAAATTCGGTATTCCTATTCCACCCAGAGAATGTGCAATAGTGTTAGATGCTGTTCCAACAGTCTACTTCAACTGTTTAAAGGGATTTAGAACACAAGTCAATTAAGAACCAAGACAATTCTTTTTGGGACAATGTGGATATTTGTGTTAATTCAGTTTCCAATAAACAAATAAGAAATCTTTTACAGACCACAACCTTACCTGCTGGGAAGTTTTATTGGGAATCCAAATTTGTGGACATAAAATGGACTTATGCTTGGACTATTAGCAATAAATACTGTCTAAATAACAAAATAAAAGAGGTGTCCTTCAAAATATTGCATTGTATATATCCTACCAAAACTTTGAGTAGATTTGTCATCTGTTTGTGGACTGCAGACATACTAATATGTTTTGGATTGAAGTGGGAAACTATATTGGAAATATAACTAAACAAACTGTTACATTTTTAATTAAGACATTATTCTGGGTTACCTTAATGTCAAAGTAGACAAAGATTGTATCTTCATTACACAATTGTTTTTATTATTGGCAAAATTCCATATCCATAAAGCCAAACGGTTAAACTCCAAACCTAAATTCCAGCAGTTTTTCAGTAATCAGTAATCAGTAATGTACCATTATCAAACATCTGCAAAACCAAAAAGCAATTCGAACTAATTTAATTATTGAAAAATTTAAAATTTATTAAACCCCAAAGATTTTTGAAGTAATAATTATTTTTGTCCTATGTTGTATATGTTTGTGTATATATTTATATACTTTTTGTTTTATTTCTTATGTTTTTCTGCAATATGTACACATTTCAATTCCCCCTGAGACATTCACATTGTTATTGTATTATGTTGTTTGTCAATAAAGTATGAAAAAAAAAAACTCCACCGTGCCCCTCCTGCAATACCTCCGCGCCCCCCAGTTTGGGAACCACTGAGAGAGTGTGGGGATGGGTCCAGAAATTAAAACAGTTTTCCCAGTATTTTTTAAATAGACAAAGAGGTCCAGAAAATCCAGTTTTGTTACCTCTGACTGCTGCAGTGTGATGTCATTAGTCCCAACGTGGACAATAATCCGGGTAATGGTGGATGGGAGGGAAGGCAGAAGGTCTGGAAGCTTTTAAAGAATGTCCATCACTTTGGCTCCTGGAAAGCATCTGGTGACTGCATTAAAGTATCTTATATTCCTCGTGATGGAGTCTCCGATGATCAAGGTTGTTGGGGTGAAGAGTGGTAGAGGCGGGGGGTTGTGGGACTCAACAGGTGTGGCAGCAGAGCCACCCCGCTCTTCCGCTGCTGTTCTTGGGACTGCTCTAGTGGTGGGGGGCGTTTTCGGGGCCGCACGGATTGTGATGGATCGCGGCCGGTGCACCGTTCAGTCACCGCGTCCCGGAAGAGTTTTATCCTCCTGTTTGAAGCTGCTTCTCCGCACGCCGGGCGTCGGGTCTGAGCCGCTTCTGGGGTTCGCCTCCTCGCTTGGGCCCCGGTGAGGGAAACGGCGGCCGCGCTGTCTGCACCAGATCCCCCAGTGTGGTTGCCACTTGAAGCTGTGGGAGAGCATTTCGCTCCGCTGGGCAACCGTGCTGATGGGGCAGGAAATTGTCCCTGGTACACTGCCCGCTCCAGCCACGACCACGTCTTTGTTTCCCAGAACGGTGAACAGATTGGTGAGGGTGAGCTGGGGAGGCGTTGATGGTGGTGTCGGCCTTGTCTGGGGTCTTCTTGCACCCCGAACAACAACCTCAGCCCAGAATGGATGGTCTCTCGGAGTGGAGCAGGAGGAAGGCCGCACACATTCGGCGTCCCACGGAAGCGTTTCCTGGGCGACCGTCAAACGGGTGATCACCTGCGACTGCTTAGCAGCGAGTTGATAGGTGCTGGAGAGGAGAGTCTCTTTCTCGGTGAGTGCATCAGTGAGTTTACTAGTTCATCCTTAAGCTTAGTGACAGTTTCATTCATTTGGTCACAGCAGCAGTTTTGACAAACCGTAGAAACCGCCATGAGTGCTGTGTCACCTGCTGACGCTGTGTCACCTTGTTTGACACACTCGATCCGGACGGGCTCTTTGCTGTGTCTGACCACAGCGTGGACGTCCCTGGTGGTGAGTCCGGCCACGGGGGTGTCATTGACTTCCAGAAGGAGTTCATCCTGGAAGAGTTTGCCGCTGTGGCACGGCGCTCCTCCCGGGGGAAGCTCGCTGATAACCGGGAACTGTCCATTCTCTGCGCCGCCCTTCAACTCCAGCCCCAGCTCCCCCTCCTCATTCCTGCAAAGGACACTCTTGTGGACTTTGTTGGTCCAGTGATTCTTTCTCTTCTTCAGGCTCTTGGACATGGCTGGACAGCTGTGAAAATCACATGAGTGCGGCTGAAGGGGGGGAAGAAGTTTGCCAACTCTCCAAATGTGTCCCCTTTCAGGCGTGAACGTTACTTGTATCCCTGTCAGCGCGCGCGGCAGCTGGATCATCAGGCTGCCTTGGCGATAACTGAGAACTGCCCAACTTGGAGCTTCTCTCCAGCAGTATATGCAAATGCAGGGTTTTTATACCAACCCCATCCCTGAGCTCGTTGGTTCGCACTTTGAATGCACCATGTTCATCTGTCTGTCCCCTTCGTGTTTGTGCGAAGTAAAACCTCCACAAAAGATAAGTTTTGTCTCTGAGTCGTTATTCATTATTTCTGTCTGTAAGAAACTGACGGGGTACGAACCTAAAATTTAATACAGTCCTTTCTAGAAAATCCAGATTCTTCACAATACATAAATAAACACATACAAAGAAAGTACACAGCAATGTACCAATATTTTCATGATCATAGGGTGCATTGGATTATAGGGCGCGGTCTCAGTTATGGGTAATTTTTTGGAGTTTGACACATACAAAAGGCGCACCGGGTGTTAGGGCACGGGCACGTTAACACAACATACCGGTAAAACATGCATGCCAGTGTTGAACCTTTCCTGTGAGATCCTCTCCAGGGCCGACGGCGGATCTTCCTTCCGGGGTCACTTCCCCATTCGGACCCTCAGATCCTCCAGAGTGGATTAATAATAGAACCAGTCTCTGTTCTTTTGGAGGAAAACCTTTTTTCTTTATTACTGTTCTCCCTAACTAAGTAACACAAACTGCACGCTCACATACTCACTTGGCTGAGTGTCTCCCCCTCCTTTTGTCAATGTGGGAGCACAGCACATGGCAACTCAGCACACACACATTTCAGCACACACATATTGGTTTGCCCTGAGGGCATGCCCCTCCTTTTGCAAAGTGAGGACATCTTTCACGTCCTGACCTCCCTCCCCAGTTCTCATCAAGGTTATTATAGTTAACGAAAACGAACGAAAAAACTAAAACTAGAACTGAAAAAACATTTTTGTTAACTGAAATAAAAATAAAAACGAGAGTTTTAAAAAAAACGAAAACTAACTAAAACTGTTGTGTGTATAAAACGAACTGAAACTAACTAATATTGACCCCAAAAAATACTTTGTTTTCGTCTTTGTTAATACATAAGTCTTTTGGGTTGAAATAAAGTCTATTTACTTCACGCTGCTAGTTTTACTGTGTATTTGACCCCTACGGCATCACGTTGTCTGTGACGTCACATGATGTCTGTCAGACACTGCCGGCTAGCGTTGTCATAGACCTTTACATGAGCGTGATGGCTGTATTAACAGTTGGGAGAAAGCGGGAGAGTCCTATTTGGGACTTTTTTGAATATAACAGCGTTGAAAACAAAAGTAAGTGCCTTGTAGTCGAAGCAGGAGACAACATTTGTGGAACGCTCCTCAAAGGGAAAAACCCTACGAATCTAAAAGTACATTTCAAAAGCGCACACAAAAACGCAAATCAACAGTACCTAGACAAGCTAGCCTGTCGCCCGCCCTCCCCCGAAAAAGAAGCGAGAGCAGATAACGTAATGCTGTTATCGGCTGTTGTATTTTAATTTAAGGATGGTTGTCCTTGTGTCCTCTGAAGTGTTTCAAAATGTATCTTTGATTTAGTTTTTATCATACAATACTTATTCTGGTGATTTTGAATCATGCACCTGAGAAATATCCTAATTTACAAAAAAAAAAAGAAAAAACTAAAACTAACACTAAAACTAATAAAAACTAAACTAAAACGAAGCAATTTCAAAAAATAAAAACCAATAAAAACTAGTAAAGCAGCCTCTAAAAACTAATTAAAACTAAATAAATTTAAAAACAAAAATTCAAAATGACATAAAAACTAAAACTAATAAAAAATCAGAAACTATTATAACCTTGGTTCTCATGCCTTTTCCACTACTCCTCTGCCGAAGTCCCACAACCACACATTAAACGCACCACCTCACAAGGGGCCCCCTACAGTTTGGAGAAAATGTAAGACTTTTAAGTGTGCCTTATATAATCGTGAGAATACGGTAGCTGTTTTGTTAATATTATTTTGCTGACATGTTTATCCATAGAATTCTTTTTTTTTTTTCGAAATGCAGCACTTCAAATGTAACTGTGTCATGGTTTGGGTGTCTTTGCCTTAGTTTTTGCTTCCTTTTGTTTCTGTCATGTTTGAGTTCTGTTTCCTGGTTCCAATCTCTCCCAATCATGTTCACCTGTGTCTTGTCAGTCCTGTCTGTATTTAAGTCATGTCTCTGCCTTCTTCTTGTGGTAGTCCATTACTGTCTCTTCCCTGACGGTCTTCTGCCATGTTTTCATGTTTAGCTCACCGTAAGTTTAGTTTTATTTCCCTGCTCTGCAGCACTTTTTGTTAGTTTAATAAACCCCTTGCCCGGGAGCCGGTTTAGCTCGTGCTGGTTTGCGGTGCCCGGTTGCTTTGAGAAGGTTGCGTCAGGAAGGGCATCCGGCGTAAAACATTGCCAAGTAAACCATG
Organism: Oryzias sinensis; assembly: GCA_037389245.1. Taxonomy (NCBI): domain Eukaryota; kingdom Metazoa; phylum Chordata; class Actinopteri; order Beloniformes; family Adrianichthyidae; genus Oryzias; species Oryzias sinensis. The sequence continues at coordinate 31,239,651 of CM074498.1, forward strand.
CGACTTGTTCGCTTTGGCAACCCCTGATGGGAAAAAGCCAAAAGAGAAAGAAGAATAAACCCCTTGCCCTTAACCCGTGTGCCTCCCGTCTCTGCACTTTTGGGACCTTCATGGTCACCTGCCCTCCCTATCTGACAAACTGATATTTTTTGCGTCCACTATGGCCGCCTTTACACTGCATTGTTCAAGTGACCCAATTCCGATTTTTTCCTCTCACGTGGCACAGATCGGATATGATCGGTGAACGTGTAAGCAGGACAAAATATTACTTCACTTTCTCCAAAAATTGATAAATTGATTCAAAAATATTTCCTAATGTAACATAATTTTGCGCATGTTTAACTTTTGATACTTGATGAAATTTTGTTATGAAAATTCCTGAAACAGTGTTATGTCTATTTTACTGATATAGTACCATGTTTTAATCATATGAATGACTTTTATAAGTAACATAATCTGCATATATTTTAGATGACTGATCTGCATTTGCCATGTTGATTTCTGAAATAGTTATTTTTGCATAATAATTAAGTAATTCGTCTTTGTCATGTGCTTTATTGATACTTTATGATTCTTAATTCTGTCTGATAAAAGCTAGGAACTGGATATTGATAAATCATGTAATAAAATGGTTATGGTAGAACAGGGGTGGGATTATATAAATACGCTTCCTTTCACTCCCATTCAAGAAATATTTATTAATGTGTCTAATTATCCTAAGTTTGATTAGTAACTGTATGAATGTATAACTAATGATTATATTGCTTTTGTGTATTATTTCTACTTAATTGCTTGAAATAAACCATTTCAAATCAAATCTGCACATCATTAGCTGGGAGCTAACTGTTGAGTTAGGAGCCAGGAAAGTTCACCACTGGTAATAGTTTATTTTTTAGAAAATAGTTCAAAGATATTCTATTAATTATGGAAAATAAAAAAGTTTAAAAAAAAGGCAATTATTGAGTGACCTAAATACATTTGTAAAATACACGATTTTTCTATTAATAATACATTTTAAAGATTACAGTCAAAATTAGACAATTTTTTTTTCAAAGGAAGAGGCACTTAAATTCATTAAAGGGCCAAATGGATAGAGGAAGGTGAGAAGAATAGTTGATGTTTTAGTAAATTACAGAAAACGAGACAGTCAAATAACACTATAAACTCGTTAAATGTCGATAGTAATATTATGTCTAATCCAAAACAAATTTCTTAAAATATTTATAAATTTTACCAACAATTGTATTCCTCACAATTCTCAGAACCAGACTCAAGTAAGTTTTTCAATAACATAAAAAGGTTCATTCCTTCAAATTAATACAGAATTCAAAAGGGAATGTGATTTAGAAATTAACATTATGGAACTTGATAATGTTGTCCAGAAAATGGCTTTGGGGACGGTCTGACCTCAAACTTGTATCCCTTGTGCTATCCTAGGCACTTTACCGTTGGGAGTTGGGTCATCTAGACCCACTAGACAGTGCTCTGAACCTTTTTTCTTCAATGAGTTGTGATCTTCACTGGTGTCCATGGATTACATGAAATCTTTCCACATTTATCCACCTTTGTCATGGCAGGGAGAACACGACAATGTTGGGGGGGGTCATCTAAGATAGCACAAGGATTAAAAGGATTTAAAGGAATGTATGTTGACTAATTCACTTCTGACAACCGTGAAACAATATTATTAATACCTACACAAAACAAAGAAAAATGTACTATTGAAAACTTTAGACCAATTACCTTACTGAATGTTGGTAATAGGTTATTCACTCATGTCTTGGCTAACAGACTAAAAAATGGAATACCCAATTTAATTGAAGACAGGAGAATTTTTTTGTTTATAGATTTATTTTGATGTCCTTCCAAAAGTTTTTGGACCTCCTACTGGAGCCACACCCAGAGGCTAAAAAGAGGAATTAGGCAAGGTGACCCCGTTAGTGCACTCCTATTCATTATTGCCACGGAAATGCTGACACTATTAATACAAAATGAGCAGACAATTAAACCTTTATCTGTGGCAGGATATCCATTTAACCCTTGTGCTATCTTAGATGACCCCCCCTTCCATTGACGTGTTCTCCCTACCATGACAAAGGTGGATAAAGGTGGAAAGATTTCATGTAATCCATGGACACCAGTGAAGATCACAAAAGAAGAAAAAAGGTTCAGAGCACTGTCTAGTGGGTCTAGATGACCCAACTCCCAATGTTAAAGTGCCTAGGATAGCACAAGGGTTAAAATTATTCAGCTAGCAGATGATGTCCCTGCGTTTTACTGTTAAAGAACTGCTAAATGTTCTGTCTCTGTTCTCCCAAGTCAAAGTCAGCTTTACTGTCAAATATGCTGCATACACATGACATACAGCACAGATGAAATTAGTGCAAGCAGCTTATAAAATAACAATGAGGAAAATAATAACAGGAATCTAAATCATGCAAAAGAGCAATGAGATTGTTAAAGTGACAATTCTCAGTATAAATTTGTAACAGCGAGGGGAGGGGGCAGAGGGGGAGGGCAGGGAGGGAGTTGAGTTTCTTTATCGCCTGGTGGAGGAAACTGCTCTTGAGTCTGCTGGTTCTGACCTGGAGACTTTGCAGTCTCCTCCCTGATGGCAGCAGGAGGAAGTGTCTCTGGGATGGGTGGGAGGGGTCCCCTGCAATCCTGATGGCTTTGCAAGTGAGGCAAGAGTGATAAATGTCCGAGAAGCCACTGAGAGGGACACCAATGATCTTCTCAGCTGTTTTCGCAATGTGCTGCAGAGTCTTCCGGCTGGAGGCGGTGCAGGCTCCTTATCACACGGTGATGGTCAGGATGCTTTCGATGGCGCCCCTGTAGAAGGTCTGCATGATGGGGGGAGGAGCTCTGGCCCTCTTCAGTTTGCGGAGGAAGTACGAAGTGCGTTGTTGGGCTTTCTTGGCCAGTGATGCTGTCTTGTGGTTCCAAGACAGGTCGTTGGAGATGTGCCCCCCCAGGAACTTGGTGCAGCTCACCCTTTCCACAGCAGCACCATTGATGATCAGTGGCGCGTGCTGGGTGGGAGTTCTCCTGAAGTCCACAACCATCTCCTTTGTCTTCTCCACATTCAGGTGGAGATTGTTGTCTTTGCACCACAGAGCAGCCTGCTCACCTCATTCTGTAGGTGGTCTCATCGTTGTTGTTGATGAGACCCACCACTGTTGTGTCATCTGCAAACTTGATAAAGAGGTTGGAGCTTGTTGTTGGGGTGCAGTCGTGAGTCAGCAGAGTGAAGAGAAGGGGGCTCAGCACACATCCTTGGGGGACCCCTGTGTTCATTGTGATGGTGCTGGAGGTGTTGTTGCCGACATGAACTGTCTGTGGTCTCCCTGTCAGAAAGTCTATCAGCCAGTTACACAGGGAGGTGTTTAATCCTAGCTGCTCCAGCTTGTGGATGACCTGCTGGGGGATGACGGTATAAAAGGCGGAGCTGAAGTCAATGAACAGCATTCTGACATCTGAGTCTTTTGTTTCCAGGTGGGTGAGGGCTGAACGGAGGGCTATGGAGATGGCATCATCGGTCGATTGGTTAGACCGATATGCAAACTGGTAGGGGTCCAGAGTGGGGGGGAGGTAGGACTTGATGAGATGCATGACCAGCTGCTCAAAGCACTTCATGAGAATGGGGTTGAGAGCGATCGGGCGGTAGTCGTAGCAGGAGGTAGATGACTTCTGTGGGACCGGAATGATGGTGGGGGCATTGAAGCACGGGGGGACAACAGCCTGGCTCAGTGAGAGGTTGAAGATGTCAGTGATGACATCTGTCAGCTCATCAGCACAGTTCCTCAGGACACAGCCAGGAATGTTGTCAGGTCCTGGGGCTCACTGTGGCTTAATCCTTCCCAGTGAGCGTCTCACGTTGTCATGTGATAGCATGCATCAGGACTAAAATTAAATACAAACAAGTGTGAGATCATAACAATTTATGACACTAATATAACAAGAATTCACAATATTCCCATTGAAAAGGAAATTAAATATTTAGGAATGTAATTAGCAACTATATTAAGAGTGAATCTGATACTAATATTCCGTCCATAATTGATAAAAATAAAAAGATTTTGAACTGTCGGTTACAAAGAAACATTTCAATGTTTGGTAGAATTCTTTTAACAAAAATGGAGAGCATTCAAGATTAACTTACACGGCATATGCAGTAGCTATTTGCAAAACAAACATTCAATCTGATTTACCATTCCTTTACATCTATTTCAAATGGTTGGTGGTATTGAATTCCTTTTAAAAATAGTATCTTGATCCCCTTAAAATACCAATCAAACTTTCTGAATATCACAAACAAGTCTTGCTCTATTGGAAATTGATCCACACCCACAACTTCAGACCTAACACTTCAACAATTTGGAATAATAGATCTCTTTTTTGCAAAAGAAAATCAATGTTTTACAAAGGTTGGATGGACAAAGGTGTTTGGGTTGTTGTCCCCTGATGGACAGTGATTGAACTTTTCTCAGATATCCACATTTAATAAACAATTTGGATTGTGCATTATTATTAAAGCATTTTCTACAGAGTTATCGCGTTTCATCAAAGCAACTGAACAAAATTTATCGATTTTACCTAAACTTCCAAAAATGTTCATTGATAATGTATCTTTTACACATATAAAATGCAATAACAAAGTCTGAAGAGCCTCCTTAACAGCTAAATTACTTTCCCTTCCTGTTAGAAGGAAAATTCCAGAGATACTGAAACTCAAAAGCACCTGTTTCATGATTGCAATTTGTTATAAATTTTCTGGAATAATTTAAATAATTGGCTTTCAACCTTTCATAATATACTTTTCACATGTAATTTGGGTCCATCAGAAAATAAAAGAATATTCAGATTAGTTTGTAAAAAAATTGTTATTTTAGGTAAATCTTTTATAAGTGTCGTTTTATGAAAGAGAAGCCCATTTCTATGTATTTCAAAAACGATCTACTTTTTTACAAATCCCTTCCAAAAATACATCAACTGTTTATTGTTTATTTGGATTAATGCCTTTGTTTCTTTTTATTTTAGTTTGTTATTACATGTTTATGTTTCATTTATTTTTATTACTTATTACTCTATTTTATCATATTATTTATATTGTTTTCATCTGCTGCTTGGACTTTGTTCTAGTATTCTCTGTGTAAATACTGCCTAATGTTTTTGGATTTGAATGTTCCTAATAGAAAAAAAGCTGTATCATTTTGAATTTTGTCAATAACAACAAAAACAAAAAGCCCGTGTGTGTGTTTTGATATGCGCTGGGGGATTATATAACTGCAGTTTGATCGATCACACTTGACACTGTTATCAAGTAATTTAATAGGTTTAGGCAAAAACAGGTTTAATTTGACTTTTAAATATTTTTGTTATATAGACACACCCACCAGATACATAGATTATTTTTTATTTAAAATAATATTTGTTCCCGCTAAAATCGAGTGTTCCACCCGGAACCTCTCAAATCTGTTTTCAGCCGGTGGATTTTGCTCGACGCACAAAATAAAATACATCCCTCTGGCAGTGCGGAGATGTCGTGGAGCTTTTTAAACTGGAGCCTGGTAGATGTTTTGTGGTTCTCTTTGGCTTTGGCTTTTCTTTTAGCCTACTGCATCCATAAAATTTCAGCAAAAAATAATGAATCAATGGACTTCTTCGTGTTATTCCAGGATCTTATTCGCTACGGAAAAACTAAAAACCTCAAACGAGCCAATTGGCTGAGACTGTTTGACGTCCCAAAACGGTATTGAGAATGACCATCTTTAATTTAATTTTACACGATTTATTATATTTACTAATCATTTGATTTTTTTATCTTTCCAAGTATCTCCACTCTAAGGTTATTGTTTCTTCCTTTTCTCATGCAACGCAGGTGGTTTTGGCATTTCTACATTGTCTCTTTTTGCTGGAACGGGTTTCTTTTGTTTGTCAATTTAAACTTGATCTACCATCGACAATCTTACCCATCATGGCTGATTGCTATATTAGATGAGTTGTCAGGTGTTCCCAGCCCTGACAGTCAAGGTGAGTAGATGTGATCTACATGAATCAGTCTTTTCATTTATCATCCCTTCTCATATTGCTGTTGTCTGCAGTCCCACAGCTGTCCACGGCTCTGGTGCAGCTGCTGGTGTGGCTCCACTCCCTTAGGAGGCTGCTGGAATGCCTGTTTGTCAGCATTTTCTCTGATGGGGTCATGCATGTAGTGCAGTATCTGTTTGGCCTTGGATATTACATTACACTGGGGTTGACAGTTCTCTGTGTTGACCGGATTGGAAAAGGTTAGACTGATGTCACTTTTTTCCCCCTTGTGGTTATGTCCTCGTGGTGTAATCGTCTGTTCTCTACTTTCCAGGAACCACCTCTATCTCGAAGGTGGACTGGCTTCAGGTGACTGGATTTGTCCTCTTTATCTGCGCTTCGCTGCTGCAGCATCAGTCCATAGTCCTTCTGGCTGGACTGCGGACGGGAAAATCAGGTATATGAATGAAACATTTATATTTATATTGATCTACATTTAAAATAAGCAATAAATATGTTTGTTTTTTTAAAATGATGAATGCATCAACATAAGAAGTGTGCTATAAATGGACTTTATTTGTCTCAAAATGAGTAAATCTCAGAAAAATTCTATACCATATTCAGAGTACACTCTATTACCAAAAGTATTGGTTCGTCCATCCAAATGATCAGAATCAGGTGTCCTAATCTCTTGGTCTGACCAGAGGTGCATAAAATGAAGCCCTCAGTCATGCAGACTGTTTTACAAACATTTGTAAAAGAATGTTCTGCTCTCAGGAGCTCAGTGAATTCCAGCGTGGAACTGTCATTGGACGCCACCTGAACCACAAATCTAGTGGTGAAATGTCCTCTCTCCTAAATCTTCTGATCTAAATCTTCTTTCTTTCTAACTGAAGGATACCAACAATTCTGTCCACCACTGCATATTCACAGGACTGACGAGACACCAAACCCGACAAAAAACCCTACAGTCATCTCATGAGATGGAATTATTATCCATGAGAGGCAACTAAAATAAAAGCTTCATCTATTCTGTTCTAGTGGAATCCTTCAAACTATGTAAAGATGTTTTTAGACATAAGCAGATTTGGTTCAAATTCACTGTTACAAAGAAAGATGCTTCTAATTACATGTCAACTAATCCACCTTCCCTCGTTTGTCCTGTTGACATAAAAACACATTTTAAAGTCTACAAAAACAAAGAAATTGTTATTCATTAAATTGCTGTTTTGGTTTTTAACTATTTGTGGGGAAAAGCTCTTTTAGACAAAATAGGAATTTTTGCTGCACTTGTATTTAAAGCTGCTTTTCTCTTGCAAATGTCATGTTTGCCCAGTCTGCAGTGCTTGTCCAGAAATAATAATGGAAACCTTCTTTTTTCTTTTAACCATTCTGCAGGAGCAGTGGAGACGTTTGCTCATCGAATGCCAAAAGGAGGCTGCTTCCAGTTGGTGTCGTGCCCACACTACTTTGCAGAGCTGCTCATCTACGTCTCCCTTGGCTTTGTCTTTGGTGGAGTGTCTTTGACGTGGTGGCTGGTGGTTCTCTATGTGTTCTTCAACCAGGCGCTGGCCGGACAGCTTAGTCATGAGCTTTATGTTAGCAAATACCAGTCATATCCAAAAGACAGAAAAGCCTTTATCCCCTTTGTGCTTTGAGAGCTCTGACTTTTTCTAACTCTCTGGGCTCATCTGTAGGACTGGAAAGTTCTAGAAAATGTCGGGTTTACTTCACCATTAAACAACAAGAAGAGCTTTTATGATTTATTGTTTATTGTTTTGTGTGTTAATAGAGGACGGTAAAGGCTGGACTGGGTTTTTCTCTCATTTTTGTCTGTATTTTTTATTTTTTACTGTAAAGTGCTCCAAGCTGCGCAAGTATGGGAAGCGATTTCTTTTTTTATAAATAAAGTTTGATTTGATAAAACAGCTTGAAATATGGAAGAACCACCATTGGACTGATGAGTGTCTTTGCAGGTTGCTTCCAGGTGGCTTCGCCTGTCAGGGGTCTATGTTCACATGTGGATATTTTCACTTGAAATCACTTTTCATGGCAGCAGAAAGTTTCATCATTAATAATTCCAGTTCTGGTTTGCTTGTTGTTTTACTATAACTGAAGATTTTTACTGTTTGGAACAGTCCAGGTTGAACAGCGCCTACACCCAACAGGAGCTGGGATAGGCTTCGGTGACCCCGTGACCCTGAAAGGGACTGAGCAGGTTTAGATGATAGAAGGATGGTTGGATAACCAACTGTGCAATATCTCAGTAACAGTACGCTGTTACACTGAAGAGCTCATGAATTAAAAACAAGGAAAGAAGTTGAAGCATGTCTTTGTCGTCATGAAAGCTGAAACGAAGAAGGTGTTGAGCCTAAGGTGTCAAGGGAACAGTTTTAGAGGGAGCCTGTCATGGTTACCACACCCTAATGCTGTTCCCTCCTGACTCACAGGAGACTTGTCTAAACTGGAAACTTTGTGCAGCAGGTTAGGAACTGCACAGAATGTTTTCATTAATGCTTTTTGTGGAGTAACATGCCTTCATCAAAAAAAAAATTGGATATATTTTAGGCAATAAATAATAATGTCCCTAATATAAATTTTATTTTGTAAAATATGTTAATAAGCATGTCTAATTTCTATTGAATTTTTCACACTGCTTTAAGGAAATGTTTTTATTTACTAAATGAATGTGAACACTACAAAGAAAATTAGAGCTGTTATCCATAAAATGTAAACATTAAAAATATTGTTTCCTTATATATGAATGCGTGTAATAACTCAAGAAACTTTATGTTGTTTTCTGATTTTAGTTTTTGATTCGTAAGTCATTCCACAAAAATGGGACAATTTCTGTCCCTCTCTTACTTCAAGCTGTATTTAATATAATTGGTCATCAAGCTTTATATTCAAACAGTGTAACCCTTGTTCTATCCTAGGCACTTTACCATTGGGAGTTGGGTCATCTAGACCCACTAGACAGTGCTCTGAACCTTTTTTCTTCAATGATTTGTGATCTTCACTGGTGTCCATGGATTCCATGAAATCTTTCCACCTTTATCCACCTTTGTCATGGTAGGGAGAACACGTCAATTGAAGGGGGGGGTCATTTAAGATAGCACAAGGGATAATATATACAGTGAAATGCAAATTTTAATGCTTCTTTAAAAAATATAATGAAATTATGTGTTTTAATTAGAAATAATATGTTTTCCAACATACACCATAAATTTTGTCATGTCCCTCATGACCTACAAGAAAGTTTACATCGCAAATACCAACCAATTTTATTAGAAAAAGTCAATCATTTTTACACGAAACATACGTTTTTTTTGTTACTATTTTTATGGCAATGATTTTTATGTTTTAATATTAATATTAAGTTGTTATTTAAAGTAGTTTTAATTTAGTCCCTGAGTAACACCTCAACCCTGTAACACAACGATTTCACCCCTTATATAAAAAAGTATATGATCCATGATTGCATCTACACCAAGAAGTGACAACAGTTGAGTCTTTTGGACCCTGGAGCCCCAGAGGAAGCAGGGAAGTTCCAAATTTGGGGATTTTTTGTCATTTATTTGGTGAAGTTGATATGGTCAAGTGCAGCGACTCAACTCCGTAACATGAAAAAGTTAGAGAAAACTACTACTTGCTAAAAAGGTTTTCTGTTATTTAAATAAACAATTTAATTCTGAACTTTATGGATGTTATGTGCCCTCTTCTTAGCACGTAATATATGAAACAGTGGCCATGTTAATCAAAATTCTCAAACCCATTACACTCAACTCGTCACGTTTTAATGTGATGGGGTTGAGGAACTTTTACAGCGTTGAGATTTTAATATTTGTGTCGTTAGAAATGTAATACAAACCATAAACTCAAGAGGTAAGTAAAGTGCCTTACCAAAGTATTCGGCCCCCTAGAACTTTTAAAACGTTTGCCACATTTCAGGCTGCAAACATAAAGATATAAAACTGTAATTTTTTTGAAAAATCAACAAGTGGAAGACAATCATGAAGTGGAATGAATTTTATTGGATATTTCAATCTTTTTTTATAAACTAAAAAACTGAAATAGCTAACATGTAGCTGAACTACAAGATAGACTTGAAAAAGAAAGAAAATCTAAAGAAAAATACAAAAAAGATGCCAACGTTTAATGTATTCTTATTCACCACGTTCCAAAGTAAAAAAGGCTAACTTCAAATCGTCATCAATCACCAAACAAACAAAACCTTCCTTTACCATGAGACCATGAGTCACTGTTTCAAGAAATTAGAAATAAGTACAAAGAAGCTACCAAAGACAAAGAACAGCTGATTTCTAAAGTCAAAACAGAAATAAAAAAATTAAAAATACATTTTGCAAAAAATTGGAAGTGACTCACGGATTCTCAAACAATGATACTAAAAATAAACGGCTAAAGTCTTCTTTTTGAAAGGAAGAAATCCAGCAGGTTTTCTGAATCGGTACAATAAAATCAAGGGATATCTAAGACAGTGATTTTCAACCTTTTTTGAGCCACGGCACACTTCAAGCACACTTCAAGCTTGACAAAAATCCCGCGGCACACCGGCATTCAAAAAAAAAAAAAAAGGAGAAACTCGGTCTGTATTGATCTACAGTCCCTCCATGATCTCACATGCATTTTTGTGATAATTTTGGCAGAAAAATCTGGAAGCTGCAGCTGTTTTATTTTTAAGATGTAATAAAAGTTAAGTTAAAATCAATGAGTTATATCACTAGAGGAGACATCACGTGGTTCCTCATGGGAGGAGAGCACCGCCATCTTGGTGAGGTCAAGTTATTGCTGCAGTGCATGCATGTGAACACATTTTTTGCATAATACCTGTTCATTGTTTGGGTATCAACAGCCAAAATCAGAGAACTGAATCCATGAAGGAGGAAGGCAGAACATTTCACAGGTAAGTACTATAATTTTTATCTTTTAATGCTGCAGGGGCTTTATTAATAGAACATGTTGACATGCATGATGCTGCAGGGCTGTTATCAACATGCTGCATGATGTACGGATAATTTACTGTTGACATAAATGTACATTTTATTTTGTTAAACCTGTACACAGCATACTATGCTATTATAGTAATACAGATTTATAAATTTCTGACTCAGTGACTGAACCTTTCTTGCAGATTTCCAATGGATTCAGACTTAAGGAAAAAGTGGGCCTTAGCAATAAAAAGAGCTAACCCAGATGGATCACTGTGGTACCAACTAGAAATACAGTCTGGATATGTTCAGAACATTTGTGGAAACACATTTAGATAAGAGGCCAGGCTGTTTGCTTGAAACCCAACACCATAACATCTGTGTTACACAAATTGATCACTCACAAGAATCAGTATAAATCTATTGTTTTTCTTTGTTGTTCTTGTTGTTTTTAGGGTAAATCTATTGTTCACTTTTGGACTTCTTTTGAATATTTATCTTATTATTATTATTAATAATAGACTTATTTTTAATTATTTACTGACTTATTAGTTATGTATTGTTATTATTCATTGTTTGTATTGACTTACTATTGATTTATTATTATCATTGACTTATTGTTGGGTTTTTCTTAATAATTTAAATTACACGTCAAAGAGGTCTTAAACTTCTAAATGTTTAGAAATTATTTTTAAAAATTCTTTGTAATAATTGTTTTATTTGTAAGAAGTCCTGCAACAATGCATTTTCATTAAAGTTTGAGCTTTTAAGGCTGACTGTTTCTCTTCTTTAACAACAACAAATGATGTATCTATATATATATAAATATAATATATTTACATATATGTATAAATATATATAAATGTAAAATATATATATTATATATAAAAAGCTACTTTTAGACACCACCAAAAGCAATAGGAAATCATTCTCATGTGGGTATCACGACCTCACTCTCAAGATGGCGCCCGGCCACGTCAGGCTTCTAAAGCGGCGTGTTCCTCTACTGATATATCTCATTGGTTAAAATATTTAAAAACTGATTTGTGGTCGTTGAGGTTTCACGACGTTAAGAGGAGAGAGTGCTCACGCTGTCACCCAATGCATCATGGGAGATGTAGTTCAATAATCCGCCGAAATGAGACAGACTAGCGTCTCTGAGCTTCATTGTTTTGTTCACTTGTTCCACGGTCTGTCACCGGATTCTGTGAAGCACACCGCTTAAAATATTCCAGCTTTAGCTGGTATTTTTCTTAGAACTGAGCAACGTTTTCAGCAGAATTTAGAACAAGGAAGTGAAGACTTTAACCATTCTGATTGGTCAGGCTGATGACATGTGATTAAGACTCCAAGAATGATTGGTGGAGACAGTTAAAAAGTGGACTTTTCCCTAAACAGCTGAAGCTGTCGGCTAAATCACGTACTGTCATTCTTATCAAAATGTATTTCATAGAATCAAATAAACATAAAGAAAAAGTATTTTATGATCTTTCATATTCCTAATTTCGTAGTGTTTTATCAGGGCCTGTAAGGATGAACAAAGAACTGAAATCCTGGAGATGGAAAATGTTGTTAAATCAGTTAATGAGGGCAATTTCCCAAGGCACACTTGACCATCTCCCACGGTTGAAAAACACTGATCTACAGTCACTTTTACACTGTGAAAAAAATGATGTTTGCATCCGACTTTCTGACTATATCCCATTTTTCGACGAATTTAGATTACATCATCTTGAAAAGTGACCCAGATTCGATTTTTGCATTTACACTATACAATGCTGAAACTATCAAACGATGTTCTCTTGAAAATTCAATGTAGTTATATTTCCAAAGATTCCGCCGGACCTCTTTCGACTTCAGATTATGTTGTCATGGAGGCAAGGCGACGAAGGAGGCGCGGCATGGCGGCCCAGAGGGGATGCAAGGGGAGTGAAAAAAAGGGGGGGGGGACGCTGTTCGCCGTTTGGCGTGCTCTTGAGTTTTGAATGAGGAAGTGTTTAAGGATCGCCAGTTGTCCGAATAGTTTGATCCAAGTGTTGAACCTTTCCTGCGCTGATGACTTCTTCCCATCGCGGTCAGAAACACACGGGAGATTCTCGGGGTCCACTTTTTCCGCTCTTGAACCCTCAGCCTGCAGAGTGGGTTAAGTCAGAAAGACTGCAAAACTTTTGGGAGACACTTTATTTTTTTCATATTTACGGTTCTTCGAGTCCCCCGCTTCTGCGCCACACTTTCTCCTTATACACACACAATCACGGGCATATCACAAGACGCCCACAGACACATCGGCCCCATCACACGCCTAAAGAAATAAACGGCTTCTAGCCTGTTCCTGTAGCAACGGTGTCCCGCTTCATTATTAGTTATCGCTTATACCCGTCTGGGACCAATTAGGAATAACAGCGGCTTCTAAATTCACGGTCTGAAGCCTGAGGCTGAAAGGTAACACGCTGACAGCAAAATCAGCACAAAAGCACCTTAATAAGTCATGTGATCTCAGTTGGCGGTGTCCTGATTTGACATCACTGACGTATTTACTCGTGACGCATTGGGAATATCCGATTTGTCTGCTAAAATGGCACAACGAAATGCACGTGATCCCATTCGCTTCTCCAATTTATTTCATTATTATGAGAGAGGCCTGTATCCCATCTGAGCAGTGGGCAACGTGGAATCCATGCTTTTGTCCTGCTTACACATTCACCGATCAACCGCCGATCTGTGTCACGGAGACCTAAAAAAAATCGAATTGGGTCACTTGAACCTTTGCCGTGTTAAAGGCGCCCAAGAGATGATGTGAGCAGAATCAGAATCAGACCACTGGAACCAAACAAACACTAACTAGGAAAAAAAAGTAAAACGAAAAAAGGTACCTCCTCATGTTCATGTTGAGCAACATTCCAATGTTCTTTAATGAATGTTTAAACGGAAAAGTACTGAGAAGCCACATTAAGCAAATACTGAAAAATAAACAGCACTTTATTAACTTTATCATTCTTTTAGAACCTTTTTGTTTAAGGCACGTTCATTCCGTTTTTTTCTTATACTGAAATATATTTTGTTGTAGAAATCAGAAAATGTTGACTGTTCCCTTTCTATACTTTAAGTTACCAAAATAAAATTACTGTGAATTTGTGTGGGTAAAAACAAATTATATATGAGATACAGTTGCAGTGCTTAACATTGTGATTATTAAATAAACTAAATTGTATGATTTTTTTTTACAATAGTAGACATATTGAAAATTGTGTGCAGAGTTTATTCCTTTAAATCTTTTAAAGAAAGACTTTTTTTTTTTAAAAGAAAGAAAATGTGTTCCGGTGTAGGTACCGTAAACATTTGGCCTGCAACAACCGTCTAGGGTCCTTCGACTCATGCTGACATCATATTATGTGATTACGTCTGTTGGTCAGATGACGATTAGATAGTGATTGGTTTGACAAATTCATTACACTACCATAGAGGAAGATATTAACAGAGCGGTTCATTAAATAAACGGAGCTCCTACATGGAGCGAAGATTATTCTTCTAAATGTGCTTTTAGTAATGTTATGATTATTATTATGCATTTGCAGCCAACGGATTGCAACCGTGAACTTTTCCGACTGCACACTTTAAATAAATCACCCTGTGAGCATGAAGCCACTTGGTGACTCTAGCTCAGGGTCGGGAACCTGGGCTAAGAGAGCCATAAACGGCCACATATTTTTAATGTAATTTCTGAAAGAGCCATACAATAATGTAGGCATGTCCCTTTTCCCACACACTGAGGCTGAGACTCCCAACCTCTAAGGTTCTTTATTCTGGTTACCGTGGAGACCGCACGAACGCCGTGACACCACCTGCTAGCAACTCCTGAATCTTTCCTGCCGAGACGAGAGCGCTTCACCCAATGAGTTATATCACTAGAGGAGACACGCCAGGGCTCCAGATCAAGTACTCAATTGCTCAAGATTTTATGCAATTAAAAATCTTGAGAGTGTGCGACTGAATTTATATCCAGTCGCATACAAAGTACCAGTAAATTTGCCTCCCACCCTTAATGATTTTTTTATACATTAAACGAAGGGCACGTCAATGATCACGAATACACCTGAGACGCGAGCGCAAGACACGACGAGGTGGTGACACACTACACACACACACACATTATTAATTTCAGCCATGAAAGCACACATCAAGGATGTCTGGCTTCAGATAGCAAGCATCAGTAGAGAAGAATAAGTCACTGTAAGTGGCTAAAATATGTGGAGGGGGCGGGGCCGAGAGATATTCGCGCGCGCGTTAACATCTGTGGGAAGGAAACGGAGACAAATATCACAACCTGATATGTGCAATCTGAGCTTGCGAGTAAGTGAACTATTGATTCATTCTTCCGCCTGGCAGGCTAGTGCAGTACCAGTGCCAGAGGTACAGCAGGGGTTCCCAAACCGGCGTTCATGGCTATTTATGCTCCCAAGATGATATTTTATGCCCCGCCTTAAATGTGAAATGAAATGACACTTTTCATTATGGAGAGAGATGACCAAACTAATCACAGTGGGTAATGACTGTTGGGGGCGGACAATGACAGGGCTTGAAAGCAGGAAACCTGACAGCCCTCCCTCCCCACTGTTATTAAGGAGTTCTCATTCTTAGAATTTATCTATTCTAATTTTCTAAATACATGCAGTCTGTGTGCTGAATCCTTTTTCTTTCTGGGTCTCACAGAACCGGAGGAAGATTTAGGTCTTGTTACGGGGTTACGGCGGCGCATCAACCGTTTATGCGCATTATTGTTATGGCAGCAATATCATTTCCCATGTAGTCGGTCGCTGGAGGAGAATAAATGTTCCATCGCACGCAAGACAGCTAACAGGGCTTGAACTTTAAACACGCCTCGAGCAAAAAAGCCAAATATTTAGTTTTAGACACACTGAAAATAATGGGAACACTTTTGCAAATCTATAGACGTGTTTGAGATGGAACTGCTGGGTCTTTCTGGATCAGTTAGGGGAGACTAGGGGGATGGGGGCTAGAAGAAGAAGGCGCATCTGGTAGTGAAGACTGGAAGGACAACAGGAAGGAGCGTTCCAACATTCATTTTAGTTTTAATATTCCTCTCCTATGCATATGTAGCCTTTTAATGAACAAGTATTTTAAATTATTTTAATTAACTACCAACTATAAAAACCATCAGGACACATGTCCCATAATGCATTGTTTTGTAGTCTGTAGGGCAGCTTTCAGTCAATTCAGTTTCCAGCTGTGTCCGGGTAGGTTTGCCCCTTGTTCCCACCCTCGCAATATATATTTGTGATGATTGATAGAAACGATAAGAAGCAAAACAAAAATATATTTCTCGGGCCATTCAGGCCTGTTTCAGAAAGGAGGTTCAACCAACTCTGAGGTTGAACTTGAACTCTGAGTTTGTCAACGAGATTAACAACTCTGAGTTTTCGTTTCAGAGAAGCTGATTCGAGCAGGGCCAACAATCCCCTGAGGGATTGATTCGAGCTGAGCTGCAAAGACTGGCTCATAAGAAGCCATTATCAATGGAGCGAGGATAATTTAGTCACCAATGGCAAATCGTGAAAAAGAGGTTCGTATATTTTTTCGCCAGCTGAATCCTGACGCGGTTACAGAAAGAGTTGCAGGAATATGAGCACATATTCCAGAAGAAAAGCAACACCGCCACATCTGCAAAACAGAGACAGTTAGCGTGGAAAACATAGCTGCTCGGTTAATGCCTGTCAGCTTAAATCATTGTTAAATATTATTATGTAATAACTTTTTTAAATAGCGTATGTGTGAAACAAAAATGCATGATATTAAGGTGCATTTCCTTTTGAAGTGTTATTCTGTAAATGCATGAAATGCTGCATAGTGTGCAGAACCAATCTGGGGAATGCTTTTAACGGGCTGTAATGTTTAGAGGACTTTTGTTAACCGTCTCTTGCAACCATGGGTCAGTTTAATATTAATACATGCAATTGTGTTTTAAAAAGTGAACTTTTGTTCATTTACAAACCTTTCGCCATGTAAGACTTCTCCTTTTCTGTCTTCTGAATTCGTAATAAAGCGTAGAGATTTCTTCAGGGTCAAGGAATTCCCTTCCTTCGGGTTCATTTCCAGTTGGAACCTCGTCCCTCCAGAGAGCGATTGTCATTAAGAATGATCAAAACAGTTCTTCTGGAATGACACCTCTCTTTATTTTAATAAGTGCTCCGTCCCTCCTAACACACACAATATATACCACGCAATAATAATTCTCCGCTTACGTCCTCCATCTGCACCTGCAATCGGCCCTTGTCTCTTCGTGATCGCACCTCGGGCCAGCACATTAATAATATCACTAAATTTTGTGATGACCAAGTGGTATAGGTTTGGCAGGGATTAAGAAAGTAATATGAAAAGTGAAATTGTATCAAAAAAATTGAACTGAATCCCTGATTTCTATTTTGATGCAACCGCAGGAATTAAAAAGAACATGGCAGCAGCTAAAAATGAAGTATAAAACATAATTCAATCAGGCCGTTCGAGTATGTCGCGGATGTAGGCTTTGTTGACAATATCATGCGCGAAACATCTACCAGCAAAACCTAATGTTGCTTTCTATTTTATATGGCGTGTAATTGACTGCAACGAAAAACGGTAACGCCAAGCAAAAACGTATGGGGAAATGACAAAAATCGAATCTTCTCAAACTTATCAACGTAGAATGTAATTCTCATTTAATTCATCGCAGCCTCCCTTGCCTATTAAATTTCCAAAGAACAAGCCATTCTTGTCACTTAGACCACTCAGTAGACGGAAATGTGGGCAATGAAGGTTAAAGCCAAAAAATACCGCCTGCCTTAAAAAAGGAGGGACCGCAGAAACTTTGAGTTTGAGAATAAAAACCTGCTCCCGCACCAGGTTAGGTCTACAGCATAAGGGTAACTATGGACACTGACTCCGGGAGTATAAGTTACCCTTCAGAAACGGGCTCTGACTTACCTCTGCTTTTCTGGTTTTGAATAAACCTCCTATCTTGAAAACAGAAAACTCCAGGGTTTCTGATTTCAGGGTTAATGCACTCAGAGTTTACACTTAACCTCCTTTTCTGAAACAGGCCCCCAGGATTGTGCAGCTGCTGAGTCCACCTGGCTGATCTCAAACACGCTTATTGTGCATCTTTTGGCTACAATTTACTTGGTGTCACAAAGATAAATTTCTATCCGCTTTTCTTTTTACTATTTTACTGTCAGGCGGACAGCTTATGGTGCTGGCTGGGTTTACCTGGTATAAAAATGTAGCTGGTATTTTGTTAGAACTGAGCTACTTTTTATTTACAATGACAAGGAAGTAAACATTCTTTAACTACTTGATTGGTCAGATCGATGATATGTGATCATTCCCAAGAATGATTGCGGAGACAGTTAAAGGACGGGATCTTTATTATCGTGGGAGTGAGGCTGCCGACAAGACCTTGGTGAATTTATTAACGTTTATTTATTGATTTTATTAGAGGTAGCCTATAGCTTTTTATATATTATATATATATTTTATATTTATATATATTTTATACATATATGCAAATATATTATATAGTATTCATTTTATATATTTGTTGTTAAAGAGAAAGCTCAACTTAATGAAAATGATTGTTGCAGACTTACAAATAAAATAATTGTTTACAGCACTTTTTAAAATAATTTAAACATTTAGAAGTTTAAGACCTTGACAGATAATTTAAATTATTTAGAAAAAACCCAACAATAAGTCAATAATAATAATAATAAAATAATAATAATAAATCAATAGTAAGTCGATAAATAATTAATAATAATAATAATAGATAAATAAATAAATCAATAAATAATAAATAAATATGTCTATTAATATCATTAATAATAATAATGCTAAGAATATATATATATATATACATATATATAGTTATATATATATATATAGAGCATATATATATATATATATATCCAAAAGTGAACAATAAATTTACTCCCTAAAAAAAAAACAAATAAATAGAAAGAAAAAACAATAGATTTACTGATTCATGTTAGAGATCAATTTGTGTAACACAGATGTTATGGTGTCGGCTTGCACTGCAGCTAGTAACTTGACCTCACCAAGATGAAGGGCAAGCCTCTCCCAGAGGAACCACGTGATGTCTCCTAGTGATAGAACCTATTGGTTCAGGATCAGGGTCGGCAAATTACATGGGTCTGGAGTCAGATGTGCCTCTTTTTCTATCCTTTCTGTTGTACCCCTCAGACCTTGAAAATAATGAGTATTTTATAAAAATTTAATTTATTTTTAGTTTTGTTCATTTTCTATGGCATTTCAAAGGGCGCTGGCTGGTTTCTTAAAAGTAGGCACGCGCCACGTAGGCAAACAGCTTCCTTTGGTGGGCCTGTGTTTGCTCTGGCGAGGGTGAGCCGAGGCAGGAGGAGATATCACGGGTTTTTAATAAATGACTGGGTCTGGAGTGGATTTTCGTTGGCCATGTATACCGAGCGGGAGCGCTTTCTGGCCTTAGTAATAAAAGAGCTAACCCAGATGGATCATCAGGGTACCAACTAGAAAACAGTCTGACTGTTCTTTGACTTTGGAATATTATTATTATTATTATTAATAATAATATAATTATTTGTATTACTATTTATTGACTTATTATTTATTTATTGTTATTTATTGTTTGTATTGACATACTATTGATTTATTATTATTATTATTATTTACTTATTGTTGGGTTTTTCTAAATAATTAAATTACATGTCATGGTCTCAAACTTCAAAAAGTTTAGAGATTAATTTAAAATTCTTTCTAATAATTTTTTATTTGTAAGAAGTCCAGTAATAATGCATTTTTATTCAAGTTTCTGAGCTTTTGTCAGGACTGTTTTCACAACAACAAATGATGTATCTATTATAAGATATACATAAATATAACATATATTACATATTTTATTGTATAAATATATTTAAAAATCTAAAAATATATACAGTTTATAAAAGCTACTTAGACACCACTAAAATCAATGGAAATCAATGTCATGTGGGCGTCGTCGACCTCACCAAGATGGCGTCGCGCTCCGCCACCGTCGGCCAGGCTTCTAAAGCGGGCGTGTCTCCTTTACTGATATAACTCATTGATCTAGATCAGTGTTTTTCAACCAGTGTGCCGCGGCACACTAGTGTGCCGTGGGAGATGGTCAAGTGTGCTGTGGGAAATTGCCCTCATTATTTTTTTTTTATTTATTTATTTATTTATTTTTTGAACTTTAAACATACACATAATAACTACACACAAAGAAGAGAGAGAAAAAGAAAATAAAATAAAAAACTAAAACAAAATATATAGAATTGTAGTTTACAATACTAGGGATTGTGATACAGCTTGTGATCTTCAATGAAAATACACAGTTTTATTGCATTTTTGTTTTTCATCAATGTCAGAGATTTAAAATATAAACTGATTTCTTTAAAAAATGTATTGAATAACGGTTTGTTTTTTAAGAATGTGCACTTGTGAATGAAAAATTTACCAGATATTAACAAGGTATTGAATGTCAAATCAAATAGATTATCACCAGAAACTACTCCAAATAATATAATGTGCTTTTGTAAGTGAATAGAAATAGGGAAGGGAAACTTTGAAGAGCACCAAAAAAAGAAATCCTCCCAAAAACTGTAAACATACATACATTCAAAAAAAAAATGATCAAGTGTTTCAATATTTGTATCACAAAAAGAACAGTTATTTTCTGGAAAACCAAAACGTATGTGTAACAGTTCTTTGCACGGATAGACTGCATTCATTATTTTAAAATGGATTTCTTTGTATTTTGGGAAAATTGGATATTTAATGAACTGAGACCTTAGCTTGCTTATTTCCTCTCTTGTGTAATGCTGTGACATAGAAGGATTTTTGTCAGATGTTGGAAACAATTCTCTAACAAATAAGGATCGTATAGATGAGTTTGGAAGTTTTGAATTAACCGGTCGACCATCAAACAACAGAGAGGGAAGCTGAACTTGAACATTTTGAACCAAACTGGAGGACATTTGGATCAAAGTCTGAGGGATTGCTTTGATCACATTGTTATATTGTTTTCTATCATTTAATTTAAACTTACTGGAAAAAGTTTCAAATGAGATAATGTTTCCATTATCATTCATAATGTGTAGTAATGACCAAATGCCGTTATCAAACCAATTTTTGTAAAATATAGATTTGTTTCTACATAACACATACCGACAGTTCCATATGGGAGTGTTGTGTGGACTAAAGTTATGTTTGTATATGAGTTTCCAGTACAGTAACACCTGCTGATGATAAGTAGAAAGTTTAATAGGAAGTTTTCTGTAATCAAAGTCACATTTTAGAAGCAACTCAATGCCCCCTAGATGAGAGAAAATGTTTGAAGGAATATGAAACCAAATATTTCTTTCATTTTGCAGAAAAGACCTAAGCCAATATATTTTAATCATACCATCCAAACTTTCAAAGTCTATGGCTTTAAGTCCACCTGCACTGTAATCCTGAATTATTGTTCCTTTTTTTATGTAATGGGTTTTGTTTTTCCAGATGAAGTTGAAATTGGCCTGGTTTATTGCTTTCCTTGCAGATTTAGGAATTGGGAGTGAATATGCTGGATAAATGAATCTGGATAAACATTCTAATTTAGTTAAAAACACTCTGCCCAGAATAGAAATGTCTCGCTGTGACCACATGTTTAAATTGGCTTTACATTTTTCTAAAGTTTTCCATAAGTTCATTTCCTCCATTGTTTTGCTGTCTTTGCTGATATGAACACCAAGATATTTCACAACAGTCCTAACAGGAATGTTATGAATTACTGACTGATCAGAATGGTGAACTGGTAATAATTCACATTTGCTGAGATTTAGTTTTAAACCAGATGCTTTAGAGAAGAAATCCACGGTCTGAATGATCTCTGGTATTTGATGACTGTCCTTCATGAATATGGCCGTGTCGTCTGCCAACTGAGTGATGGCTAACTGTTCTCCCAGAACATTGAGTTTACCGAAACCAGAGTTTTTAATAAGTATTGATAACATTTCTGTTGCTGTTATAAAAAGTAACGGTGAAATTGGACAGCCTTGTTTAATGCCTTTGTTAATTAAAAACCTAGGAGAAATGCCATTTGGTAAAATAACTACACTGTTTGTATCATTATAGATTGTTTGAACAAAACTTATGAAATTAGGTCCAAATCCAAATATTTCTAAAGTCTGAAACATAAATTTGTATTCAACCGTGTCAAAGGCTTTGAAGAAATCCAAAAATAAAATGAAGCCATCATCTTCAATTAATTGATTATAGTCAATCAGATCAAGAACTAACCGGATATTATTGTGAATTGAACGTCCTTTTAAGAATCCTGATTGTGTGTCTGAGATGATCTGATTCAGTCCTGTTTTTAATCTAGATGCATAAATGTTGGTTAAAATTTTATAATCACTATTAAGGAGGGATATTGGCCTCAAATTATCAATTAGTCTGGCGTCTTTCCCAGGTTTAGGAATCAGGGTGATGATGCCCTGCTTCATGGTAGTTGGAAGGATGTTCAACTCAGAAATTTCCTTTATGACCAACAGAAACTGCTCTTTCAAGTGATCCCAGAAATGTCTGTAAAAGTTAATAGTAAGCCCATCAGATCCTGGAGATTTATCTACAGCTAAACTTCTCATGGCTTTTTCTGCTTCTTCCAGAGTGATTTCTGCTTCACACACTTGTTTAAAGTTTTCATCTACTTTAGGAACCAAATCCTTGATGTGATTAAAGAAGCGATCAGCATCCTGAGATGAATAAGAGGAAGAGTACAACCCACTGTAAAATTGGAACATTTCTCTCTTAATTTCCTCCATATTTGTACTTTCCCTGCCATTAATTAGCAGTCTGTTAACAGCATTTTTCTCTTGTCGCCTTTTTTCTAGTCTACAGAAGTAAGCCGAACTTTTCTCTCCCTCTTCAACCCATTTAGCTCTGGATCTAATGAAAGCACCTTTGGCTTTAGAGACGTATATGTTATCCAGCGAGGTTTGCAATAATGAAAGTCTCTGTTTCTCACCTTCACTCAATAGAGATTTACAACAAATAGAGTTAATTTCTCTGATAATTTCCATTTCTTTTTGTTTTCCATCTTTACTTAATCTTTTGCTGTGAGTTATGGAAATCTGTCTTGCTTTGAATTTAAAAAATTCCCATTTCTCCCTCTGAGTGGTTAGTTATCTTTTGGATTTCATTTATAATCGCTTGAGAATAAACTTCATCCTCTAATAGACTAGAGTTGAACTTCCAGTAACCTTTGTTTTTAGGATTATTGCGAGGTTGAATAATAAGTTTAATCATAGAATGATCTGTTAATGGTGCAGCAGAAATATTGGCTATTGATGTAAAATTCTGTTGATTTTCATTTGTTAACCAAAAATCCAACCTAGATTTGGCAGATCCGTCCGGTTTAAACCAGGTGAACGCTCGAACATCAGGATTATCACGGCGCCAGACATCAGAAACATTTAAATCTCTACATAAATGAAGAAGAACTGGATTATAATGATGATTTAGAAATGCTGAGGGAAATCTGTCAAGGTATTCATTTTCCACCATATTAAAATCACCTCCAATGATGAGATTATTGCTAGGATATCTTTGGTTTAGCTCTTTAACAGAATTTGTAAAATCTGAAAACGTGATTTTGTTTTGCGCTGCAGAGTTATATCCATATACATTTCCCAGAATAATAAATTTATCATCTTTCATAAAAACGCAAATCAACCAGTGACCAGAACCATCTCTTTTTGTAACTAAAAGCTTGCCAGAAAAACTATTCAGTAATATAGCGACCCCTGCTGACCGATTGGTGCCATGAGAGAAAAGGATTTTATCTCCCCACTGATTGGCCCAAAACTTTTCATCAGTCTCGTTGGAGTGAGTTTCTTGTAAACAACAACATTGAACTTTTTGGTTTTTGCAAAATAAAAAAAGTGATTTTCTTTTAACAGAATCCCTAATACCCCTAGTATTTAGCGAAATGAAAGACCACACAGAACTTAAAGACATAAAATAAAACACAGAAGGATGTAAACAAAAACAAAAAAAGAGAAAATTTAAGATAAAAGAAGCTGGTGTCTTAAATTAAAGGTTAGCTGCGCCCCTAACTATTTACTAAATATGAAACTGAGAATTTTACCATTATATGATGATTTTCATGAAAATGTTTCACTGGAAAACAGTATAAATTGTTATAACAAATTATATAACCATATTAATTAAAACCTTTCGCATCTTAGAAAAAATACTTTAAAAAAAAGGTAAAATGTAAAAATAAAGGATAAAATACTTAACTTAGATTTGCTCTATTATGTAAACAAAATGACTCAAATGTTAAAACTTAGAATAACTAGAATAAAAAACAATTTAAACAAAACGATATGAACTCTTTAATGCAAAATAGGTAGGTCACCTCCTTGTAAATATTTCACTCCACAGTGACTCTAGTCCCGTTGATGTTTCCCACATGGACCCTGTAATAGACGTTCTTCCCTTCTGCTCGGGCCCGCTCCATCTTGGGCCAGACGGCCGCTCGAGCTTCTCGTCTGCTTTGCTGAAGTCCTCCTTGAAGCGGATCCCCAGGTCTTTGCAAGTCTGGCAGTTCTTGGTGATCTTCCAGAAAGCATCTCTATGGCGCCTCGTGACGAACTGCAGGATCACCTGGCGATGTCCTCCCTCCTCCCCAGTCGATGAACCGTGTCCACCGTCGTGTCCATCACGTCTGCCCACTGTGGTGCGATTTTGGACAGGATTCCAACCACATGTTCCCTGATGTTCTCGTCATCTTTTTCTTTCAGTCCATGAATTTTCAAGTTCCATCTTCGTTTGTATCTTTCCAGATCGGCAACTTTTTCCTTCAGTTCCAGGTTCTCTTTCACTATCCTTGGGATTTCTCTTTCCAACGTTGCGATCTTTGTCTTACAGTCTTTTATTTCAGCCGCGTTCATCTCAACGAGCCGGGAGATGTTTGCCACCATTACGGTGTTTTCACGCAGCTGACTTCCAAAATCTATTTTGGACGTTAGCCTTTCAATTGCAGCCAAAACAGCATCTTCAGATCTGGAAGTAGACTCCTGTCCCGCTTTCACCTTCAAAGGTGGTCCCGTGGACTTTGTGGGAGTAGGTGGTGGTTTCCTTTTCACACTAGAAGCGACGTCCATCTGGGAATAGTCATGCTCGCTCATCATGGCCGACGGCTGCAAAGTTGGAGCTTGCTTCGGACTTGTTTTTTTCGTCGCCATTAAGCAGAAAAAGGGGAACTCACCAAGATGTTTTTTTTCCCAAAACGAAGATAAAGTTAACGCGCAACTGCTCTCCAGTCAAACCGTTCTCTCTCAGTTTTCAAATTCT
Organism: Oryzias sinensis; assembly: GCA_037389245.1. Lineage (NCBI taxonomy): Eukaryota > Metazoa > Chordata > Actinopteri > Beloniformes > Adrianichthyidae > Oryzias > Oryzias sinensis. The sequence continues at coordinate 31,265,039 of CM074498.1, forward strand.
GACATTTACCATGCAGATCGGGGCAAAAGGCGAGAGCTTAGCGAGAGACGTCCGCTCAGTCCGCCATCCCAGCCGGTCGCACCAAAATTGCCCTCATTAACTGATCTAAAAACATTTCCCATCTCCAGGATTTCAGCTCTCTGTTCATCCAAACAGGCCCTGATAAAACACTGAGGAGTTAGGAATATAAAAGATCGTAAAATACTTTTTCTTTGCGTTTATTTTATTTTATTAAAGACATTTTGATAAGAAAGACGTACCGCGATTCAGCTGCAGCTCCGGCTGTATTTTGGAAAAGTTCCGTCCCTTTAACTGTCTCCACCAATCATTCTTGGGGAGCTTAATCACATGTCATCAGTCTGACCAATCAGAAGTGGTTAAAGTCTTCACTTCCTTGTCCCGATTTAGCTCGTAAAGTCGCTCAGTTCTAACAAAAATACCAGCTACAGCTCGTCTTTAGCGGTGTAGCTTTCCACAGAATCCGGTATCAGACCGTGGAACAAGTGAACAAAACAATGAAGCTCAGAGACGCGATCTCCGCCGACCGTTTAATGCACTACATCTCCCATGATGCATTGGGTTGTGAGAGTGACAGCGCACAAGGAGATCTGGGGGGTATTCCAGGAAGCATGTTTAAACTAGCCTGACTTTAAGCCTGAACTCTGGCTGAAATCCGCCTGAACTTGCTTACTCTGGGTATGTCTGTTCCAAAAGACCGGATATGAGTTGGCGTAATTACGCTCGACTTGGTAACTCTGGGTTAATGGGCGTGCACGGCAGGTACATAAAGACATTCTCAATGGATCGCCGATTTCTGGAGTCACCATGGAAACGCGTGGTGAAAAAAAAGAAAACGCTGTACTTCAGTGAGAGGGAGTCTGAGATTTTAATGACGGCGTATGAAGATTACACGTCCATCAAAAAAGTAACACGGCTGCATCATCAAAAAAAAGAGTTTTTGCGTGTAGAAAAAGAGCAGACAAAGTAACCGCACGAGTTTCTGATCTTATTTCCATTTTCCTTGTGACGCACATACATATATAACTTATCCAATTTTGCATACTTAAATGAATTACTTCTATTGGTAACAAAAAATTGAGTTAAATTTATTCAACCTAATTTCTTACATCTATAAAACTCAATAATTGTTTATACAACTAAAATTTACGTATTTATCTAACTAAATGCCATATTACTCCAATTAAATTAATATTTTTTTCCATCTTAATTAATTACATTTCTTGAACTCTCAAATGCCTAAGTTTGAGCCGGCAGATATTCTCATTTTTATAACAATAAAAAAGACGGGGGGAATAATGCACGGAGTGCAAAAATTCGTTTAAGAATTTACCTTGATTGTCACTACAATGTCGTGGCCATAGGGGTGCTATATAAACTAACCATCCTCTCCTTCACTCTCACTCATGGTGCAGAGACGTAAGCTCAGCACGGCAAAATAACTCGGCGAAGCATGGCAAAACACAGTAAAACAGCTAAACAACTAAACACCATTGGTCAAAAACCCACACCTAAACCCAAATCCGTCCAGACAGGCAAAGGGAATGATATCCCACAATCCTTTGCGTGCCGCTCTAACAGAAGCACCAAAGTTACACCTTGTTAATTGAATTACTTTGAATGAAAGTAAAATAACTGTCTGAAAACTACGTGTAATTTTTAAACCAACTTACAGAAAAATGATTTATTTTAACTGAAACAAATAATAAAGTTAGATCAAAGTAATAAAAAAAAAAATTCCAGCATCCATATGTGGTCTTATCACCCTCCCACGGTAGAAAGAGTATTATCTGAGCTTCTTCATCCACTAAATCATCTTCAAATGGACATGCCATGCTGCTTCACCTCTCTGTAAACAAACTAAGCTTCAACTAAACCTGCTCCCGACCAGGTTATGTTCAGAGCATGAGTTGCCATGGCAACTTGACCTACCCTGAAACATACCTCCATTTCTGGAACCGAAAACTGAGGTTATCCACTTCCTTAGCCTCAAACTTACTGTGAGAGCTAGCATAACCTGCTTTCTGGAATACCCCCCTGTTGTTAAACGTCTTGAAATCAACAAACACACATCAAACTGTTTTTACATCTTCTAACTTAACTTTTATTGCATCTTTTAGAAAAAAACAGCTGCAGTTTACAGCTTTTTCTGCAACAATTATCTCAAAAATGCATGTGAGATTGTGGAGGGGCTGTAGATCAATACAGACTGAGTTTCTCCGTTTTTTTTTTGTTTTTTTTTTGGATCCTGGTGTGCCGCGGGATTTTTTTTAAGGTTAAAGTGTGCCGTGGCTCAGAAAAGGTTGAAAAACACTGAACTAGATGACCCAACTCCCAATGCTAAAGTGCCTAGGATAGCACAAGGGATACACAACAAAGCTGTCCAATCAGTGAGCTTGTCCATCTGCCAACGTCATTGGACAGTTCGATGAGACCCATGGAATTGTCCAATCAGCTGTCTGCTTCGTTGTCGAATAAGGCAGCGACGCTCCAACTTCCTGCTTGCTTTGGCCCCGGGTTTAGATACTGACGTGGGCATCCGCCGAGTCCGTCATTCAGTGCAGTTTATGAAAATGAAGTTTGCGTTCTGACAGTGGTATGAAGTGAGCGGGGCCGGGGAGACGGGCTAAACTCCTACCGGAACCGTAAACTCGGCTTCGGTGGCCACAATGCATCGTCCCTCGGTCGGAGGCGGACATGGACGGGACACCGGAACCGTGTTGGTTACGCTCGCCGTCGTGTTGCTGTGCGCGGTCGGAGTTTCTGCCATTCAAGAGGAATCCAAAACATTTCAGGAGCACAACCATCAGGAAGTGAGAGTTGGTTCCGAATCAGATCCAGATAAATGTTGTTTTTGGAGGCGACCGTCGCCGCTTCTGCCGAGTTAGCCGCAGCAACAAGCTAGCCGCTACAGAATGCGCCTGTTCAGGGTGTCACGTTACCTGATTGGGCCCCGTTTGTCAGAAGATTTCGGTGTTTTTAATTCAGGTCTCGGGTGTCGTTTCTCCACGCTCGTGTTGAGCTGTGCGGCCATGCGAGCCCAGACCCACGGTTCTGATTCTGTCGCTTGCTCTTCCAGAAAGCCTCCACCGCCCGCCCGGCGGAGCCCGCCGTCGTTGAGGATGGCTCCAGCAAAGCCAACCTGGGCTTCATCCACGCCTTCGTGGCTTCTTTCTCCGTCATCATCGTTTCTGAGTTGGGGGACAAGACCTTCTTCATTGCGGCCATCATGGCCATGCGCTATAACCGCCTGACGGTGCTTACTGGGGCCATTCTGGCTCTGGCAATCATGACCTGTCTTTCCGGTTTGTAAAGGTTATTAACTGGAACAAACACAAACTCTTTCCACACTATAACGTTTCTTCAGTTTCTTCATGCCTTCAATCTTCAGTGCTGTTCGGCTATGCTGCCACAATCATCCCTAGAGTTTACACCTACTACGTCTCCACTGCCTTGTTTGCCATCTTTGGGCTCCGAATGCTGAGAGAAGGACTGAAGATGAGTCCAGATGAAGGCCAGGAGGAGCTGGAGGAGGTGCAAGCAGAGATTAAGAAAAAAGATGAGGAGGTTCGTTCATCCAGAACATTTGCAGATTTAGTAGAACCCATAAATCTCATGGCAGCTCATCATGTTTCCATTTAGAATGAAGATAAAAACATTTTTAAACTTAACGTCTCCCTTCGATCGTCTTTTGATCTATTGTCACTGGGTCCCAGTGGTCCTTTAATTATGATTGTTCTGTGTTAGCCAGAATGTTGAAAAACTAAAAAAACAGTTGTTTTCTAGGACATAGTTTCTGCAGAGAGGCAGAAGTTCATTAGAAGTTCTCCTCTGAGTTGTGGGCGGGACTATTGGCATGGATTAAGCCTGTCCATCCACACACTCCCCTGCTAGCTGACAGCCTCTCACAACTGCAAGCTAACATTAGCAGTGTAACAAAAATGGCAGCAATGTCGGAGCATTCCAGCGGTCCAGTTCTGATCCAGATTCCAGCTCAAACCAGGAAGACAGAGATGTTCATGGGTCTGTTGGTCTGCATGTGGAGGATCAGAATGGAGCAGAGCAGGTGGCCTGCCAACTGCAGCAGCTACATTATAGCTACAGACATTTTCAAACTGTAGAAATGTGCAGTTTTCCTTATATACGTCTTCCATCATGGGAAAAATGTCACTACATGTTAAAAACACCATTTTCATTGGTCTTTAATAAAGAATTCAAACATATTACCTCTGCACCGCAGTGAGTCATAAATCAAGATGATTATTCATAACCCAAGCTTTTTTTATTTTTGTGCCTGCAGCTACAGCGCTCCAAACTGGCTAATGGAACTGCTGATTTGGAGGCAGGAACAGGGATCACTCTACCTCAGACCAAGTGGTACAGCCTCTGCTCCCCCATCTTCATCCAAGCTTTCACCCTGTCCTTCTTGGCAGAATGGGGCGATCGGTCACAGCTGACCACCATCATTCTAGCTGCCAGGGAGGTGAGGAGTTTAAGAATGGAGATAAGTACCAGTGTGGAGGCTTTAATTCTGAAAGAGTCCTGTTTTTCAGAACCCATTTGGAGTTGCAGTGGGTGGCACAGTGGGACACTGTTTGTGCACTGGGCTGGCTGTGATAGGAGGCAGAATGATTGCCCAGAGAATATCAGTCAGAACAGGTGAGGAACCTGACAGGTTTTTGCGCAGTTCTGCAGAACCTGATCTCTGTTGGCGATTGTATCCCCTCATTTCTGAACAAAAACAAGCTTTGCTTTTAATATTTCAAATACAGTTTTGCTGTTAGACTTTTTTTTCTTATTTCCAAAACAGTTTATTGCTGGGTAGTTAAAATAAAACACTTTGCATGCATGTTCCAAGAGATGAAATGTATAGATGTCAAAAACAGCCTGACAGATTGTTTTGCTTTTGAGGCCTTTATTTTGAAGTTTTTTAAAGGAAAATGTAAAGGTTTTCTGCTGCTGTCAAATACTGCACCGTAAAAACTTTCAAAACCACTAAAAGAGGAACAACGCACACGAGACACAATAGATAGAAAGTAAAATGATGGATTTTCGGATCAATAACATTTTTATTGAAAAACTGATGAGCAGTGTTCAGGATTGAAGTCCATGCAGAGATATGAACGACCCGATGAACACAGACACGGCTACAGGCTTGCCGGCGCCTCTGTAGAGCTCCCCAAAACACACAAACCCAGGCTACTGGCTCAACATCATCCAAGGCTTTGAGCAGTAAATGTGCCGCGCGTCTAAAGGCTCGAATCGCGTCTGGTGTGAAGGCAGCATGAGAGCCTCTGATGGGTGCAGCACCTTACTTTGTTTGGCATCTACAGCAAATTAAGAGGATATGAGCACATCATAATAAACAATGACAGATTTTGCATACAAAAAGTACAATATCACATACCTCACTTCATTCGTCAAGGCGCTAACTGCAGGATTTCCCACTGTAGTTTGCTTCCAGCTGATCACCTTGGTGGGACCATTGTTGTTCACTTTTCAGCAAATCCCTTTAGGTGTCGCCAGGCGGTTTGGCAGAGATTTTTACACTGGATGCCTTTGCTGACACAACCTTGTATTTAATCCAGGCTGGGGACCAGAACGGGATACCCCTACCCCCTTGTGGCTACATGGGCGGTAACATGAAGGGTCTTGTATAAGAACTGGGGATCAGTTGTAGGCATCAGGCCTACAATTAACCAACTGAGCTGTCGTAGACGCAGCAATTCCAAATAAAAAAAAAAAACATAAAACTTTGCCTTCACTTACAGGATAACTAATCAGTAAATCAACTGTTTTTGGCTGTTTACCTGTACAAATGGGGCTTAAAAAGTGCTGACTTAGTCCTTGCGAAATCTTTGACTATTTAAAATTAACTTGTTCAATTCCTAAAATTATAGTCTAAAACAGGAATGCTCATTACGTTGATCGTGATTGAACGGTCGATCTTCAAGTACATGAGGGTAGATCGCAGGCCAGCAAAAACAACCAAAAAAAAAAATGTACATCTAAACAATCCACCAGCTTATCAAAATCCTCACCAAGAAGTATGGGACTTGATTGACATGCAGAACGGCCAATCGGACATCCTCTGATACATGCGTCACTGCACATGCGTGTTTAAATACACTAAGCACAAATTCTGTCTGTCATCAGAAAGTCGCTTTCTGACCCCAGCATGTAAAGTCCCTGGGAGAAAACCACTCCGGACAACCAGAGTGTTTATTGAAGCCGCCCCGCGTGTCTCCTCCTATCAGCTTTGCGGTTCTCCCCCGATAAATACGAGCTCATAAAGAAGCTGTGTTTTTTCTGTGGCACGCGCTTCGTACGGAGCCAGCAGCGCCTTTGCACGGTTTAAAACAGAGCATACGATAGTCGCTGCTTTCTGTCTCTGTAAGAAACGCCTCATCTGTTAATACAAAAGTATTTTTGTGTAATATCACTGTGTAGTTTTTAAATATCAGTACATAGACAACAATGTACAAATAAATGTAAGTAACAAACATAACTAACAAACATGTACTAATAGTGTATATATAGATAGGTAGATCTTCAAGACATTGTTGACTCTAAAGTAGCTCACATGCCAAAAAAGTGCGAGTACCCCTGGTCTAAAACCTTGTGTGGTGCCCCCTAGAGGTTCAAACGAGATAGTTAAGTTGAACTTCATGATTCCTTAACTGATGCAAGTCCCATGGGATTTCAGAAGTTTCACTTCCTGCTCTGTAGCTCCAGTATAAAAGCCCCGCCCATCTTTGAGTGTAACCCTCTGCTGCGGTGGCCGCCCCACCGCCGGGCATTGCAGAGGCGGTGTCTTGAGCCAGCAGCTTGAACAATGAGGTTCTGGAGCATGACAGCCCGCCCTGGGGGGGTAGAGAGAAATCCTCAACCTCCACAGAAAGTTTGGTGGTGAAGCTGCCATCACTTTGATCTGTATCGCTCCATTATTGAAGAAGCAGAATGACTGTACGTTATCTCAAGCTAACCCGCTCAGCCCGCCTCCCCTAGCCCCGCCCCTTTTTGCTATTTCTTTTAAAATCAAGATCGAGATCAAGTTTCTGCAAACACTTCTGCTCTGATGCAGATTAATAGATTTTTGACCAAAGTAAATATTTTTGTTAACTGGTGAATTTGTAAGATTGCTGCTGCTCTGCTTGGAATCAAGCATTTAACTGTTTTCATGTCTGTGTTTAAATAGTGTTTCTACAGCAAAGACGCCTGTTGACAATAAATGCTTAGCTTCCAGTCTTCTAATATGAGAACAAAGCATCTGATTAAGACTTTCTTCTTTTATCTCCATAGTTACGATCATTGGAGGGATCGTCTTTCTGGCCTTTGCCATCTCTGCTCTGTTCATCAAGCCAGAAACTGGATTGTAGCCTGGGATGAAGGCCTTAGTTTCTCCCTGTAAATAAGTGTACATTAAGGTTAGATATGAGGGAAGGGCCGTAGTTTGACTGGGTTTGTGTCTAGCAGGCATGGGAGGAGGAGCTTTTCCCCTGAAGGCCTTTTTGACCCACAAACGTCTGAAGACTCAGGTACAGACTGGCACCAAATCAGCCTATGACGGCCCACATCATGTTACTTTACTTGGTACAGCTCATGTAGTGTAGGACGGGTGTCAGACCCCCCCCCCATACACTAGATCCAAGACTCCAGGATTGTGATGAAGACTGGATTCCTGCCGGCTGTCTCTACATGCTTCTGTGGCCTTGAGGCCCATATGCTGTACCTCTCTTACACTGTTAGGCAATAAGTACATCATAAAATATTTTTGTTGGGTTTGGTTATAAATATTTGTTTTCCTACCGAGTGATGCCCCCCCCCACACACACACAGACCTCAGACAAAATCATTGAAAAGAACCCAGCAGGGGATTACAGATTTGAGGCCTGTTTTGTCATTTAAAACCTTTTCTGTAAAGATATCAATAAGTATTACCTGTAGTCTTCCATTGGAGCTGCCTTAAGTCTTTTTTTTGTCATAGCAGGATTTCTTAGATGCTGATTTAGGGTACTTCATGTATTCACAGGTTTGGATCTGTGCCCTCCTTTGGTGAAACTCTTTCAATTCATCCTCTGTGTTTATTCCAGCAGTAGTGAAGGTCCTCACTTTGCCTTTCAAACGGTGAATGTCGGCCCTTTTATTTGTGTTTGAGCTGCAGTACATGGTTTCATCAGACACTTTTAACTCTCCTAGTATTCCTCCTGACATGAAACGAAAGAAGGAATACAATTGTTTTTAAACTGTACAGGTGACCGTACTCTTGTGAAACTTCAGTTTGTGTTTTTTGTCTGAAAAGACTGCAAACCTTTTCTGGATCTCTAATCAGTTTTGTTGGGTAATAAAATAAAGCACAGTGTGGTTAATCTTGGTTTCTTTTTCTTGGTTTTAACCTCTTTATAAAGAATGGACCACTATTGAAGTCGCAGCACACAGTAAAATAACAGTTACTCTTCAGTCAAGAACAATTCTTTAAAAATTGCATATTTACAAAATGGTGCTTAGAGGCAGAAAGATTCAGCATCACATGTATTTTGTTGTGTTCCTTGCGGGGGCTGGTGCTAAAGTCTACGGTGTCTAATTTGATAAAAGGCAAAAATCAGAAAAGGTTAACAAAAATCATTTTTGCGGAATAGGAAAAAGTGAATGATTCCTGGAGGTGAGCAGCAGGTGGCAGTAGAGGACTAATCTATTTCTGCATTCAAGTCATTTGGGTTTGTTCTCTGATCCGTGGCTCTTGCTGTAAGACGCTTGCAGATGTGATCAGGATTTATTTGTGTGTTCTTGATTACTTCCTGGAGCGTCATCAGCATGAAATATGGATTATTGCTAGCTTTATTTGTTAATCTTTTGATTTAATGTCAAAGATTCCCCAGAGGTCCATTTATTATGATTATGCAGTTTTTAGCTAAGAAGCAAGAACCTGTGTTGCTCTATGTCACAAATAAGCTCTTTCTTCAAATGGCAATATACCAAAACCCTTAAAGTCCCCCTCTGATAAAAATCCTGTTTTTTGAGTTTGTGACATGTACTCGTGTCGCATGTCACAACAGCCCAGGAGCGTATTGCACAACCTCCCTATTCCAGGAAGCATGTTTAAACTAGCCTGACTTTAAGCCTGAACTCTGGCTGAAGTCTGCCTGAACTTGCTTAGTCTGGGTATGTCGGTTCCAAAAGACCAAAAATTTGTTAGCATAATTACGCTTCACTTGGTAACCCTGTGTTAATGCACAGCAGGTACATAAAGACATTCTCAATAGATCACCGATTTATGGAGTCACCATGGAAACGCGTGGTGGAAAAAAAGAAAGCGCTGTACTTCAGTGGGACGGAGTCTGAGATTTAAATGATGGCCTATGAAGATTATACGTCCATAGAGTTTCTGCTTGTTGTAGAAGAACAGATAAAGTAAACGCACGAGTTTCTGATCTTATTTTCATTGTGACGAATATATATATATATATATTCATTCCAACAGAAGGAACTGAGCAATTGTCAATTTTCACACTATCCAACTCAATATTTTTTAACTCTAATTATATATTTATCTATATTCAAATGTATTATTAACCAATTGAATTAAAAAGTTTTTCCACCTAATTTTTAATTTTGAACTCCTTCATTTGTCTAAATTCTGAGCCTGCAGATATTCTCTTTATAACAATAAATGAATGAAACAAACAGATATATTTTACTAAACTTATCCATATCTTCTTCTGACTATCCTTTTCACCACTAACCAGTAGGGGAGCAATATAAACTCATTATCCTCCCTCACCATGTGCAGAAAGAATTAAATTATAACAGCACAAATAACTCTCCGGGAAAAACACAGTAAAATAGTTGCCAACCAGCATTTACTTGGTCAAAAAAACACACTTTAAACCCAACCGTCCAGACAGGCAAAGGGAATGGTATCCCCACAATTGGTGCTGACTCCAACAGCAAATAAAGTTACACCTACTTAATTGGATTGATTAAATGAAAAATAAATGTTCGATATGCGCGGCTTTAACCCATCTGTTATCTTAGATAATCCCCCCTTCTATAGCTGACGTATATAGTTCTCCTACCATGACACAAAGGTGGATACAGGAAAGATTTCCATGGGAATCCATGGACACCAGTGAAGATCACAAATCATTGTGTGTCGAGCACTGTCTAGTAATCTAGATGACCCAACCCCAATGGTAAAGTGCTCAGATAGCACAAGGATAAGCAGATTTTAGAAAACTTGTTTTTATTCAGCTGTGAACGAAGCTTTCTGCCATGTTACTTGGAGATAAACCAATCTGGCTGGCAGAATCCAACTACAGTACTGAGACAGCCTTGAAAGTTAAAATCGTTAATGATGTTAGATGTCTTGATACAGATTCTCAGTACGGCCTATTATATCTTTTTATGTGCTTATATACTGTCAGCTGCTGCGGATACCGCTGATCACTCAGCTCTCATTATAAACGTCATATTGGTCAAAAAGTTAGTACAAGACGCCACACCTCACGCAATAGTTGAGATTGCAAAAGTAAACTTGAGGAAAAATGCGTCCTTCACGCAAGTTTTTGACCCAGGCGGCATGACAAAACAAACGGGTGAAGTAGAGAAATGCCACACCATCAGCAGATGGAAGAAACACCTGAAAGTGAAAATGACAATCCTGCCTCTCAGAGATAACATGAAGACTTCACAAAGCAAGACTTACAATTAACAGTTATTATCTAACACCTGTTTGATCGATCAGCAGTGAACAAACAAAATAAATCAAACCAAAAATTGGCTAAACAGAAACTTTTAAATGAACACATATTTGGTAAAAAGAAAAGTGGAAATATGTTCCCTGCAATATTGGCATGTAGTGCAATTCATCCTCATAAATACAAGGAGGAAGTAACAGAACGAATAATGTACAAAAACCGATATTCTTCGCTAACGTGTCCGCTCTGGTGGAGAAGAGTTATAGGTCAAAATAGCTTTATTGTCAAATATGCTGCATCCGTGAAGACATACAACACAGATGAAATATCTTTCCTCCCACCCCATTAAAGTGCAAGCAGCATATAAAATAATAAATAACCATCTTCTACCACTTAAAATACATCTTTTTAAAAACAATAAATCCTTGAAACCCCAAAAAGCCAAAAACACTGGGAAGGGGATGAGAGGAGTCGGCTGGTGGCGGGTGCACGCCGCCAGATGCGGCGATCAGATACAGACGACGGGTCGATCGCATTTACCTGTCCACTGGGGAAAGTTGTTTCTATAGTAAAAACATTACAAGCTACGAATTATGGGTATTTTGCGATATGCTTTTATTGTTTATTTTTGATAAAACAATGTATGGCGATGTCTCAACCATTCAGAAAGCAACAAGAACATTTACGCCGATTACCGAGATGCGGTATAATCGACGTGGAAATGGGAAATAGTTCCGCGCAACAGATGTAGCTTGTCAAATGTAAATAAATGGAGGGAAATAAAATACCCCATCACAATGCGTAATGACGCGCAATGAAGCCGATCTGCGCTCTTTGGAAGATGTGGCAATGAAAGAATCGGAGGAACGCATCTTATTCCAGGTTGCAGCAAGAAGACTTGCTGGCAAACGAGGACTTGAAAATGTCTCTACGAGCCGGTGCCTCTTGATCTCTTCGAAGGGGTCCATTTGGGACTCTGCGGGCTTTGGGGGTGTCGGTGCATCTGGTGCGCCGGGTGTCTCTCTCCGCCTCAGTCACCACTCCCCTAAAGTGATTCCCACCATTAGCCGCCAGCCCTCACAGAGGGGTCAGCCCGAGCTTTGTATTCTCATTGGTGGGGAGATTCAGGCGTGACGCCTCGCTTAGGTCCTCCGCCAGCCTCAGGCTCAAAGGCAGCTGAGGAGCACTGGACTGGCAGAACCTCTGGTCAGGAGTCTACAGGATTCTTGATCACGAGCGGTGACAGTCTCCCTTAAAATAGTTTTAAAATTCAATATAAAAGAAGCAGCAGCTGTTCAGCAGGTGGGAGCATCAGAAAGTCCCCGACGCAGACAGACTGCTCGTCACCTGGGAGGCGCGCCACTGCAGAGGCGTATTTTGCTCAATCTGTGCCTGCAGGTCTCATCCAGAGCTGTGAGGCTAACCGGAGGTGTGAAACAGGGTGGTTCCACTGGCCAAATGCTGCTCCATCATGAGGGCTGTTGGCCTTTATAGCGCCTCATGAGGCCACTGCTTGTACGATCCTCTGCTCACACCTGAGCCAATTAATCCTACCAATAATCCTCCCCCTCATTAAAAATGCACGTCAGTCTGGACGATATGCAAAAAAGAAATAAAAGACAGACTACAACCATGGTCTAAAGCAACTATAGTGGAGGTGCTTACGGAGTGAAAAAAATCTTGTTCTTCCCCAAGGGTCTTGGGGGAGCCTGTGAATGTTGAATGTGCCCGGCCGTGGGTCGTGAAGGGCGCAAGGCATCATATTACTGCCTTGATCCAAGTCAGCTGGTAAGGCTAATTCTGGACGAGGGTACAGGCAGTTGTCACAGCCTCAGCCTCAGAAGAGACTGATTCAACCGCCTGCAAACTGCTGTTCGAAGTCTGTTATCCCCTCACTGCCTCACTGGGGTGTCCTCTCTCAGGATGAACCAGTCACCGGCCTCCATTTGGTCCTCTTGGGGTAGGGGGTGACTCGGTGGGGGGTGGCTCGAAGAGCGAGCAGCCTGCACCTCGTCTTTTCCTTGCTTTACAACGGCCTCTCAAAAAGACCTGATGGACTGCCATCCAAAGGGCTGTCCCTGGGGAAATGGTATGACTGAGCCCCTCCGTAAGTGCCTCTAATATTTTATGTACCTTAAGATCCCATAAATCCTGACTTTTCTGGCGCCTCTAACCCCAGAGATCCCCGGCACTAAGCATCCAACTGTCCTCACCTGCTGGAGGGTCCCTTACCCTTCATCATGAACCTCTTTTCCCTATGACCGCAGCTCAGCAGCCTTTCTCCTGGTGCCCCCAAAAGCCAGTTCAAGCCGGTGCCTTGTGTTCCTGGGACTCCACTCCTGACAGTGCGCCTCCACTGGCTCCCTGCACCCGGCCCAACAAAAGCTCCATCGGCTCCCCTGCCCTGCCCAAACATCAGAAAGTAGGGGTGCATCAGCCTCATGACTGATGGGGGAGTTTGTTATAGGGCACAAGCTGCGGAAGGCCACATGTTCCAGTCTCTCTTCCGGGACACTGGTAGAAAGTTCTTAGCAGGCCGTGTGGCCTTGCTGAAGCGCTCACACTGCCCTGCTACTCCCGCTGGGTGGTAAGGTGGGAAGTGAGCATTTCATCGTGAGCAGAGGTCGAGAGCTGATGGATTAGGCGCCTCAAAGTTCGGCCCTTGGTCAATGTATTCGCTGGCATCATCAATTTGGGAGAACCATTCAGACCAACACCTGGCCACTGTTGCTGCTGATCCTTTAGCTAAAAATGTCATTACCAGAACATTTGCCACCAGTCGCGGGCTCTACACTGAAAAGTCTGGCGGCCAGGCCCTGGGCCTGGAGGCCAAAGAATGACCTTATGGGCACGGGCTGTCGGATGAGTCACCTTAGCCACCTGACACCGCCACACCGATCGGCACCAGTCGCCACTGCTGGCGACATCCTGAGGGCCAATAACAGCGCGGAGCAAGAGCAAGTCCAGGGTCCTGTCTACCCCTGGTGACCATGCTAAGCTGATGGATTGCTGTCAACATTCTCCTCCTGAAATGGAGTACAGAAGCAGGATTTAGAAAATCGACTCCCCACCATCATCCCCGAAGATCCGCTTCAGCAGAACCCCACCCTGCTCTCAACCAGCTGCCTCCACTGGGTCGGGAGCAATGCTAGTGTGGGCGAGACAACTGCTTTCACGCCTCCGGGTTTGGACGCAGTCTGTCGCTCCCCAGAAGCTAAGCAGAAGCCCAGAATGGGGTCAGCCCGCTGGAGTGAAGCTGCTATGTCTGAGGGGCTGTAAGCAGGGCAACCATAGTGGATTGGGTCACACTGACATTCTCTGGGTCTGTTGCTGCAACGACTGGGGCAGTTGCTGCCTGAAGACCATCCTTCCAGGCCTGTATGTCTGGGAAGTGCTTCATAAAAGCTGGCCCCGGCTGCTTCTATTATTGTTGCGCCTGAACGTAAAATCTTATTTCTGAGAAAATACAGCTGAGCTGCCCACCGTTGCTCTATGGCACCAAGCTTAGCAGGACAAATAACTGGAGGGGGATTGTTGTCGGTGTAAACCACGATTTCTGTCCTAGAAGGTACTCCTGAGCCTTTTCAGCCACAGCCCATTTCAGTCCCAGAAACTCTAACCTGGCGAGCCACTGATGGGTCTTCTGTAGGTCAAGTAGTTTCGGCTAGTATAGGCTATTGCCCAATCTCACCTCTCTTGTTCTTGTGAAAGAACAGTTCAGGCCTCCCAGCAGGCATCAACCTCGAGGATGAAGGGGCGAGAAAGTCTGCATAGGCCGAAGACTGGTGCTGTTGTCAGCTTAGTTTTTTAAAAGCCTCAAAGCCAGCGATACTCTCCGGCCCAGCGTGTCACCTACACCACGGGCTGATTCCTCTACGGACCCTGGCACCTTCCAGTTTCTGCAACCAACCGTAGTGCACAATCTTGGCAACCTTCCACAAAACGCCTATAATAATGCAAGCCAATAAACGACACCGTATTGAACATTGTAGGGGTGGCTTAGCCAGCCACTGCTGCCACCTTGCCCCGGGTCTGTAGAGACGCCGGTTCGTAAAATCACATGCTCCCAGGTAATTCACCTGGCGCTGAAAAAAGCATTTGGTGAGCTTAACCTGTCTTGCTGCGCCTTCAGCACGAAGGCCCAAGCGCCCAGATGTCGTCGACTGTAGAGGAAAAGACCACAATGTCATCAAGGTATAAAAGCAAGGACTGACCTTGTTGCTCACCAAACATTCGCTGCATCAGCCTCTGAAATGTACTGGGGCAGAGGTCGGCGCGCGTATTCCACTCGTGCTGTTAAACGCGGCAGAATCGCCGGGTCTTAGGGAAATGACCTGCCTCTGGTTAATGCAACCTGATGGTAGCTGCTGGCTAAATCCAAAAGTGGAGAACCAACGAGGCTCCTGACAGAGAGCATCCATAGATTCCTCGATTCTAGAAGAGAAAAAGCATCCTTCCTAGTTTTGCTATTCAACCGTCGTATAGTCCATAATAAAGGCGAGGACTCACTATCCTTCTTATGGATCAACACTATTAGACTTAAAGGCTGCAGCTTCCGAATCACCCGAGACTGGAGTAACTCATTAATATGCTCCTTTGCTGCCTCATAATCCCGACCGGAGGAATGCGCCTATACGCTGTCGACAGGAGTTTCATCCAATTAAGGGATCTTCGTGGGTGATTAGGGCTCGTAGCAGCCCAGGTCACCATGCATTGAAAAGACATTGAACATTCAGAAGGGTTGGTGATTTTCTCCTGCTCTTCCACAAGACAGGGCAGAGAGATCTATTGACTCCAATGGGCCCGGGCAGGTAGATGCTGAATGAGCGCCTTACTAGGGCAGTTCTCAAGGGTACCTCAGTGACCTCCTTAAGTAAAACTACCAACGCCAGCCGGGAGCCAGCGTGTCCAGAAGGGTAATGCGGACAAGTTCACAGCAGTGGACCCCACTGCTGATGACTGACACATGTCCCCTGTTCCCACCTCACCAACATGGGATTGCTTTGAAGGCCGCCTAAAGCCTGAGCTACATATATTCAAACAACACTGCCTAACCAAATAAGATTGTTCCTGAACAGGTGGCAGCAACGACAGCCAGACACCACCAGGAACTAACCAGCCTCGAATTAATGCGGTCTCCACATTGTAAAGTGGGGGGTTACGTTATTTGAGCCAGGAGACTGTTCCAGGGCCCAAGACCATTTACACCCCAGATTGTCCAAAGAGTGTGACTGCCACTGGGCAAAGAGTTCTGGTAACAGCGCCGATGATGTTCATGCCCAAGACACCTGGCGCCTGGAATAGGTCCCTCTCAGTGGATATTCTTTACTACCAGGGACACTCACATTGCTGTAATAATCCCACACACAGTCCCACCTCCAACTCCAGGTAGCCCAGAGATATGGAATAGCTAACCCATTAGGTCAGCTCTCAGTTGGGGTCCACACTGGCAGGAGCGAAGGCGCCTGTGGTCCCCATGGCTCAATGTTGCTTTTGAAAAGTTGCAGTGATTGTGATACCATGGACCCAGTATCTCACCAAACACGTAGATGGGCTGACTCCCCTGCCAGCCACCTGTAATGCGACAAGAGGCCAGAAGGCCATCGCACTTCCCAGAGTCTCGGTGCTGCCCTTCCGAGGCTGTGGGCTCGGTAACCGGGCGGGCATGGGTTTTCCGACTGGGGTGTCAATATTTCTCTGGCGTGACCTTGTAATGAGACCGGCGGGCCGAAGGAGCCACCCGAACGCCATTATCACAATCCTGCAAATGCCCAGGCTGCTGGACACCTTCTGCAATACGGGACCACCACGAGGGGACGACTGGCCTGGCTAGGACTGCAGGCGCAAGAGGTCCTGAGACATCTGGAGACTGCCTTGTTTGAGCCCAACATTTCCCTTTACTTCCCATAGTTCGACACCGGAGGGACTGATTGGGAACCACCCCAACGCCTACACACTGGAACCCAGGGAGAGAGGGGACGGAGTAACTACGACTCCGTATGCCTCCAGGGAGACCCTCCCGCTCCCACTGCATTGCCTCACCCCTAACCTCCAGCAACGTAGCGGTGGGTCAAGACAAACTGTCGACCATCATGTAGGGCACAGTCAAAAACTTTGTTCCAATAAATTGATCCTAATAAAATCTCAGCATTCGAACACCACTAGGCGCAGCCCTTGGACTGAGGCCATTAGGCCCATTAAAGTCAGGAGTATCTGTGCAGTGTCTCTAATTCCTTCCTGCCGTTTTATCTAGAAAAAAATGCCTCCTGCAAGGCAACATAAGAGTCAGTGCAGCCGTATAATTCCTGCAGCACTGCACTGACCCTAGCCGGGTCCTCCCTGTCGGAACCAGGGCGATATTTACCTTGCCGGCCTCTCCCTCTTCCAGGTGATCGTAAATAAAAAAGTAACCATTTCGATCGCCACACTTAAATGGCGTCCCAAGCCTGCACCTCCTCAAGCCATCTGTAAGCAAGGTTAATACCAGTCCGGCCTCTAAATATGACATTTTGTCTTTAGACATAAACAGTCTTCAACCACGGAGATGCTGGTCGGTCCAGCCAAAGTGGCAGGTGCTGCACTGAGGCTTTTAGTTGCCGCTTGTTGCTGCCGCCGCAGTTTCAGCTTGCACCCGTGAAACCAGGTCTGTCAAATCCTGAACCTGTCCTTCCATTACTTAAACCTGGAGGACCAACAAAAACAAAAGTCCACTTTCCAAGGTTATTAGATGTCGGGTTATTTTGCACAAATCACACCTTCTCACTTCCAAGCGAACCAGCGCTGCTTTTAAATCAAAAACAAATAATTAAAACAGAACAAAAACGGCCCGCGTGGTAATCAAAACACACCACAGAATGATTAAAAACCATTAACGCCTCTGCCAAGGGTATGATCCTGCTTAATAAAATTACCAATTAGGTCCCGAGGAAATTTATTTTTCTATTGGCAGATGCACACAAAAGAAGGTGCAGGAGATTACGGAGGTACAATTAAAATGATTTTATTACAAACGTTAAAACCCATTAAAAATGGGACCCGCAAAGACATGCACAACAAATTCAGTATGCTGAGGACCAGAAGACTTAAGGGAAGTGGTGGAGGCTCCCAAAGAACAAAGATAAGATTTCACCCCACTCACGTGATGCAGACCACACACACGTGAACCCCTCACCCAAGGACACCACTCCAAACTGGGGGGATAGCCTCCACCTAGAATTCTGGGCTGGAGAGTCCTCAGCACTGAGGAGGAGGGGGAAACAAGGTGATCACACAATAAAATATGTTAAAAACACAGGTCTAAAAAGAACAGGTAAAAATGCTAAAACAAAATAAAAGAAACTCTCGCGGGAGTAAGTCCGCCTGTAGGGTGCTGCTAAATGAACGAGCTGGCCGAAGTGAGTCTTTGGTGGAGGTGATCAGGCGCACCTCGCTTAGTCCTCCGCTGCTCAGGCTCAAAGGCAGCTGAGGAGACCCTATCCGGCAGGCAGAAACCTGCTCAGAGTGAGCAGGGATTCTGATCACGAACAGTATGTGCCTCCCAAAATAGTTTTAAATTCAATAGGAAGAAGCAGCAGCTGTTCAGGAGCATCAGAAAGTCCTCGGGACGCAGGCAGACTGTTCGGCCACCTGGAGGCGCGCTCACCCCAGAGGCGATGGTTTTGACCCAGCTCTGCAGGTCTCATCCGGAGCTGTGAGGTCAACCGAGGTGTGAAACAGGAAGTGGGCGGTTCCACTGGCCAAATGCCGGCCCATCACTGCGAGGGCTGCTTGGCCTTTATAGCGCCTCTGAGGCCACTGCTTGTACGATCCTCCAAGCCACACCTGAGCCAATTAATCCTACCACATCAGCATTCACGCATTCCTCGGACATCCTTCGGACTTTTGTGACTGCGGTTGTCATGGAGGCAACGCAGCTTAATGAAGGAGGCATGTTTTGGCTCCTGAGGATGCGCTGGGGCAAAAAGGAGGGCTGTTCGCTCTCTGGAGTCTTGGAATGAGGAAGTGTTTGCAGACGCATAGTACTAACAGCTCTGATCCAAGTGTTGAACCTTTCCTGCGCCGATGACTTTTTCCGGATCAGAGTCAGCAGTGTCGCTTTGATATGGGCGAGTAAGGTCACCAGGGCGCACTTCATAGGGGGTTGTATTTGTCGTGTTCGATATGCTACATATAGTTACTTATATTCAAAGTGGAAGCTAAGCTTTTTAATTTGAAATTGCTTCAGCTGTCACGACACTTAACTCTTTTAATTTGACACATCAGACTCTTAAGAATGTCTTCATCTTATTTCCTCTTCACACTTTTGGTGCAAAAAGAAAAGATGAAATAACTCAGAGTGAAACAACGTAAAACAGGCACATGAAAAGGAATTAGGCAGAACAAACACCCGTGCTCAACCCAATTTCGACAAAAGCAGGCAATGGGGATTATTTCCCACAAATCCTTGCTCCGACACAGCAGACCCGACGCGCACGTGACCGCCGCCCTCTGCTGCAAGACGCTTGCGGCCACACCTTTTTGCGGTAGTCTTTGGGACATAAGTAAAAAAACTCAAGAGCGGGGCGCAACTCGCCCGGGGCTGGCTGAATCACACTAACAGGTGATTGGGAGTCTTTTTCTATCTGACAATCAACTCTGAGCCGCAGCTGCGCCTCCCGTCATAGAGACGGAGCAGCGTGTGTCAGAGGGAAGGGGAGGGGTGGTGGGTGCAGACCAATTTTTAGAATGAGTTTTTTGGAGGATTTC
Organism: Oryzias sinensis; assembly: GCA_037389245.1. NCBI lineage: Eukaryota > Metazoa > Chordata > Actinopteri > Beloniformes > Adrianichthyidae > Oryzias > Oryzias sinensis. The sequence continues at coordinate 31,284,499 of CM074498.1, forward strand.
TGCTGTTGGTGTTGCACAAATTTAGGGAAATGCCAAATATTTTTGGAGTAATCCCACTGATGAGTTCTATGATTTAGTCTTTAATGTTTTATAAGACCTAATCATATTAATGACAATAAGGTTTTTTTTTAGATCTAATCCCTCTGATATGTTTCACAAAGACACACACAGGACGTCACACATTAAGAAATTATTGCTAAAAATGAAGGAGTCCAGCTCTAAAAAAATAATGCTCTAAAAAGTGATAAAAGAACAAAAAAAACAGAATTATTTGATTTGTAATTTCTTAATATTTCCAGGCTTTCTTTGTTTTGTTCTGCAGCATGTTCATATTTGTATAATTTTGACAGAATATATTTATATGGAGAACAAAATATTACAAGTTATTTAGGGTTTAACTTGTGTTCCTGTTTTTATTTATATTTATGTTCAAAAAGTTCAGTTTAAAAGGTTTAAAAGTTTAGCTTTAGTGTGTTCAGTAAATGTTTATCTTCTTCGGCCCAAAACCTTAAGCGTGTTTTTAACTTAGGCCCCCTGTGTGACTGAGTTTGACCCCCCTGTAATACGAGTCTAGAAAATTCATGCATTTTTTGTGTATAATAGCTAAATAGAAGATAGGGAACACAACAGGGTGTTGTCAAATTTTGTATGTGTGCGGGGGGGCTGATGGGGTTACTCGCCCAGGGAGTAAGTTAGTGTAGAACCGCCATTGGTGTTCAGAATGTGAAACGCATGGGAGATTTTCTCCAGGGCCAAAGGCGGATTCTGCACAGAGTGGGTTTAGAAAGACACCAAAACAATCTTTTGGGGCACATGCAAATGCACGTATCCGATTCGTTTCCGATTTATTTCCACATATGAGAGAGGCCTGTATCCGATCTGAGAAAAACGGAATCCATGCACTTTTGTCCTGCTTACACTTTCACCGATCATATCCGATATGTGCCACGTGAGAGGAAAAAATCGGAATTGGGTCACTTGAACCATGCAGTGGAAAGGCGGCCTTAGACCCACTAGACAGAGCTCTGAACCTTTTTTCTTCAATGATTTGTGATCTTCACTGGTGTCCATGGATTACATGAAAGCTTTCCACCATCTTTCCGTCATCTAAGATAGCACAAGGGTTAATGAACAATCTGCCTGAGGGCCGCAGAGAGCATACTTGCTTTTAAATTGTTAGCATTTCCAATTGTCTTTCCCCATCAGTTGGGGGGGGGGGGGGTTGTGTGTAGGTATCGGGAGGGGGGGGGGCTATTTTAAAAAAAAAATTCATTCTTATTTTTACATTCTTTTTGTTTTAATGTAAAGGACTTTGTGTTATGCTTTTATATGAAAATTGCTTTATAAATAAAGATTGAATGATTATGTTAGAAGGCCACACCCCTTCCACTGAAAGGCTCAGGAGAATCTGTCAATCAAACGCTTCAAACATTCAACGCGAGGCTGCCTACTTTTATTGGGGCATCTGATTGGTCAGTTTACAGCTTGAATAAGGGAAGTAGAGCAAGAAAGATTTTTCTGACAAAGCATGATGACTTCAACAGCATCTATGAGAACAAAGTTGATCCCTGAAGCAGAAAATAGGACATTTTTCTATTAGACTCAATCTTTTTTGAAACTTGCCTCCTCCATGTTGGCAAACAGAAATCAATGTCGGGTGGAAGAAGAATCTGACTGGACTCTGCTGCAGTGGTCAGATGGACACCTGCCACTCCGCCAGCCCAGCCCATACGCTCCAAACACAACATAATAAATATAGACAACTGAAGATGCAGATATGTCTGTGATGAGCTCACTGTTACCGTTTACAAGTTAAGGCCGATATATTTCAGAACGGAGCCCACCGATGATAGTGCATAGCCTTCCTTTACAGAAGAATGCTGACTAAACCTGAAGCCTGTGGTAAGCATGACTCAGCGCTCAAAGAAAAGGTGTTTGTGTGCCTTAGGGTCACTCATGTCTCTAAAAATTGAAGGGAGAAAGATGTAAACTGAGCCTCAAGCCCGATTAAACCTCCAGATGGTTTTAAACTTACCATCTTAAAACCAGAAAAGGATGTGTGTGATCACCTGTAGCCTCTCCAGAGCTCAACAATCATATCCTCATTTGAAATAAAATAGAGGAAATGGTCCATTGCCAGAGATTAAACAATTTTCTTCAGTAAAATTTGAAATGAATTTGGGTAAAAGACCTGCAGAAAATGTTTCAAATGAACACACAATCTGAACGACTGGAAGTCTCTTTGTTTCCTGAGAAACGTGTGGCACAAAGATCCATAACCTTTTGATCAGATTTTTTTTTTAAAGTTCCAAAATTCCTTTAAAACATTTTCTCTGAAACTACAAAACAAAATGTATTTTCAAAGCTGAAAATAAACTGTTAAACATGCATCATATAAAATATTCTCTTTTTCAATATATTTACATGCTATATTACAAATATATTTTGTACAGTAACATTTCAATCTGTTACATTCTTCAAATTATTCCTGACCAATAATTATTTAACACAAAGACAGAATAAAACATCCAGACAACAATCTGCTGTCTGCTCTGTAGGACGTCCTTCAAATGACAATAACCATTTTTCTGTGGACGCCGCATGAGCTCACGGAGGTAGAGGTCCAGATAGTGATGTTGCTGAGACTGTAGCTGCCTTTTGGCAGGACAAAGGGCCCTGACTCAGAATGCATCACCAGAGTTGCAGCAAGCCCAAACATGGATCTGCAATGCCATGTGCTCTGGTGTAACCCTTGTGCTGTCCTAGGCACTTTAACATTGGGAGTTGGGTCATCTAGACCCACTAGACAGTGCTCTGAACCTTTTTTCTTCAATGATTTGTGATCTTCACTGGTGTCCATGGATTCCATGAAATCTTTCCACCTTTATCCACCTTTGTCATGGTAGGGGGAACACGTCAATGGAACGGGGGGGTCACCTAAGATAGCACAAGGGTTAAGGAGAGCATCAGAAGATCCCTGTGAGAGGCGGGCCCGCCCATCTCATCACTTCTCCTGCTACTCTTCATGTAGAGCTCCTATTTGCAGCAGAGACGCTAACGCCTGCCATGTTCCTTGTGTGGCCGGCTTCAGACAGCTACTGCGGCTGCATGGTGGAGCGGTCAGACAGACCGTCTGAGCTGTGGGGCCCCAAGTGTTGCTGCTGCAGCTGCAATTGTTGCTGCTGGGCAGCAGCAACAAGGTTGCTCTGCTGCTGCAAAGGGAACGCAGCCTGGAGGATCAGCTGGGTGGACTGGTTTCCATGGAGGAGCTGAGACGCCTGAAGAAAAATATTCAGATTAGTTCAAGCACACATACATCTATTATAAACTGAGAGTTTCCATGCAGAGTTTGTCATTCAGCCCGAGTGCTGCAGCGTGGAGGCTACGCTCAACTGTTCTCCAGTGGACACACACATCACAACAGCTGCAGTCAAATGGGCTTATGTTGAGCTCCGTAAAGTTCAAAAAGGTAGCATGCTTTATGTTTAACTGACCAAACGTATGGATCAGCTCTTCACGGAGTTCAGTATTTTTGCAGATTCTTCTGCTGCTTTAGTGTTGAGCATTTTTCTTTGTCTCTACAGATTCCAATTTCTAAAGACACCCTCCTGCTGCTGAACACATACATAATTTGACTTGGCCTCTTTTTAGAAGCATGACACTTGAGACATAATTCAGTCAGGTTTCCGTGAACTGTTTCAAGTTTTCCCTAATGTATTGCAGCGTTCGAAATAAGGGGTTATCCTGTTGTCTGAGACAACCAGATTTCACGGAGGACAACCAAAAATGAACCTGATGGTTGTCCGTGTGACAACCTGGTCTTTTATTCAACATTTTGGTATTTAAGTTTTTGGGAAACGTCGTTCGACTTTTTAAGATAAAACCGAGTGTTCACGAACGATGTCACATGATGTCCGAGCAAACTGAGTACGCCCGAAGACGTGAGCGCCATCAGACTCAGCAGACTGAGTCGGACGTTGATGAAGACGACATACACCTAGAGCAGTGCTTCTCAAATAGTGGGGCGGCGTGCTGTTTTATGTACAGCTAATACGGGCAATTGTCTGGGGCACAAATTTGACGGGGGGTGGTGGGGGGGGGTGATGACAGCGGCTCAGTGCTTGGAAAAAAATCTGGTCCACTATTGGTTTCCTATTATCTGTTCTATCAGAGTTTGTAACAGCCTGAAACTCTGAATCCCCAACCCTACAGCTGCTCCTGTCTCCTGTTACACGCGTGTGTGAGAACAAAAGGGGAGGGGTAGTGGGCTCAGTCTGCCAGGTGAAGCAGGGCATGCGGAGAGCTGCAAACCCTGCCTGGATTAAACTAGGATCATCTCGTGCCTTTAGATTACTCAGCTCATGCTAATGTCATTCTTTATGAACTATTGCAGACATTTTAATGACGTGTCTTCATTTTCCATAAATGTATTCTTTGTCTGCTTGTGGTTTAGTTGGTGTCAGAATTTGACATACAGACAGCAGGTAATGCAGGAAAACAGCTGCACTTTATGAGATCATGAATAAACAATCCATCATTAAAAAAAAATCAGCACAATGTTTTTTACCTATCGGTTCAGAACAAAAAACGTTAATGTTTCAGATCAATTTACATTTGATATTATTTTTTAATTGAATTATTTTTCTCAGCATCAAATGGTTTAGTTGGTCAAAATGTTTCTAGTTTAAATAATGACTAAGAGATGTTTTTATTTCAGGCACTTTAAGCTACTTTTCTGTTTTAGACTAGAACAGGGTTTCTGTGGCTAAATAAAGTTAATATTTGTTGTTATATTGCTGTTTTCTTTTGTTATTGCTAGAAGATACAATTTTAGGTATACTCACACAATTTTTATAGATACTAACCTAATATATTGTCACCACGCGAGTGGGGGGTTGGGGGGCGCAAAACATTTTCTTTTTCCTAGGGGGGGCCTGGCAAAAAATAATTGAGAGGCACTGCCCTAGAGGAACTTGTCTAAAATGACTTGTCGAAAATGACAACATTGCACCTGCATGTCTTGTTTAAAAAAAATCAGGGATATTAGTCTTTACTGCTACTGCAGCACAATGGAAACATGGTATCATTTACACATGTGGTTATTCGAAATAGATGTCATATCATATTATCACTTTTCATCACATATAAATATTATTTTATATTTGGAATGCTGTACTAGTACCAGTTCATACAAGTGTTCCAAATTTTTAAAATACTGATTAGGTTACAGTGTTGGGTAATGTGATCAATTTTCTGATATATTATAGGGTAAGATAAAGTATTTTCATTTGACCCCAACAGTATTTGATTTACATGGCAATACTTTGTGTAACCAGATGCTTCAATATTTAGTAAAATGTTTGTTTTTAATATTTAAAGAGTTTTTTAAATGTCCATCATAAGAGGCTGTTGATATTAGATGTATAGAAGAAATATAGATGTAAGTACTGACATCTGAGTAGGTTTCGTTGCTGTTGAATATTTGTATCGCAGGACAACCAAAAATTGGGGAGGACAACCAAATATTACTTGCCAGGTTGTCCAGAGGAGAACCATTTTATTTCCTTATTTTTAACACTGTATTGGAATCAGCTGATTCTAATGTGGTTGAGTTTCATCTGCTTTTTGTCTCAGAAAGTGATGAATGGATGGGAAAGGTTTCTTTCACATTAACGTTTTAAAATGTGTCTGGCACCAAAAAAACAACCAAATGGGTGACCTAAAAGTTTTGTTAAGGGCTTTATAGTTCCTTTAAAACAGGTTATTTTTGGAAAGGGTTCAAGTATCTTCAGAGCAGAACTTCATCTATGATGGATTTGAGGGTGGCAGTGGTACCTGCAGGAATCGTGGTTGCTGCATCAGCTGAGCTTGTCCCGCCTGCATGGCAGAAACCTGAGGCTGCTGCTGTACCTGCTGCTCCTGCTGCTGAGAAAGGCTGAGGGACTGTGTCTGACCCTGCTGAGGAGAAAAGGCAGTCACCACCTGACCCATAAACATGGGCGTAGGAACCATGACAGCCCCGCACGCCATCTGTCCTGTAACCAGTTTGGTCAGCAGCTGAGGGCTTGTGGGAAACCTGCAGGAGGCGAGCAGACAGAGGTCAGACAGAGCGTCTAATGTTCAGAGGAAAGCTCCATCAAATCAAATAGGAATAATGGCAATTTTCTAAAGTGACTTATAAAGTGACTATCGTTCAGTTTACTATCAAATGACATTTGAATGGATTCAAATGAAACATGGACCTTATCTGAGCTGCACAGTCCTGTGCAAATGTTGCAAGAGTGGGGGTATTGGTTCCAGTATTCTGTGGCAGACTGGCACCAATCTGGACCACATTGGCAGAATTTTGCTGGGGGATCATCACTGTGTTGTAGTAAGGTGCAGGAAGAGGGTTCTGTTGGGCCTGCAGAGTGACAGTCCAGTATCCATGAAAAGTTCATGTATAACTGAGGTGAGGCTCAAATGAGAAGCTTCATTTTGTCTGACCTGTGGGATTGCTGCGCTCTGCTGCTGAGGCTGAACAGTTTGTTTCTGGATGTTGTTGTGCAGCGGTCCTGCAGAGACCACCTGGGTCTGCACGCTTAGAAAGCCTCTCTGCTGTCCATTGTTCCCTTGGCTACTCTGTACAGAAACCAGACTTTGCCCTCCAGTTCCTTTCTGTAGCAACATCTGTAAGAGCCAGCAAACCTTCAAGAGCCCAAAAACACCTGAACAGAAACTGTGGGGTTAGTTTTCTGTTAGCTCACTTGTTCCTGCACGGCTTCCACCTGCAGACCCTGTCCCTGCACCCGCTGCAGCTCATCTTGAATCTGCCGCAGCTCGTCCTGCTGCCTCTGAATGTTGGCCTCAATCTCCTTTGTCCTGTGTTCCAGCTGGTCTTTCAGGTGCTGCATCACCTCCACCTCTCTTGAAAATTGCATCTGCTGTCAGAAAATAATGGAAAGCAAAAAGATAAATCTCCATCTCTTTTGTCTATGGCATGGTGAGAATAGACAATAGAAAGACAAAGGTGTTTTACCTGACTGGTTTGGAGCTGTTGCTGTTGTTGAGCCTGCTGTTGTGGCTAAAAAGACACGACGTAAAACCTTATAACCCAGACCTGCTGAAACCAAACAGCCTGACCTTTCCAAGCTGCTCTACGGACCTGACTGCTGACTTTAGCCCACCGCTCTGATGTAATCTCCATGGCAGAAGAGGCCTGTCGAGTTAGTGTGCTTCTTTCTCCCTGAAGCTTCCCGTGAGATGCTAAAGGGAAAAACGACCAGGATAAGAAAATCGAGCCGAAACTCCAGGCTTCTGGTGGGATCAGCTGGGTGTCTTACAGGCAGGGTCAGACACATTGGTGTGGTGGGATTTGCGCGAGCTGTGGGATGAGGCTGAGGGGGTCCGGCTGTGACTGAAGCGCTCTAAAGCCTCCTTTAGACTGGGAGCGTTGAGTTGGGACTCTGGGCCCGAATCCTGGGGTTTCTGAAAAACAACGTGACAGGTTATCCATTCCTCCTAACTAACCTTTCACATCGTAACACATGTAGAGCAAATGCCTCACTTTTTCAGCTGTGGTCTTAGGCGGCAATTCTTCGATTCCTAGCTCTCTGCGGTTCTCTGTCCTTACAGCTGCATAACTGCAGGACAAAGATGACAAATGACATTCACATGAACAGTCACCTAACAGGAAATAAACGTCTTCAATTCAGCTTTAGAGGAAAAGTTATTTGACAAACCTCACAACAGTGTGTGTGCAGACAATAAACTCTGGTCTGGAGTTCCACTGGTGATAAGTGATGTAGTAATGAGTCTGCAGCCAAATCCACTGTTGCCCTTTGGTGAGGAACCTATAATAGCAGGACTTTCCTTTGCCATATTGCATTACTGTAGACAAATGAAGACACATTTCCTACTAAAAAAGGGTAAAGACATCTAAAGAGATGGCTGAAAGAGGAGCACTCACAGTGTTCGTGGCATTTGACCAGAGTCTCCAGGTCGTCTACGTGGTAGTAGTCATAACCTGATGTACCGAGGACTTCGAAAGGAAGATAACCTATGATGGGAGGGGCTCTAGAAAATCCAAAAAGGTGAATGTGAATCCTCACAGCATCCTGAAGACTGGATTATTCTTCATGTCTGAGTACTTTGACAGAAAATTCTGTCATCTCAATAAAATTGGTGTAACAGGTTGACCTCTCATGTAAAACATGCCTGCCGGCAAATTAGAACTCTGTTTTCTCCTACAGTCTTAATGTGCAGAAGAATCATTTCTCCATAAAAGAGATGGATCAGTCACATAGCTGGCTGTCAGAAGACCATAAAGGAGGAGTGTTGGATGTGAAAATAAAAGCGAAAATTAACCACAAGTGATGAGACTTTGCATTTTATAGTAAGTTATTGTGGAAATCTGCTTTACAGCACTATATTTCACTGCGTAAGGTTATGTCCCAATTCCCTCACTACTCTGTAACCCAGGGGTCTGCAACCTGAGGCTCTGGAGCCACATGTGGCTCTTTTACCGCTACTTTGTGGCTTTCTGGCTAAAGAAAAATTTTAAACCTGGAGAATCCATGGGGTCAAATTTGACCAGTTTTATTATATATGTGCACTTTATCTGTTTTGTATTTTTATTGGCTCTAGTTAATTGCTGCTGACAAAAATTAACAGAAAAAAATTAATTGTCAAATTAACTTTAAAAGCCCAGAAGAAAACTGCTATTAGGTGCTCCAGTGTTCATTTTTTTTAACTTGTTCTGTCCAACAGCTGAGCAAACAGATTAGAGCTGAAGGCTTTTTGTGTTGGACAGATTTTACTATCACAAAAAGAGGTTATATAGCTTCGAGAAACTAGAGTGTAGATTTGTATAAACCCCTTTTTGTTGTATTAGTTTTTATTTATTTGTTACATTTAGTGTGTGTGGGGAGGGAGAGGGGAGAATGTGAGGGGAGGGTGGAAGAGAGTAAAAGGAAGAAGGGTGAAAAGGTGGGGGATACAAGCACTGATTTGAATAAGTTATAATTTTAAGCTGTAACAATTATACCAGATCTGCCGGAAAGACAAATGTTACATCAAAGGTGAAAATCTGTCACTAAGATGAGCGAAAAAATCTGTCCATCAATAAACTGTGGGTAAGGAGGAGGGATGAAGCAGACAGGGAGCAGTGTGGCAGTGTGCACGTGAACGTGGGGGTGGGGATACATGCATGCTGCTCACGTGAACCGTGTGTTCATAAGGGGAACCAGACCCTACCCAGCCAGACCAGGAGAGGGGAGGAGAGCCCCCCAGGCCAGGAGCCCCCCGAGCATCCGGACCCAGGCAGCCCGGGAGGAGGGAAGGAGGGGACCGCCCACCCCACTGCCCAGGCACAGAGAAGGCCCCTCTACAGGGGCCCCCCCAGTGCCCAGAGGCACAAGCGAACCCAGTGTCTGGCCCCCAGGCCACAAGACAGGAGCGCTTAGCCGTACCAGGCGGCAGCCATGGGGGCCACCGGGCGCCGGACACCGAGACAAGGGCCAGGGACGAAGCCAGGGCCCCCGGAACCCCCCCCCCCAGCCGGCCGACCCCCAGTGCCGTATGCCCGACCCCTCCCGCAGCCGACAGGATTCCCATAAGCCCGGCCTCCCTGAGAGGACCAGGCAGGTGGAATTTTCAAGCATTTCTGAGTATTCCACTAGAGCCACAGCTCTTCATCTGTCTGACAGGACAAGTAAAAAAAAAAATAAATAGACTATGAAGTCTAAACACCCCTCTGCCAAAGTAAAGACCTAATAAATCTAAACATTCTACGAAGACCATTTATGGATCTATTGCATTAAAATTACAAAACTAAAATGTTTTTTCAAAAAATAAACAATCTTGTTTTTTAGAGACGTGAATCCTTTACCTCATTTATTTATTTTTTACCCGAATTTACACAGAGGCAGGTCTATTTAGAGGGCACTACTCTTCAGGAGCATCCTGTTCTCATTCACAGTACTGCAAACTCCCTTGTGAACTTGTGGTCACTCCCTAGCTTAAATTGATCATTTAAAGTCAAACGTCTTGGTTAAAGGGACCACAGTGGTGTAACAAACAGTCTCACATACAGTCAGGACCATAAATCTTTGGACAGAGACACATTCTTTCTACTTTAGTTTCTGTACATTACCACAGTGAATTTTAAATAAAACAACTCAGATACCATTGAAGTGCAGACTTTCAGCTTTTATTACATGGGTTGAAAAAAAAGATTGCATAAAAATGTGAAAAACTAAAGCCTTTTTTAAACTCAATCCCTTCATTTCATGGGCTCCTACACAGTGAGATTACACAAAGATACTTTTGTATTAACAGATGAGGCGTTTTATTACAAAGACACAAAGCAGCAACCATCGTATGTCATGCTCTGCTGTAAACAGTGCAATGGGGGGAGCATCATGGCGTTTCAAAGGCGCTGATGGCTTCGTACGAAGCGCGCACCTCGGACAGCTTCCTTATAAGCCTGTATTTATCGGGCGAGAACTGCAGAGCTGATAGCAGGAGGAGACGCGCGGGGCGGCTTCAATAAACACTCCTCTTGTGCGGAGCGATCTTCTGCCGGGAACTTGACGTGACGCGGGGCAGAGAGCAACTTTGATGACAGAGAGTATGCGCTTAGTGTTTTTAAACATCTGCAGCGACGTATGCTTCAGAGGATGTCCGATTGGCCGTTCTGCATGTCAATCAAGTCCTGGACTTCTCTATGATGATTTTGATTGGCTGGTGGATTTTTTCAGAAGTCCTTTATTTTTTTAATCTTCTCTGTCCCGCGATCTACCTTCATGTCCTTGAAGATCGACCGGTAGATCTTCCTCCACTTGTGAACCATGGATTCGTTCATTTAGAATTCTCTGCAGCTGCTCCCATGTTCCTCAGTGTGGCTGATAGCTGCAGTTTAAACTGTGCTTCAGTCATGTTATAAACAATGTTGTTCACGCCCACACTTCCCTCCTTCATTCTCATGCCGTCTTCTTCTACGCCCCACAAGAACACATTAGTTCACCGCCTCATGTGTCTCTGGTCCTGTTTTGTTCTTAAAACATATTTCATTGTGATGACACTGTATGCTGCAGACATGTATCATATTAAAGATTGTTGTTTTCACTGCTGTCTTGTTTCTCTTTAAATTTGCCTTATGTTACAAGAAGTAGGAATATGTTTTTACAATGCAGTTATTTGACCTTTATCAACAAGTTAGCATTGTCTCATTTGGTGAGGTCAGAAGACCAAGTGTGTATGTACACTGTACGGGATGGTAATTCCTGATTATACCCAGCATTTTCTACTGAAAGTACCATGTAGTTGAGTGGAAATAGGGCTGACTTTCTTTTACAGTTACAGTTTCAGTGTACTTAAGGGGTAAGTACCAAGTAATATTCAAGTGAACATACCCAGTATTTAGTAATGAAAGTACCATGTAGTTGAGTGGAAATAGAGCTGACTTTCTTTTACAGTACAGTTTTAGTGTACTTAAGGGGTAGGTACCAAGTAATATTCAAGTGAACATGCCCAGTATTTAGTAATGAAAGTATCATGTAGTTGAGTGGAAATAGGGCTGACTTTCTTTTACAGTACAGTTTTAGTGTAATTAAGGGGTAAGTACCAAGTAATATTCACGTGAACATACCCAGTATTTAGTAATGAAAGTACCATGTAGTTGAGTGGAAATAGGGCTGACTTTCTTTTACAGTACAGTTTTAGTGCACTTTAGGGGTAGTTTCTGTGGTAAATTCATGGTAAATGCAGCGAGTGCAGACCTAAATGTCAAGGTACTTTATTTGTACTTACCTTGTTCATACATGTGGTAAGTACTATAAAAGACACCTTTGCACAAAATGTAAATACCCAGTAAGAATATTATAAATACCCAGTATGTACCACATAGGTATGAACCAAAAAGTACCATATAAATACACGGTAAGTACAGAGTAGACACAAAAAAGTACCATGTAAGTACCCAGTAGGGTTGGGCGATGTCCCCTAAATTGGCCGTTGACGATGTTTGCTGTCAACCATCGGGATGGACAATGATATCATCGTGGGGGGGCTATTTTTAAATTTTTCGTTCTTATATAATTGCTATTCGTTATTTTACGTTATTACTTTATCTATTTTATTTCCCAACTAATGACTAATCCGCGATGATCCAGTATAAACTGAGGGAAGTGACTTTAACAAAAAAAGTAACAAACAAAACAGAAAACAAGTGTAGTCCGCTCCCGCACTTAACTAGTCAAGTGGACCAGCGGAGCGCGGATTTACAGCTTTGTGTTTGATGGGAAGGGGGGGGTGCTTTGTTACATGAGCGGTATGTGTGGGAGATTTAAGACTGCGATCCGTCCCGCAGCTCTAGGGGTACGAGCAACCGAACTCAGAACCGGGTCTAAAAGTGTGTGTCTGAGCACAGCTCGGATCGTCAGCACACACAGCGGGTTGAGCTTCAAAGCAGAAATGTCGCTCAGTCCTTAGAAAACATTCAAACAATGACGTGGATTTGTGTTTCCAGTCGTTTCCCGACTAAATAAAGGCTGATGTTATTCACAGCATGCACCGCCACCCAAAGCTAATGTTGTTAGCCCGTCTTAGCATACTGCTAATCCTGGCTTCGTTCAGAAAAAGCACTGACCACACAGATTAAAATTCAAATGATAAACGAACAGGTGTTTCATAATAACCGTGACATTATTAAAAGCACGTTTAGAAGATCGTCTCGTATATTACCGAGCTGACGTGTCAATGTATATAGCCGCTCTGCGCTGTTTAACATCGTTTTGTATTGAATTGTTACATTCAATAAAGTTTGGGGGAAAAAAGCCGCTCGGCGGAATCTATATCCCCTTCCGGTTTTCAAACCCTACTGCGCATTTGCGAATGATTTATTCCGACCGAAAGTGTGACCTTAGTGAACGTTTTTATATTCTGAAAACATTTTTCTGGGCCCATGTACACGGTTGGATTTTAATCCGACCACTGATCCCATCAAGATATTTTGTACATGTAACCGCGGCTTATGGTGTCTACTCGCAACGTGGCGGGGGCGTGGCATCACGATGGTGTCTCTCAATCGGGATGTCAGTCACCCATCACGATGAACGATGATATCGTCAATCGGCACAACCCTAGTACCCAGTAAAGTCCCATAGAAAATACCATGTAAACACACTGTAAGTACCCGGTAAATTTCATAAAAAGTACCATGTAACTACCCTTAAAGTACCCAGTAGTTACACAATAAGTACCATGTAATTACCACTTAAGTACACTGTAAGTACTGTACTGTAAAAGAAAGCGTTACCGTTGTGTGTGTCTCTGGTCCTGTGTGTGTGTGTGTCTCTGGTCCTGTGTGTGTCTTTGGTCCTGTGTGTGTGTCTCTGGTCCTGTGTGTGTGTCTTTGGTCCTGTGTGTGTGTCTTTGGTCCTGTGTGTGTGTCTTTGGTTCAGTGTGTGTGTCTTTGGTCCTGTGTGTGTGTCTTTGGTCTTGTGTGTGTGTCTTTGGTCTTGTGTGTGTGTCTTTGGTCCTGTGTGTGTGTCTTTGGTCTTGTGTGTGTGTCTTTGGTCCTGTGTGTGTCTTTGGTTCAGTGTGTGCTCCAAAAGAAGCATGAAAAACATGTCAGCTTCACATCTGACAAAAACACCAAATCTGACAACTGTACCTGTGGTCCAGGAAAAGAAATTTCCACTCTAAACTGTGTCTGGAGGTGAATTCTTCATACGGTTCCTCCACAGTGCACAACTCCTATGAGAGGTAAAAGAAATGTAGGTCACAGACATCATCCACCTTAAAAAGTACAAACAGCTGCTAATTGTTATTAACAATACAGACTTAATTTTATTAATTTTCTGGTCTTCTTTAAAGCAAACAAGAATAAACTTTAGTGATCCCGAAACGGGAAAATAGATAAAGGAACTTTCTGAGTAAATAAAATATTTTAAACAACTATCTAAAAGAGATGAATCTGCAGATTAACTTCACTAAAACAAATTCAGGAATCCCAATTACGTCAGTCTGCTTCATCCTGACCCGGAGGGCCTGGGTTTCTAATCAGACTCACTAACTGAATGTAACAGTTCCATCTTCAGCATGCAAATATTTTTTAAACAAGAACTCAATTATGAAATATATTTTATGGTGAAAACATTATTACTCCCTACATTTAATATGTAATGGTTCTTTTATTGCAGCAAAGCCCCTCTCCGATCATCTTTTATTATCTATTTTAAAAGCGTTCCCAGTGGTTTATAAGTTATGATTATGTCGTTTTTAGCCATAATTCAAAAACCTCTGTCGTTTTCTAGGACATAGTTTCTGCAGAGTGGCAGGACTTCATCAGAAATTCACCTGTGACCTGACTACCGGCGCGGAGTAAGACCGCCCCTTTCCCATCATCCACTCTCTTTCTAGCTCACAGCCCCTCACAACCCCAAATCTAACATTATTGGTGCAACAAAAATGGCGATATTAGAGCTATCCAGCCGTCCAGTTCTAATCCAGAATCTCAGACGCTCATGGATCTATTTGTCTGCTAGTGGCTGGATCAGAATGGAGCGGAGCAGGGAGCTTGTGGCCTGCCATTGTAACTTCTACGTCACAACTACAAGTCTTTTCAAACTTAATAATCTTAATTTTCTTTTTATATGTCCTTCATTCATCATCAGAAAAATGTTACAAGAACATGGTAAAAACAAACAACAAAAACTTCAGTGTGTCAAGCATCAAAACTATATATATTTAATAATCTTGGCACATTATGGTGGACAAACAAAAAGAGAAAGCGGGTCCGCATTCTCACCTTGATAAACTGTGGTTTGGCCATCCTCACCGTGGCAACCAGACAAACTCTGCCCTCTAATGATGACTGAAGGGACTGAAGGATCACTCCTTCAAAACTATTTCTAGTACTGTCAGGCACTAGGGGAGAAAATGAAACAAAAATGAAACTTTTAAAACAAAAACAAAATAAAGCATTTTAGTGCAATTTACCATTTTTCAGGAGCTTGAAGTCTCCAATGAACCTGACATATTCATACACAGCAGGCTGTTCGGGATTGAATGCCCCTCGAAGCATGTGGCAACAGAACTCTAGATGATTTTTTGCTTGTCATGAAGAAAAAAATGACAAGAACTGTAAATCTGAAATGCAAAACAGTAGCTTCATAAAGTCAAGTTCCAAATCACATTTTCCACTTACATTTCAGACAGTCTGGTGTTGGTATCAGTTCATCCATCACATGGGAGGTTAGAGCTTTGAAGACATCAGACTGCTCCCCCTCTGGCAGAAAGTTTAGGAGGTTCTGATTCAGAAGATCAGACTAAAACCACAAAGTCCATGAGCAACAAGTGCAGAAGCAACATTTATGGTCATGGCTTGTTGAAGCTTAGATAATACCATGGGCATACTCACAGGTAAATGCTCTAAAAGGGACATCACGCTCTCAGAAACATAGATTATATTACCATCAGTCATAATTGCAAGAAAAAATCCATCTAGTGCCTGAAAGAGGAGGTTCAGCCTTAGCTTGGTAACTTACATGAAAACAAACTACCATAAGTTCCGGCAGGAAGTCCGCTTTACCTCCAACATGAGTTGAGTGAATTCTTCATTACTAAGAAAAGGAGGTTTCCAGTCTTGTCTGATCTCTGCTGATTCAGACTGTGCAGAATTTTCTGACAAAGAGGAGAAAAAAAGAAAAGGGATTCACCTGGAGAAAGAACTGCACTCCTCGTGGCCAAGGCAGCTTCTTACCTTTGTGTTTGTGCAGGAAGTCAATACTTTTCTGCAAAATGGTAGATTTGATCATTTTGCGGTTATTGCCAGGCAACATGGTCCCGAGCTCCTTAAAGAGGACATTAAACTGGTCTCTGCGTTTTTTCTCCGACTTGTTTCGGGACTTGCTGTTAAAGTGAGATGCAAAAGAAAAACACTTTGACTTCAACAGTCTGATTATTAAGAATGCATTAATATTCATAATTTCTTAACAAGGGGATTCACTGTATTCACTCTTAGCATGTATGTAACCATTACTCAATGGAAAAATACAAAAGAAAATATATTTTTCTTTGATTTGAAAAAGAAGCATTAAAAATGGACACCACGTTATCCAAAGGTCACCTTCAGGTAAAAGAAGTCCAAGTCATGTATTTTCAACGTTTAATTCTCAATTCTTCTGGATTGTCCCAAAAAAGCCCAACATCTCTGACTGTTATATGAGAATTAGATGAAATTTGGAGAAATCTGTGTCGATTTATTTGTCGTCTAACAAGACTTGGAGCTTTTTAAATACTAAGAAAAGATGAGAAGTCAGAAAGATGAATGAAAATGTTTGGACACGTTTGCATTGCTGTAAATCTAACAATAATTTTTCACTCTGAATTGGTTTCTTCTTAAACTTGAATGTGCAGCAGAAGAATCCACCGGGATCTTACCGTTTGGCTTGGTCCTTCTCATCTTCTTCCATGAACTCATCAAAGATACTGCAGTCATCTCTGCACAGCAGATACATCAGAAATTTCAGCACATTCAAATCAAAATACTACGTGTGCACTCTGTTTTAACTGATTTCTAGAAAAAGAATCTCAAGAGTATGTGATCATCTGAAGCTGACACGGTTGAAAATTGAACTCACAGGTCAATGCTGGAGCTCATTTTCTACTTTGTGCAGGGTTGTGGAGTTGCAGAAGGATCTTTTAATCGTGAGGTAGACATTGGTAACTTAACCTTTGAAAGGCGTGGAAAACAGCATTGTGAGTGTCACCTCACTGACTTTTTGTACAGCAGTGACAGAAAGAGCCGACCTTACCCACCGTATAGCCGGTCCTGGGAGAGGACCGAGCTGCTGGACGAGTGCTCCCCCTGAGCACTTGCGCTGTGCTGGGCGTGAGGCTCCAGAAGTCTTGGGGGACAATGACCGAGTGCCGCTTTAGTCAGAGCGCTGAATGTGTCTAGGTGTTCAGTAAGATGGGATTTTGGTCTGCTTTGGTTGGAAGTATTGCACATGGCAGCAACATCAGAGTCTGTGTGAGAAAAAGAAAGACCCCCCTGGTTAAAAAAGGTTAAAGAAAGAAAAAGAGCGCGAACATTCAGAGATGCAGACAAATTTCACTAACGTGTCCTCCTTCTGCACCCAGACTTTATCGGTTATTTTGTGGAGGAAAGCTTACCCCTGATTCAAACCAAAGTGAGTTTCTGCTGACTCCATAGCAGAAATATTTGCCCTACTTCCTTCTAGAACCTGTTTGGGAGGTTCTGATACCTCTGTGCTATTTCTGAGAAAACTCCCATAAGACAATTTTCAGAAAAGTAAAGAAGTCGAATCATTTGACCGAACATTTCCAAGTTCATAGAGTGAGCTTTTAAGACTAACCAACCAAAAACTTGATGCCACATGGAATTAACTTAGAAAAAAAAAGACAGAAAGCTAAAACAGAAAATGAAAGGCATGTCTGAGTGGTTCTTATGTTTCAATTTTTTCAACTTTCTTAAAAATATAACCTCTCATCCTTCCATCCATTTTCTGGGCCAGTTTGTATCCCTTACACAGCCCGGACGTAACCGTCTCTAATACTGTTCAAATACAAGGAGGAATTAATCAAATGTGTTTTTCACAGACGTGACAAAAAATCATTTATCATCTTAATTTGCAGACTCTTTGTGTCTGTAAATGCGAAGCAGAGAGGAGGAAGAGGAGGCTTCATTGCTATCCTTCCTTATGCTCGCTGCATGTGACTGCTCTGACCACTGGAACAGTGTTTACCCGATTTAACTGGTCTGGTATCACAGATAGTTAACTCCACCTTACTGTAACGAGGAAGCAGTACTTTGAGTTGAAACGGGTTATCTATAAACATTTTGGCTTTACAGAAACTGAAAAACAGCACTGAGGAAGACAGACTGAGAAACAAAATGAGTCAATATCAAAAAAAGAGCGACAATTTAAGGTGTACGAAACTGAAGCTGTCCTGAGTAGAAATGTAACCACTGACTGAAAACTATTTTCAGTGCAGAGCAAGTGCCTCACTGACCTGCTGGCCCAATAACCTACTTTCCTTCTCTTCCGATCTACCTTAATTATAGTTCCACGGGCAGCACCTTCCTGTCCTCACCAGCAACACGGCACGCTTCATGACAACAAAATGCTATAGGGGCGGACGACATTACATGACGAGGGCACAAACCGTCAGTGTGAGGGGAAAATCCAACCAATGCTCGTTAAACTTCTACTTTTCTTATGAAGTCACATGACGCAATGAGAAGCTAATCAAGCACCAGGGAAAAAAGAATATAAAACATTTGGAAAAAAGCAGGAATTTGAGATGTTTTTCTTTTTAGTCATTACCATATTACTGCATAAATCGACCATTAGAAGCGCATGTAAAAACACATTTGAATCGGTTAGTTCAAAAGGGGCCCAAGTCCAAGAGGTTTACTTTTCCAGGAGATGGTTTTATAATTGATACTTTATTCATCCCACAATGGGGAAATTCTTCTCTGCATTTGACCCATCCCCTGGGGGAGCGGTGAGCTGCAGGTGAGCTGCAGCTGAGCTGTGCTCTATTAGTGGGTGAACAATCCAACCAGCCATATTGAATAACTAGTGCTGCCATCTAAAGAAGAAAGCAAAACCGATGCAAGAGAGGCCCAAGTCCAGGAATTTTGCACTTAATGTATTTGAAATGTCAAGGATAGTCAATACATTACGATAGACTTGGGACATTTTTTGCACATAATCAGATAGCTTTTCCCTTGAAGACCATATAACATATAATATCTCTATTTTGAAAAATTGTGGACTTGGGCCCCTTTTGAACCAACTGATTCAATTATCTAATGAGTTCCTTGATGTCAAATCACAGACTGAAATCAGTCCTTTGCTTTTGGTCTCACGGCTTGGCAGAATGCCTTTGATTACACATTTGCATGTAGGTGTGAGCGTGCACGGTGGCTCACATTCACTTCTCTGATGAAGTGAATCACTGTAATGTGGGTCTGTGGCACCTCTCCCCACACACCCACCATACCCTGAACTGAGATGCCAGCACAGCCACACTGCCAATGGGCCGCACCATAGCAACCAGGCTCACCATGCAGAACAAAAACAGTCCGTTCGAATTTCTCCACAATTGAGTATAACATGCAGGCTGAACATGTTTTGATTATGCAAAAGTCTTGGTCCTCAGACTTTCTTGCTCTGGATTTAAAAGCTTCTTCAGCCTGTAGTTTAGCTGTATCAGAACTGGTGCAGCTAAACTACAGGCTGAAGAAGCTTTTAAATCCAGAGCAAGAAAGTCTGAGGACCAAGACTTTTGCATAATCAAAACATGTTTAAAAAAGCTCCATGACCAAAACTATGATATATCCAGGTTAAAACACTGAAAAATCTTTTGAAAAATGGAAAGCATTTCCTGCAGAAGTAATTTAACAGATACCATTCTAAAAGAAAGAAAAAACATAAAACTTCTAAGTCCAAAACAAACGTTTTTAAGTTGACATTTATTGGTTCTCTGGATACGAGATTCAAACACTAAGCTCCAACTTCAAGAATCCTCATCTGGCTTAACATTCTTAAGGTAACTTTAGGTATCATAGCAACCATTGTACTTTCTCCATCATCTACGTCAGAACTTCTTAAGGGGACATCACTGTGTGTAATCAGGAGATGTCCCCTCAGTGCCCTACCTGCCAATTTTAACTGCACCCCCCTTACTACACCCCCCCCCCTCAAGATATACATTCCAACATATATTTTTTTTCTCTTTCTTTCTTTTTAATTTGTTCTGTCCAACAGCTTAGCAAACAGATTAGAGCTGAAGGCTTTTTGTGTTGGACAGGTTTTACTATCACAAAAAGAGGTTATACAGCTTCGAGAAACCAGAGTGTAGCTTTGTATAAACCCCTTTTTGTCGTATTAGTTTTTATTTATTTGTTACATTTAGTGTGTGTGGGGAGGGAGAGGGGAAGAATGTGAGGGGAGGGTGGAAGAGAGTAAAAGGAAGAAGGGTGAAAAGGTGGGGGGATACAAGCACTGATTTGAATAAATTATTTTAAGCTGTAACAATTATACCAGATCTGCCGGAAAGACAAATGTTACATCAAAGGTGAAAATCTGACACTAAGATGAGCGAAAAAATCTGTCCATCAATACACTGTGGGTAAGGAGGAGGGATGAAGCAGACAGGGAGCAGTGTGGCAGTGTGCACATGGGGGTGGAGATACATGCATGCTGCCGACGTGAACCGTGTGTTCATAAGGGGAACCAGATCCTACCCAGCCAGACCAGGAGAGGGGAGGAGAGCCCCCCAGGCCAGGAGCCCCCCGAGCATCCGGACCCAGGCAGCCCGGGAGGAGGGGAGGAGGGGACCGCCCACCCCACCGGCCAGGCACAGAGAAGGCCCCCCTACAGGGGCCACCCCAGTGCCCAGAGGCACAAGCGAACCCAGTGTCCAGCCCCCAGGCCACAAGACAGGAGCACTTAGCAGTACTAGGCGGCAGCCATGGGGGCCACCGGGCGCCGGACACCGAAACAAGGGCCAGGGACGAAGCCAGGGCCCCCGGAACCCATGAACCGTCCACCACACGACCGGCGCCCCGTCTCCGCAAACCAGCCCAGGCTCGCGATCTAAGCAACCCAGGGATCGCCACGCACCCACAGCCACCCCCCATAACCCTACAACCCTACACCACTACGCCCCCCCCCAGACCTTAATATCTGAACCCCCCTCCCCAACCCTCTCAGTGCCCTCCCCTCTCTGTGATGGGGAGGGAAAGCCCCAGAGGGTCCCAGCGAGCCAGCCCTCAGGTCCGTCCTACCCATGCACTCACGCACACATACTCACAATCATCTGGTTGTGTCCGCCCTGAGAGGACCAGGCGGGTGAAGACCGCCCCCCCCCCCGACCCCACCCATGTATGGAGGTGAGTGCTGTGTGTGTGCTGCAGGTAAAATAGGAGGTCCTCAGTGTGGGGGGGCCCCACCGCTGCCAAGCCGCAGAGCCCCCCACTCCGGGGTCCCTCTGTGAGTGGTGTGTATTTGCTTTGTGTTTGCTGCTAGCATGCAGTGTGTGTGTTTACAGAGGAAGTTAAAAATGTGGGGGGCCAGCAAAAGGTGAGCACGGATGTTTCACCGTGCCCTCCTCCACCAGACCCTCTCCACAAGGCCTTAGATGAATCAGAGTGTCTAATATGCAAGTAAAAAGCGGGGAGGAGGGCGGGTGCCAACGAGAACCCAGAGAGGGGCATTCCCAGTGAGCCCCGCCAGCATACCCCTCCCATCCAGTTCCCGGAGCCCTATGTGCCTGTGTGCAATATTTGTTTCGGTGAGAGCGGGGAGGAGCAGGCGGATGGGCACAACCGGGGGAGAAGGCTCCCCCGAGCGACCCGCCCCTCATCCGGCAGCGGTAGGCGCACCCCCTCCCAGAGCGGCCAGGCAGCCAGAAACGGCAAGCCAGCCGCAGTTGGAGGCCAGAGCCTCGTAGCGCCGAGAGACAGCCAGCAAGGAAGGGTCCCGGTGCCAGAACGGAGGGGCAGGGGGTCCAGCCCCACCATTCATACCCCGCCCCCTAAGGACTAGCACACCGATAAAATAAATAAAGTAAATAAATAAATAAAATGAAAATAAAGTAAATAAATAAATAAACAAATAAATAAATAAATAAATAATAATAAACCCACCAAGTGAACCCCTTAAACCCTGCTGTGACTCTTGGCGTCGACGCCCGGGGGACCAGGCCACGCGCCAACTACCGGCCACGGGCAAAACATCGGCCATGGGCAGACAACCCCAGGCCCCAGAGCCCACCCCTGCGACCCAGCCACCAGCCACCGGCACCCAGCCGCCGTTCGATCCCAGCCGCCTGCCTTCCCTCGCCAAGGCACCTTGAGAACCCCTGCCCAAGTTGCCGGTGTGCGCCGGTGTGCGCCCCACCACCACCCACCGAGGCAACCAGAGCCCGGGCAGGCGGCAGGCCAGCCGAGCCACCCCAAAGCCACCCGGCCCACCCAACCTGCAGGACCCGGCTCAGCCTATGCCATCCCACCCCTACTTTAGGTGATGTGACTAATCAGCTGGAGCCAGGGGAGAGTCTGGAAGTAACAGGTTTTTGTGGAGACATTATCTCTCTAAACTAATATGTGCTGACAGGGTTTTCTCTAGTGGTTGATGCTAAGATTATTTTAGATTTCAGTTTAGGAGATGGTTTTTTCTTTGTGGGCTGTGGCGCCCCCGCTTCTCGGGTGGGGCCCTGTGTTGGGCTCTCCAGGCGGTGGGGGCGGGCTGCTCTCCTGGTTGGGCTGGGGCGGCTCTCTTTCCCCCTGTGCCGCCCTGCTCTCCGGCTCTGGGGTCTCATGGCGGTCCTGCTGGCCTAGCTTGGAGTGGCAGGTGGTGGCGAGGCGGGACATTCCCCTGCCTGCTGCCGTGTGGCGTTGGGGTTCCGGCTGCGCTGCTGCTGGCCGGGTCTTAGAGGTGGGGATGGCTGGGCATCTCCTCCTTCTTTTCACATTCCTGTCCATTTAAGAACATAAAAACTCACCTGAGCATAGGTGTTAGCTGACCTTTTGCACTAATAGTTTGCATGATTGAATGAATGAAATATCTCACACTAGTTGGTTTAAAGCAGTGCTTCTCGATAGTGATGGCGGAAATGCCAGAAGTGATGGCGGAGTTTTAAACTGGTAATAATAAGACAATATTACAGCACAGAAACCTGTGAATCACCATCCCCTGCAGCCGCGAGTTCACGTCTCCTGTCACACGGCTGCATTGGCCAGAGAAAGGAGAATTGGTGTGGGCTCTGGTTGCTAGGTGACAGGGGGGCACACGGAGAGCAACAAGGCTGCCTGTTCCCTAACACTGGATCTGGATGTCGCGTGCCTTCATTCTAGTACGTACTAGAATGAAGTGTAATTACACATCACTGGTTGGGTGGCAGTGGTGGCGCTCAATTTCAGGATACAGCACGCTGGGAGTTCGGTATTTTTTGCAAGCAAGGCACACAGCACAGGGAGATGTGAGGATTCAGCGAACAAACTCTTCAACAGCACAATGAAAAAATATTTGACAGGGGTGAAAAAGAGGGCATGAATAATGGACGCGTAAGTCTCCGAAAGCCAAAGGCAGAAATATATATTGGCGTATGGCGGCAGCTTCACTGTTACGGTGGGAGGCGAGGAAAGACGATTATGTTTACTGTGTCTAAAAATGTTGTAGCGGACAGCATGAAGCCAATAAATTAAGGCGACGCCAGGGCCTTTAATCGCGCTGATCGCCGGCAGGTTTTCAGCGAAACGTGCGAATATTGCCAACAATAGTCGCTTTGTAGTGCTTCTTCAGTAAACCAGCGAGCACTACAGTAGCATCATATAAAGTGGCATATAAATTGCTCCAGTGCAAAAACCCACACCATAACGAAGGCTGATACCTGCGGCATTGAACGTGAGGTCTCTGTCATGCTGGGCGGCGCCAAAGCGCTGCCAAAATTAAAAACTGTCCCTCTGTCCAATGACACCGCGCTGAGCGTATAAATAACATTACCAGCGATCTCAAGAACAGCTGGTAGAGAAACTCAAAGACAAACGTTTTGCCTTACAGTTTGATGGTAACTGACAGCAACAAGACTGTTTGTTCATTATGTACGTTTTGACATGACACCTCCTGTCAGGATCTACTTTTTTGTAAATATGTCAGGGACAGAGCCACAGCTGAAGAGCTATTCAAAATGCTGGACTGCTTTCTGACTGAGAATGGGCTTAAGTGGGAGACTTCATTGGTGTTTTTATTGATAGATTGCACAAGACCATAGCAGGGATGAAAAAAGGACTTAGGGCACTCATCAAGAGCATCACCTAATGTTGATGGACACACTGTGTTATACAGAAGCTCTGGCATCAAAACTTTCCTCCTGAATTAAGTGAGGTCATGAGTGACATTGAGTGTTGTCAATTTTGCCAAAGACTAGACCGCCTAAAAACAGAGAGTCTTCTCTGCTATCTGTGAGATGGGGGCTGAACATCAAGCTGTGCTGCTTTCACAGTGAAGCAAGGTGTAGTATCACGAGGAAAAGTCTTGTCCAGAGTTTTTGAGCTCAGAGAGCAGATAAGAATGTTTTTGCGCCGCAGCCAGCAAGGAAGGGTCCCGGTGCCAGAACGGAGGGGCAGGGGGTCCAGCCCCACCATTCATACCCCGCCCTCTAAGGACTAGCACACCGCCCCCCCAGGCTCCCCCCAAAAAATAAATAAATAAAGTAAATAAATAAAGTAAATAAATAAATAAACAAATAAATAAATAATGAAATAAACCCACCCAAGTGAACCCCTTAAACCCTGCTGTGACTGCGGCGTCGACCCCCGGGGGACCAGGCCACGCGCCAACTACCGGCCACGGGCAAAACACCGGCCATGGGCAGACAACCCCAGGCCCCAGAGCCCACCCCTGCGACCAGCCACCCAGCACGGCACCCAGCCGCCGTTCCCGGTCAGCCGCACTGCCTTCCCTGCGCCCAGAAGGCACCCGCCCAGGAACCCCTGCCAAGTTGCCGGTGTGCGCCCCCACCACCACCCCACCCGGGCAACCAGAGCCCCGAGCCGGGAGAACTGCAGGCCCGGCAGAGGCCACCCCCCCAAACCCACCCCGGCCCACCCAACCTGCCAGGACCCGGCTCAACCTATCACCATCCCACCCCTACTAGGTGATGTGACTAATCAGCTGGAGCCAGGGAGAGTCTGAAGCCAACAGGTTTTTTGTGGAGGACATTATCTCTAAACTAATATGCTCTGACATGAGGTTTCTCTAGTGGTTGATGCTAAGATTATTTTTAGATTTACAGTTTAGGAGGATAGTTTTCTTTGCTTGGGCTGTGGGCGCCCTTCTCGGGTGGGGCCCTGTGTTGGGCTCTCCAGGCGCTGTGGGGGCGGGCTGCTCTCCTGGTTGGGCTGGGGCGGCGCTCTCTTTCCCCCTGTGCCGCCCTGCTCTCCGGCTCTGGGGGCCTCGCGGCGGTCCTGCTGGCCCTGGCTTGGGTGGCAGATTTGGTCGCCCGGGGGGCGGTTGTTCCCTGCCTGCTGCCGTGTGGCGTTGGGGGGTTCCGGCTGCCGCTGCTGCTGCGGCGTGGGTCTTGGGGTGGGGATGGCTGGGCACTCTCCCTCCTTCTTTTCACATTCCACCATCCATTTTAGAAGAACATAAAAACTCACCTGAGCATAGGTGTTAGCTGACCTTTTGCACTAATAGTTTGCATGATTGAATGAATGAAATATCTCACACTAGTTGGTTTAAAGGCATAAGTATACGTGTGTGAACACTATCTGTTTTGTGTACATGTTGACATGTGGACATTTTTGCAGCTAGCAGGTGTGTTGATAACGTTTGAGTGTGTGTGTGGACAGGCCCCGCCCTTTTTTACTACATTTGACCCTTACCGTAATGATAAACAACCAAACAGTTGTCTATACAAAAGACCTTTTTACAATTGTGCACTTTTAGCAGGACTCTGAGTACATGTGACCAATGAATGGTGGATGTTCACAGACTTTGTTTAAAACTGAAGGTGACAGAGACTTTGGAGAAGTGGCTTCATTGTTTTGGACTTCTTTGTTTCACCCACAGTAAAGATAAAAAAGCTGCTGTAAAAATTATCTTTTTAAAATTGCAATTTCTAATTTGTGTTTTACATTTTGTGTTCCATTTTTTGTGATTTTATTAGAAAGATTTGTTATTTATTTGGTGTTTAAAGGTGGTACATATTGTATATACACAATCTTTTTAGAGACATTTGCTAAATGTTGTGTTTGTTGTTATTGTAGTTTAATTTTATTGGATGTATAGAAAAGAAAAGAAGTTGCAGCATTGATTAAAAAAGCATAAAAGAGACATTTACTGTATGATGTTACATCTGGAGTGTATTGAGGCTGGGTTTTGTGTTGGAGCACATTCATATGTTTTGTTTGTAAAAAAAAAAATATATATATAATATATAAAGTTAATTGTATTTTGGATGAATAAAAAAGCAATGATTAGTGCTAAAAATGTATAAAAGACAAACAAAACAAAGGAAAATGCAGTTTTTCAGTGTTGAACTGGGCTTTTTAACTGTTCTCATTCTTGTTTGCCACTCCTGGCTAATTTACATGTGAGCACACAGCCGGATTTAAATAAAATCCTAGAGTTGACCAGTTCATTTTATATCTGTGAAAATATTCAGGGACCATTTGGACATGTACAGCTGTATGTCTGTAAATTTTGGTGTCGCTGGTTGACCTAAACACAAGTTACTTTAGAAGATGAGAGAAGACGCACACAAACATCGAGGAAAACTTAAAAGCTTCGCAATTTAACATCGGCAATGGGTTTAGTTTACAAAACCAGAGTTTGGAGTCATTACTCATAAATCTCTAGGAGGAGTTCATTCTAGTACAAGGCCTGCAAATGACCAAAATAAAGCAAAAATGACATATTGACATCAATATAGGAGACTTCCTGTGCAAGTGACGGGTGGGGTCTAAGAGACTTTTTTGTAGGTTTTCGTCTGATGAACATGCCACGTTAAAATCAAGCTTGTACATTAAAGAACATGGCGGGGCTCGCAAAAACAAACATTGTAGGTGTCATATCATGTGTTCAGAATGGAAGCTTCATCAAGTCTATTTAATTTCAGTGAGATCGGACAAGGATTGTGCACGTGAGAGCAACTTTTGTGTGCATGGCGGGACGCCCAACTTCGCCGCTCTGTCACGACCACACCCCCGTGTTGAAAGTTATGGTTTTTATCAGAGTAAACCTCAATGGCTTTTCAACAGGTGGACATCCTTTTGAGGTGTGTCGGCTCAAAAGGATGTTCAAAAGCATGTTTGACTTGGAGCAGTGATGCTCCAAGTCAAACATGTCCTTTCCTGTTGCCAGCAGGTGGCGCTACACCTGTTCTGGATTTTTCCACTGCTGATGTGTTCAGAGTCAGACTACAATCATGCATATCAATTATGGATCAGATTGGATTTTGCATTGCTGAGTAATGGCCATTTTTCTTTTCATGGCGTGTTTTCGAAATGACCTCCATTTTCTTTCTTTTTTTTTTTTTTTTTTTAACTTGTCCTGTCCAACAGCTGGGCAGACAGATGAGAGCTGAGGGCCTCTTGTGTTGGACAGATTTTACTTTAACAAGAGGGGTTATTAATCTTCAGACAAACCAAAGTAGGTCTGGATAAACCCCTTTTGTAATTGAGGCCAAACTTTATTAATTTCAATCATGTCTGAAAATCTTTGGTGTTGGACCGGACGGAAAAGGAAAGAGGGGAAGAAGAGAGAGGGACGATAGAGAGAGGGGGGGTAGGGGGTGATAATAGGAGGGGAAGGGGGATAAGACCATGAAGCAGCATAAAGCAACAAGTTTACTGGTTGTTAATCATTATTTGATTTGATTTGATTTGATTTGATTTGATTTGATTTGATTTATTGATTTATTTCAAGCATTGTAGTCAAAGCAATAAAAAAAAATTTTTTACACATATTTATCAAACTCATTACAGAAATGATGAAATGCATAGATTAAAAAGACAGAAAACAAAACAAAAATGTCACTTAAATAACATTTGCTTAATTAAATACAGTGATCATTAACTGAAGTATAAGTAGAGTTTGAATTATTGCTTGAAAAGGAGTGGGAAGAAGCAAGCTTATATAATCCCACCCCTACGGAGTTCATTCATTTGATAGTTTTACAGTGTTTTAAATCCGGTTCTGATCAGATAGATTCTCTTCAAGTAACAAAATCCAGTGCCTAGAAATGATTGATGACCTTCAGAAAACATTCATTCATGATTTCAGTAAACAGTAGCGATACCGATATGTAATAATAATTGATTATCATTAGAACACATGATAAGATTAAACCAGAAATTATTGCTACACATTGCAGATCAAGTAAATAAAATCAATAGCTTATTGATTGTAATTTAAACATTTCAGTAATCATTATTGCATATTACAATGTAACACTCATTGGTTGTAATTAAAGGAGCTATGATTATTTCACCACAGTCAAGTTCACACATGTATTTGGAATTATTCAAGCACCTGTTGATCCTTAAATCTTCTTATCTTCATATCCTGAAATAAGAGTTTCTTTATACATTTTCTTGAATATTTGAATATTTGAACATTGTTTGAGCTCATTACTTAAACTGTTCCAAAGTTTAGTGCCACACACCGACACACAGAAACTTTTCTTTGTGGTTCTTATCAATTTGATCTTGAAGTTCCTACATCCCCTCAGTCTGTAGCCTCCTTCATTATCTAAGAACTGTTTTTGGATGTTGGATGGTAACAATTTCCAGCTGGCTCTGTATAAAAGTTGCGCAGTGTAAAAATCAACAAGGTCGTGCAGTTTTAAAAGTCTTGATTGATAAAATAGATTGTTTGTATGATCAAGATATCCGGCTTTATGTACAACTCTGACGGCTCGTTTTTGAAGTAGAAAGAGAGGATGTAGTGAGCTCTTGTAATTATTCCCCCAAATTTCTATACAGTAGGTGAAATATGGTAATATTAAAGAACAGTACAATAAATATCTACTGTTGTATCCTAATATATGTT
This sequence comes from Oryzias sinensis, assembly GCA_037389245.1. Classification (NCBI taxonomy): domain Eukaryota; kingdom Metazoa; phylum Chordata; class Actinopteri; order Beloniformes; family Adrianichthyidae; genus Oryzias; species Oryzias sinensis. The sequence continues at coordinate 31,313,073 of CM074498.1, forward strand.
TAGATTTATTTACGATTGAAATACTTTTTGAGACTTTAGTTTGTATGTGTCTGATGTGTGGTTTCCAACTTAGTTTGTCATCGATAAAACCCCTAAGAATTTGATTTCTGTAACACGTTCAATTAAGACATTATTTATTACAATTGAGGGCTCTTTATTTGTGTTGTAGTTTCCAAAAAACATCACTTTGGTTTTATTTAGGTTCAAAGATAATTTGTTGTAATCCATCCATAGTTTTATATTATTTAACTCTGTGTTCACCACCTTTATAAGTTCCCTTTGATTGTCTGTAGAATAGAATATATTTGTGTCATCAGCAAATAATATGAGTTTCATAAGCTTTGAAACATTGAATATATCATTTATGTAAATATTGAATAGCAGCGGGCCCAGAATTGATCCTTGTGGGACACCACAACTTATCTCTTTGGTTTCTGATGTATATTCATCAATCTTGACAAATTGTTTTCTTCCCGTTAAATAGCTTTTGACCCAATAGGATGTCATGATTGAGAGTGTCAAATGCTTTTTTTAAGTCAATGAAAATTCCAGCTGCATATTTCTTTTTGTCCAGAGCATTTGTGATTTCCTCCACAGCATCAATGATAGCCAATGAGGTAGATCTATTTTCTCTAAAACCATATTGGTTTTCATTTATAATGTTAAATTTTTCAATAAATAAAGCTAATTTATCATTGAATATTTTTTCTAAAATTTTTGAGAATTGTGGAAGAAGAGAAACAGGTCTATAGTTTGTAAATTGGTCTTTGTCTCCACTCTTATAGATGGGAATCACTTTGGCTATTTTCATTTGGTTTGGGAATCTCCCAGTTTGTAATGATAAGTTACATATGTATGTTAGAGGCTTAGCTACACTATGAATGACTTTTTTCACCACCTTCATATCTATATCCTCACAATCTTTTGAGTTTTTACTCTTGAAATTATTCACAATTGATATCAGTTAATTTTCGTTCACATCAGAGAGAAAGATTGAGTGTGGGATTATGGTAAGGTTCAAATGTAGTACAAAAAGGGCGGAGCCTGTCCACACACACACTCAAATGTTATAAACACACCTGCTAGCTGCAAAAATGTCCACCTGTCGACATGTACACAAAACAGATAGTGTTCACACGCATACTTATGCCTTAAAACCATGACCTCCGCCACGGTAACAAAAATCTGTAAAAACTTAAAAGCTTCACAATTTAACATCGGACATGGGTCTAGTTTACAAAACCAAAGTTTGGAGTCATTACTCCAAAATCTCTAGGAGGAGTTTGTTCTAGAACTATGCCTGAAAATGTCCACAATGAAGCAAAAATGACATATTGACCTCAATATATCAGACTTCCTGTGCGAGTGACAGGTGAGGCCTCAGACTTTTTTGTAGGTCTCCATCTGAAGAACATGCCCTGTTAAAATCAAGGTTGTACGTTAAAGCATATGTAGGGGCTCGGGACAACAGTCATTGTAGGTGGTGCTATCGAGCCGTTTTTGTGCGCCCATGCCAATCTCCTATAAAATACGAACTTTTTCGCGACTTTGGTGAGTTTTGGGGTATGTTAAAGGCCTCAAAAAGGCGACTCTTCTGGTAGAATAATAATAATAATAATAAACATTCGAAAAACAATAGGGTCCTTGCACTACGTGCTCGGGCCCTAACTATAAAACACTTATACTCAAAACAGCTAAAACTGCCCCAAAGCAGACCCAGGTACCCAGACTTTGACGGAAAATTGCTGTACATGTAACATGTTCTATGATGAAGAAAGATCGCATGTTTCACCTTAAGCATAACAAACCATGTAATGACATGAGCTCAGGTAAATATCTAGGCAGTGCTGTGATTCAGATTAAACATGTTAACTCAGTTAAATCATAATTTACATCAAAAGTCACTATATTCGATAACTCTGTTCTCCAGATGGTGCTCTGCTGGAAAACTGCTAATGTGACTGCTGTGTTCAACCGACACAAACATCTAGCAGAGTTTCAATAGTCATGAAGATCTGAACCCACTAGGAAGGAATAAGGCTAAAAGTCGGTGAAAATTCATCACAGCTTTACTCACTTTAACAGCAACAGCAGGGGTTGACATAGCCCAGAAATTTGCACTGGCCCACAGGGCCAGTAGTTTTTGAAACTTACTGGCCCTGCCTGAAAGTTACAGGCCCGACACCGCGCATAGCGGGATCCGCCGCTCCGCAGGTGCTTGCAACTTTAGGGGGGTCCGGGGGCATGCCCCACCGGAAACTTTTAATATGGTGCAATTTGGTGCATTCTGGTGACATCACTTATTTCTACACTTTTCAATGACTGAAAATAGACCATATCAAACTTAAATCTGCTCTAGTCTGTTTCAGATGTTTTGAAGAGAGCACTGCAGTGTAGTAGGTAACACTAGTTCAGAAGTTTTCATGGTGCTTCTAACGGCAAATATCGCAATAAATCATAAACCTTAAATGTGTTAAAACAATCTAATGGCAGCTTATTTGGTTATTTTGCTGTTTGTTTATATACCGCAAATTATATCGTTATCGCAATTTTAATCTCTGATATCGCATATCGCGAGTTTTCCTCATATTGTGCAGGTCTGAGATCATTCAGCTAACTAGAAATACTTACTGCTTACAGTGTTGTAAAGAAAAACAAAATTAAGTAGTTTAACATCCTACTGCATTTGAGTCTGAGATTCAGGTATTTGGAGTTGCCTTTGATTCTTTGACATTCAGCTTAAAGCTTAGTGCATACAGTTTCATCTTCAATGCATTCATTAAATATCTTGCTGTCCATACTACTAATTATACCCACTACTCCATCCAACATATTCCTATCTATTCCTGCCATGTCTTCCACATCTCTGACATGCTTCAGTCTCTCTTCAGTGACGGTGTCGGATTTATAATCAAATGTAATAATAACCCACTGGCTTGTGCCTTCGTTGTTGCTGTTTAACATTGTTTTGTATTGAATTGCTACATTCAATAAAGTTTGTAAAAAAAAGTAGTGAGCGCGTGCCGCGTGGTGCTCGGCAGTGAAAGCGGCGCGCGCGCAGGCGGGAGAGAAGGAGAAGTGATCAAAGGTTTCCCATAGAAACCCGTGAAGTCTGAACACAGGACTAGCAGAAAAACTAAATTATGAAGACGAGGTAAATCTACACGTTTTCGCGAAATTTACTTTATTGAAAAAGGTGAAGAATATATAAACCGTTAGATATTTTAGTGGCCCGAGCGGACAAGTGAAAAGTAAAGTCTTGTGGTCCGCACTGCTCGAAAAACAGGACCGGGCCAGCGGACAAATGGCTATGTCGAGCCCTGAACAGGAATAAATAAATAAAACACAGTGAGACAAAAATCAGAAGAAACTGTTAAAAAAATGCTAGAAAACACAATTCTACAAATGTATCTGGATATCCAAAACTATAAAATAAAAGCATTCCTGTAAAAGTTAAATGCTGAAATCTTACCACTTGTTTGAGTGAAGGTTAACTGGCTGACTCATCTACAGGAGGAGTACTGTGCACTTCAGGCTTCGCCTGCAGAACAGAAACACATGTGGGTCAGTGTGTGTCCCACTGACCTGCAGAAACACCTGTGCAGCCCAGAGGACCTCATTCTTATGTACTTGTTATTTACATCCGAAAATTTCCTCAACTTTGGAAAATTTCTCCACTTCATCAATGACAACAAACAGAACGTTGGAAGACGCAAACCACTTTAGTATGCCAACAATGAGACAAACCACAAAACCATAATCATAAACATTTTCAGCCTCAAACAAACTATTTCCTTAAACCCTACATTTGCAGAAACATCAGGAAAACATGCCAGAATTGCAACAGAAAACTCCAAGCACAATTTAACAATATTTTCATGTTACTTTGAGCAAACAACAATCTGTTTGTACAGCATTTTTCAGATTAAACCACTACTCATTATCTTCATGGAGAACGAGAAATTTAAAAGAGGTGAGCTGTTCACGAAGGAGAGGGAAGTCATTTCATCAGAGTTAAAAATGTGAAAATAAGTCTTAATTTTTAAGAGCAAAGTAAAATCCCTTTGGCCCCTGCAGGGGGTATTCCAGAAAGCATGTTTAAACTAGACCCACTTTAACCCTGAACTCTGGCTGAAATACGCCTGAACTTGCTTACTCTGGGTATGTCGGTTCCAAAAGACCGGATATGAGTTAGCGTAATTATGCTCCACTTGGTAACCCTGGGTTAATATGATTAGACATGACTAAATGTCATTTTAGTCCAATTCAATTAAATGTTTTTACATCTACATTTATTGTACTTCTTGAACTCTCATATGTCTAAGTGCAATATAATTTCATCATCTTCTTCCTCCCTCTCAGTCATGGTGCAGAAAGAATTAAATATAACAGGACAAATAACTGGCCAAAACACAGTTAAACAGCTAAACAATTAAACACATTTGGTCAAAAACCCACACTTAAACCCAAATCCGTACAGACAGGCAAAGGGATTGGTATCCCATAATTCCTTGCGGTGCCGATGTAACAGCAGCACCAAAGTTACACCTACTTAATTGAATTAATTTAAATGAAAGTAAAATAACTGTCTGAAAACTACGTGTTATTTTCAAGCTGACTTAAGTTAGATCAAAGTAAAAAAGTTTATCTTTCCAACAACCATTCGTGGTCTTATCAGCCTCTCATGGTGGAAAATTATTTGAGCTTTTTCATCCACTTAATCAGTGGTCCCCAATAGGGTTGAGCGATGTCCCTTAAATTTTCAGTTGACGATGTTTGCAGCAAACCATCGGGGGGGACGAAGTGTTAATTTTTCGTTCTTGTATAATTATTATTATTTGTTATTTTACTTTATTTTATTTCCTAACTAATGACTCATCCGCGATTATCCAATGTAAACTGAGGGAAGAGACTTTAACAAACAAAAAAACAAAAACTAACAAACAAACAAACAAAAACTAACAAACAAAATAGAAAAGAACTAGTCTTCTCCCACACTTGATTAGTCAAGTGCACCGTCCCGCAGCTCTAAGTGAACGAGCTACCGAACTCAGGAGAACCGGGTGTTCCGGTAAAAGTGTGTGCAAGTGTGTGCCCGTGCAGAGCTTGGACCGCTAGTACACACAGCGGCTTTTGGGGCGGTGTAAGCTTCAAGCAGAAATGACGCTCAGTCCTTAGAAACCGTTCAAAAAAATCAAGTGGATTTGTGTTTTCCAGTCGTGTTCCGACAAATTAAAGGCTGATGTTATGTTACATGCAGCCAAACTGTAGATTGCAGCATTTCCAGCATGGATTTATGTTCATCCAAAGCTAGTGTCGTTAGCCCGTGTTACCATACTGCTACGCGGGCTTCTTTCCAGCTCCGTTCTTCAACAGAAAAAGCACTGACCGCACAGATAACAATTAAAATGATGAGCGAACAGGCGCTTCATAATAACTATAACATTAATAAAAGCATGTTTAGAAGATCATCTTGTATATTACAGAGCTGACATATCTATGTATGTAGCCGCTCGGCGGAACTAATTTTCTCTTCCGGTATTTTAAACACTACTGCGCATGTGCGAATGATTTATTCAATGGTATCGTCCATGGGCACAACCCTAGTCCCCAACTTTTTAAACCCCACAGACCAGTATGACGTCACACAAAGCTTTCACGGACCGGCCTTTCTAATATAGGCGGATGATTATTGTAACAAAATACATAAGAACATATTTTTCCTACAGAGAATATTCTTTTACAGACTTGGATAGAAGACTTCTCTGGTGTATAAATTATTCATATATTGTGTAAACAAACTAAAGTATACAGGGGGGTATTCCAGGAAGCAGGTTATGCTAGCTCCCACGGTAAGTTTGAGGCTAAGGAAGTTGATAACCTCAGCTTTCGGTTCCAGAAATGGAGGTATGTTTCAGGGTAGGTCAAGTTGCCATGGTAACTCATGCTCTGAACATAACCTGGTCCGGAGCAGGTTTAGTTGAAGCTTAGTTTGTTTACAGAGAGGTGAAGCAGCATGGCATGTCCATTTGAAGATGATTTAGTGGATGAAGAAGCTCAGATAATACTCAGATAATACTTTTTCCACCATGAGAGGATGATAAGACCACGTATGGATGTTGGAAAGAGAAACTCTTTTACTTTGATCTAACTTAATTATTTGCTTCAGTTAAGATAAATCATTTTTTGTGAGGTCACCTTAAAAATAACACTTAGTTTTCAGACAATTATTTTCCTTTCATTCAAATTAATTCAATTAAGTAGGTGTAACTTTGGTGCTGCTGTTAGATCGGCACCGCAAGGGATTCTGGGATACCATTCCCTTTGCCTGTCTGGACGGATTTGGGTTTAAGTGTCGGTTTTTGACAAAATGTATTTAGTTGTTTAACTGTTTTAGCTGTTTTACTGTGTTTTGCCGAGTTATTTTGTCCTACTATGCTTATGTCTCTGTACCATAAGTGAGAGTGAGGTAGAGAATGATGAGTTTATATAGCACTCCTACCATTGTAACTGTAAGTACAATGATAGATAATTCTTTAATGAATTTATGCACTCCGTGCAATTTTTTTCCGTCCTTTTAATTTTTATAAAAATGAGTATATCTGCCGGCTCAAACGTAGACATATGAGAGTTCAAGAATCATAATTAATTAAGATGGAAAAAAGATTAATTGAATTGGAGTAATATGACATTTAGTTAGATAAATATGTAAATATGAGTTGTACACTTTATTACTGAGTTTTATAGATGTGAAATGAGGTTGAATAAATTTAACTCAATTAGTTGTTACCAATAGAAGTAATTAATTTTAAGTTGGCAAAATTGTATAAGTTATATATATGCGTCACAAGGAAAATGGAAATAAGATCAGAAACTCGTGCGGTTACTTTGTCTGTTCTTCTACTACAAGCAGAAACTCTCTTTTGCTGATGATGCAGCCGTATTACTTTTTGATGGACGTATAATCTTCATACGCCGTCATTAAAAGCTCAGACTCCGCCTCACTGAAGTGTTGCGCTCTTTTTTTCTCCACGCGGTTCCATGGTGACTCCGTAAATCGTCGATCCATTGAGAATGTCTTTATGTACCGTGCATTAACCCAGGGTTATCAAGTCGAGCGTAATTACGCCAACTCATATCCGGTCTTTTGGAACCGACATACCCCGAGTAAGCAAGTTCAGGCGGATTTCAGCCAGAGTTCAGGCTTAAAGTCAGGCTAGTTTAAACATGCTTCCTGGAATACCCCCCAGATGTGTTCAGCACACGTTTGACCCTCAGTAACTATTTCTGGTATTTTTCCAACTTCAAATTCTGGTGCTTTAATCAGTGTTATCAAATGTTATCAGTTATCAAATCTGTGAAAATTATCATTAAAATAAAATAAATGATTTTACTTGCATTTTTATCCACTTACTCCTGTGTTATTTAAAAAAAACAAACATTGAAAAACGTGTTTGGCCTTACTTTATGAGTCCATGTCTCGATCCTTCTCCACAAAAAACTATGATCTGTTGGAAAAGTCTTCCTTATTTTCCTTTATTTTACATGAGTTTCTCCCTCTCAATGGAGACAGACGTCCTTAGTCTGTTTCTACGCACTAGGGCTGGGCGATATTGGATTTTTCATATCACGATATTGTTTGTTTCATATTGTGCGATAACGATATTAAAAACGATATCAAATAACTATATTTTTCAAAGTAATCTTTATTGCACACAGTTTTAAAAGACCACAAATAAATTCAAATGTTTGAACTTTCAAGTTTAACAGAAAAATAGACAAAAAATTGACACACAATTATGTCAATATAAAAAAAAGTGCAATAAACTAAAAAAACTCCCAAGAAACTCCTCAGTTTCTTTAAAATGCTCTTCAAGAAATTAAAGAAAACTTAAAACAAAAATGTTCTTATTTAAATACTTTGTGCAACTTCGAATAGCTTTTTTTGGAGCTCCGTCTCGACAATCTCTCGGCACTCAGAATAAAGCTTTGGCAGGGCGGTCTGAGAGAAGTGTTTACGTCCAGGTAGTTCGTAACGAGGGTCAATTACCTTAATTAGCCGCTTGAATCCGTCATTTTCGACTGTGTTTATTGGTAGCATGTCTTTGGCCAGACAGTATGCTACAGCATTTGTGATGTCGCAATGTCTCTTCGATTTTTTGTCGTATGGCGTTACATTGGAAAATGCCGAATGTAAAGACTGCTGCTGCATCGCAGGTCTTACCGTTGTTTTTGAAGTCTGACATTGAGCATGCTGGAGGGGGTGGTGCTGCTTTAAGTGAGAAAAAAGGTTGGTGGTATTTCCACATTTATTAGGAACGTATCTTTGGCACAATTTGCAGTAGACGTTACTTTGACTTTTATCCGACTTTAGATAACCGAAAAACGTCCACACGGCAAAACTTTTCGGGCCGGTCCGTTCTACAATGCATCTTGAACCTTCATCTGCGCCCGCTTGGCTCGAGTTTGTTAACTTCTCTTCAGACGGAACATTCATTTTCTGCAAGTGTTTGCAACGCATGCAGATACTAGCTTGCATCCTAGCTTGTAAATAACGTTCACTCTAACTAGACGTGGCGCAGTTTATTCAGTGATTGGTCTAGCCCTGTGATACTTAATTCTGATTGGACAAGAGGGCGGGTCTTCCAGGGGTTTCTCCCGTGTTCATTTAAAACGAAAGTTTATCGCAATAGACTCATTTCACTATCGAAAAAAAGTAATATCGCAATAACGATAATTATCGTTTTATCGCCCAGCCCTACTACGCACCAGTGTACGTGAGCTGACAAAGCAGCTGTCAGCTCACGTCTGCCTCCTGTTGGTGAGGCTCACCTCCCATAAAGCCTCTTCTGCGGGCCTACAGCAGTGTTTTCAGTTCACCTCTCTGTTAACGTTGAGCCCTGCCGTCAGACATGAGATGAGGCGCAGCGCTCCCGAGCGTCACCAGGAGTTTCCACTCCGTCTTTGATCGCGCAACACTCAAATTCGGTGATTTTAACCTCAGAAACTGTGGAAAACGTGTTGAGTTGACTGAAAATTTATGTTTAACACAGATCAGTGGAAATTTATATTTACTTAATTTAACTTTTTCTATTTTATCACAATTATGACAGGTGAGGCTCTGCCTCCCTTGCCTCCCCTGACCTCACGTCACTGACAACGATGAAGGAGGAACAGAGATGGGAGCTCCTGGGTTTTATTTTAGCGGTATCCTATTACGTGACAGAGAAGAGCGCCTTCGCCTGCGTCAAGAGTGACATAGACGGATGTAACAGAGAATCAGGCAATTTTTCAAAATAAAACATCTTTCAGATTCTTAAATAAATAAAACGGAAGTAATGTAAGTTATTTATTCTTTCTGTGCGGCCCGGTACCAGATAACCCATGGACCGGTACGTGGCCCGGGGGTTGGGGACCACTGCACTAAATCATCTTCAAATGGACACGCCATGCTGCTTCACCTCTCTGAAACCAACTAACCTTCAACATAATCTGCTCCAGACCGGGTTATGTTCAGAGCATGAGTTGCCAGGGGAACTAAGCATACCCTGAAACAAACCTCTGTTTTTGGAACCGAAAGCTTTGGTTGTACACTTCTTTAGCCTCAAACTTACCGCGGGAGCTAGCATAACCTGCTTTCTGGAATACCCCCCTGGTCACCTTGAAAAAAACAATGCTGTGTGGCAAGAGGAATGTTCTGCTGCTAATAGAAACTGTCTCCAAAAAATTCTCTCCAAGAGTTTGAGGTCAACGCAGAGGAATATCCGATGTTATGTAAATAATATCATTACATGGCTCAAGTAATGATAAAAATCAGACCCACAAAAAATGTTTGACAGAGTCAAGTTAAACTATTTTCATTTTTAGGAACATATACTGACAAAATACTAAGGCCCACCATGTGCGCCATAAGATAGAAACAATAGAAACATCAAACTTGCTACACTTTGTATTTGTAAAGCTTGAAGTGATTGATAAAAATATTTTGAGAAATAACACCACACGGATTTTTCCTTCTACCACGATCAAACACTGACAGTGAATCCAGCTTTTTCTTAAAGTAACACTCAACTATATATAAATTTTTTCAATTTCCAGTGGTCTTTTAATTAGGATTAAGCCGTTCTTATCTTAAATAAAATTTAAAAACCAATATTGCCAATTGACCAATATAGTGCGCTGTTGGTGTGGAAGTTGCCCCCACACTGATATCCCAGCACCCATTTGTTTACACTCTCCTGCCAGCTCACAACCCCAAGCTACCATTAGAAAGTAACAAATATGGCGAGCAATATCCCAGTTTTAATCCTAAATTATTTTTAAATATGACCTTCGTCGTGAGAAAAATGGTATGGAAAGATGATAAAAACACCATTTTCATTGGAGTGGATCTTTAAATGAAATAAATGTCATGTATACTGCAAAGTCTACAAAGTTTCTTTCTAGCTCCTTTTGTAGGCAATCAGTGGCGCTATAAATGGCATTAGCATGTGCACCACAGCAAACATGTTTGGATGTGTACAGTGGGCACACTGAAACCCAAAAGGCAGCAGTATTTTTTATCAAGAATAAACCTAAACTGGCAGAGATTGAACAGCTGTCCTGTTTTTTTCTGCTCACCTGCAGAACACAGAGGTGTCAAAGGATTTTTCCATCTACCACTTGCTGCTTTTCTTTTAAGCAAATGTATCACATGATCTATGCTACATATAAACCAAGATTGAACCCCCCCCCCTTCCCCCACAAATTGATCCTTGTGTGACTGGTATTTTCCAGATAAGTGTACACATTTTACAGTGTAAACCATAACTAATTCAATAGAGAAACAATGTAAAGGTGCCAAATGCCTGTAAGTGACCTGTAGTCTGTGCTTTCCTAGTGACCCTGTTACTTATCCCCACTACCTTTTCCATGTTACAACAAGGATCATGTGAACACAGACAAACTATCATCCTAATTATACTATTCTATTAGTTTTGGCAGCCTGACAAAAAGCTTAAAAACCTCTACAAATTCTGACCAACAAGGTTTGTGTAGATGATTGTAGATCAAATGGAACAAAAAAACATCTAATTACCAACAATTAAATCTAGATAAATTAAAAAACGGTATTTCTGGAAAAATATTAGGTATTCATTTGTTAGTCAAACTGCGGAATATGAGCAAATTCACATTTCTTCCTATTATGATAAAAAGCATAGCACTTTATTTTTAGTTATAATTCAAATTTTACAAAGTCACGAACTTAATTTGAAAGAAAAAAAATAAAGCACTTAAAATAAAAATGAATAAAGAAAAGGAAAGAAAAAAGTCCAGCTGAACTAATAAATACATTCATGATTCATACATATTTGGCTGTCCCATTTTAAAAAAAAAAAAAAGTTAGGAGGAAAAATGCGTAAATGATTCTTAAAAATCAAATCAATTGCTATGCTGTTGGCTTGACACGAATATCAGCTATTTAAATCAAACTGAACTCAGGTCAGTTTTTCCCTCTAAAATCCAGCCACCAGCATCTATCCGCCTTCCTGCCGGGGAACCGGGAACCAGCACCGCGAGCCTTCGCCGGCTAGCTTTCATGCTAACGTCAAAACAGCAGCGGTAGTTTCGCGGTTTACGATCATAACACATATTTCGTCATCAACGAAAGAGCCCCAGCATAAGAAAAACAATCACAACTAGAGTTTTTCTTCCGAAAGCTGCTTTACAGTGTAATTTAGCATGACATTGTCCGTACAGAATGTTAACCCAGTTTTAGCCTAAGCTAGCAGCACTCAGCCTAAAGTCAAGAATGTGGGTCACCGGGCCTTTTGTCACCAGTCCACAGAAAACTCCTCATTCAGCACATTCATGACTGACAGCAACTCACACCAGACCCCGGCAATAAACTCAACCAAACGCCGACGGAGAAGATACCCTTACCCCCGAGCAGTCCTCTGTTTCACTGGGATATCCCCGCAGCGAGCAGCGCAGCTGTCGGTCGACTGCGCAGCGCTGAGGAGCCAGAGCGACTCGAGTTGACTTGAAACTGGAGCCAATGCAGGCCTGCAGTCCAGAGAACACATGCAGGCGCACCCACGTTTTCCAACACTTGTTAAAAAAATTATTTTCCTATGTTTATTTGTTATTATTTGTTCATTTCAACGTTGCCAAACTTGTGCAGACATGCACAAAACACATTTCCTCTGCAACTTAACATGTATTATAACATTTAATACTTTTTCTCCCAAAGTTTCATAAGCTGCTTTTGATTAAACTTGATCATATTTGTTTGCTACAAAATGTCACTCTTTTCCATTATGGCACCAAAATATGTTTTGACATGTAAAGACGATAATTTGACTTTCCCCAACTCCAGCGTGGTGAGGTGCCGTCACAATAGCAACAAATTAAAGAAAACAACGACAATGCATGTGCTTACCACTAAGGCGCTATTTCCCAAATTAGGTGATGAGAGAACAGAGCCCACTAGACCAGAAGTTCTTAACCTTTTTGACACCGGGGTCCATTTTTCCCAGTACAAAGTGATTTGAGGCCCATTCAAATTCACATGTTGACTTAAATTGATCTGTGTCTTGCTTGATATGTATTCAAAAATTAAATCAGAGTAAAACCTTGTGGGGAAAAAATATGATACAATGTGATAGGCCTTCTTCCCCCGGATGTGCCCATCCGCCTGCTCCTCCCCGCTCTCACCCAAACAAATGTTGCACACAAGCACATAGGGCTCCGGGAACTGGATGGGTGGGGTATGCTGGCGGGGCTCACTGGGGGTGTCTCTCTCTGGGGCGTCGGGGGGCCCCTGTAGGGGGGGCCTTCTCTGCGCCTGGCTGGGTGGGTGGGCGATCCCCTCCTCCCCCCCTCCCGGGCTTCCTGGGTCCGGATGCCGGGGGGACTCCTGGCCTGGGGGGCTCTCCTCCCCTCTCCTGGTCTGGCTGGTCTGGCTGGGTAGGATCTGGTTCCCCTTATGAACATATGGTTCACTCCGGCACCATGCATGTATCTCCATCCCCACATGCACGTGCACACTGCCACACTGCTCCCTATCTGCTTCATCCCTCCTCTTAACCCACAGTGTATTGATGGACAGATATTTTCCAATAATCTTCGTTTCAGATTTTCACCTTCGATGTAATATATGTCGTTTCAGCAGATCTCGTATAATTGTTACAGCTTAAAGTAATAACTTATTCAAATCAGTGCTTGAGTCCCCCACTTTCTCACCTCTCTTCCTTTTACTCTCTTCCACCACCCCCCTCACATTCTTCCCCTCTCCGTCCCCACACACACTAAATGTAACAAATAAATAAAAAATAATACAACAAAAAGGGGTTTATACAAATCTACACTCTAGTTTCTCGAAGCTATATAACCTCTTTTTGTGATAGTAAAACCTGTCCAACACAAAAAGCCTTCAGCTCTAATCTGTTTGCTGTAAATGACAGGTAATGACGGTAAATGACATTTTAAAAAAGTGCTAATTAAAATATTACCTTGTAACCTGCTGATGAACCTGACAAAGTAGTAGTCTTATGTGGCATACTGACTAGTTATTGTTCATAACTCTAAAGTCAGATTTTAATGTAAGGCCGTGAATGTTGCACTGTTCTAAAACAATATGGACGGGCCTCATTCTGTGTGTGTTCTAGAGTTTTAATAGTGGCGGAATAAAGAGCCAAACTGAAATAAAGTCTCATCATTCAAAGATACCACACCTTAATTTTTTGTACTAGATTGTTAAGTCTCCAAATCTGTCTCAAATTAACAACAGACACAACAGTTTGTTGTTGTTTTTTTAACTTGTTCTTTCCAACAGCTGGGGCCTGTTTCAGAAAGGAGGTTCAACCAACTCTGAGGTTGAACTTGAACTCTGAGTTGGTCAATCGGGAGATTAACAACTCTGAGTTTTCTGTTTCAGAGAAGCTGATCCGAGTTAGATCAATCAATTCTGAGTGGACTGATTCGGAGGTGAGCGTGCGCACCGCGACTATAAGAAGCCATTATCAATGGAGCGCAGATATCACGAGTCACCATGGCAACCGTGAAAAAAAGTGGTCTGCATATTTTTCTCCAGCTGAACTTGACGTGCTGCTGCAGAGTTGCAGTGAATATGAGCACATATTCCAGAAGAGAAGAAACACCGCTGCATCTGCAAAACAGAGACAGTTAGCGTGGGAAAACATAGCTGCTCAAGTTAATGCCTAAGTTTGCATTTAAATCATTGTTGTAAAATATTGGCTGTAATAACTTTTTAAATAGCGTAAGGAGTGAAATAAAAAATGGCGATATTTAGGTGTACTTTTGAAGTGTTATTCCTGGTGTAAATGCATGAAATGCTGCATAGTGCACAGAACCAATCTGGGGGAAAATTCATTTAACGTTGATAATGTTTAGAGGACTTTTTTGTTAACCGTCCCCTCTTGCAAACGTTGGTCAGTTTAATATTAATACATGCAATTGTGTTTTTAAAAGTGAACTTTTGTCTACTGTTTAACCTTTCGCTGCGCAAAGACTTTTCCTGTTTGTTCTCTCGTCTTTCCGACCGTGGTCAGAAGCGCAGGGGAGATTTCCTTCAGGGCCGAACGGAATTCTCCTTCGGGGTTCACTTCCCGTTGGAAACCCTCAACCTCCAGAGCGGATTAAGAATGACTCCAAAACAGTTATTCTGGGAATGACACCTTCTCTTTATTTAACTAAGTGCTCCGTCCTCCTAACACACAATATATACCACGCACACACCTCCGCTACGTGCTCACCCCCCCCCCATCTGCACCTGCAATCGCCCCTCCCCTTGTCTCTCGTGGATCGCACCCCGCTCAGCACACACACACTGCAACACTACCCTTGTATTGATCAAGTGGTATAGGTTTATATGGGATTAAGAAAGTAAGTAGTGCTAGAAAATTGTGTTTCCAAGAAGTAATTGTTACATTAATCTAATTCAATGTCCCTGATTTCATTTTCATGTAGATGCAATCCTGCAGGAATTAAAAGAACATGGCAGCAGCTAAAAATGAAGTATAAAAACATAATTCAAACAGGTCAAATTTGAGCATGTCATGGATGTAGGCTTTGTTGACAATATTTGACATATGAAACATCTACATAGCAAGACCTAATGTTGTTTTCATTGTATGTATGTAATTGACTGCAACGAAAAACGGTAACGCTCAAACAAAAACGTATGGGGAAATGACAAAAAATCGAGTCTTCTCAAAATCCTCGTACGAGGTAAATATAATTCTCTACGAATTAATGCAGCCTCCTCGTCTCTTGGGTCCTCCAAAAAAGGACAAGCCATTCTTGTCACTAAGACCGTCTCTGTGTGACGGAAATGTGGGCGATGAAGGTTAAAGCGAAAAATACCGCTTCGTCTTTAAAAAGGGGAGGGGACCGGCATAAACTTTGAGTTTGGAGAATAAAACCTGCTCCCGACCAGGTTAGGTTCACAGCATAAGTAACCATGGACACTGACTCCGAGTATAAGTTACCTCTCTTTCAGAAACGGGTTTGACTTACTCTGCTTTCTCTGGTTTAACAAACCTCCCATTCTGAAACAGAAAACCCAGGGTTTCCCTGATTTCAGGGTTAACGCACTCAGAGTTTACACTTAACCTCCTTTCTGAAACAGGCCCCTGGGCAGACAGATGACAACTGAGGGCCTCTTGTGTTGGATATATTTTACTTTAACAACAGGGGTTATTAATCTTCAGACAAACCAGAGGTATGTCTGAATAAACCCCTTTTGTAATTGAGGCCAAACTTTATTAATTTCAATCATGTTTGAAAATCTTTGGTGTTGGACCGGACGGAGAAGGAAAGGAGGGAAGAAGAGAGAAGGAGGTTAGAAAGGGGGGGTGTAGGAGGGTGATAATAGGAGGGGGGGATAAGATCATGAAGCACCATAAAATGTATGGTGGAATGTTAAAAGAAGGAGAGAGAGTGCCCAGCCATCCCCACCCCAAGACCTCCGCCGCAGCGGCAGCCGGAACCCCCCCAACGCCACATGGCAGCAGGCAGGGAACAACCGCCCCCCGGGCGACCAAATCCGCCACCCAGGCCAGGGCCAGCAGGACCGCTGCAAGGCCCAAAGAGCCAGAGAGCAGGGAGGTATGGGGGGAAAGAGATCGCCGCCCCAGCCCAACCAGGAGAGCAGCCCCCCCGCCACGCCAGGGGAGCCCAACGCAGGGCCCCACCCGAGAAGGGCGCCCACATCCCCATCACCACCCAGGAGTTATGGGCATCCCCCCGCCCCAACCCCAGGTATGAGCCAGGACCCCCCAAGGGAGACCCGCTCTGCACTCCAGGCAGCCACCCGCACAGCCCACGGTTGGTCCAGGGAGGAGCAAGGCAGGGGCCAGCCGCCCCCGCCCAGGAGGGGAGCACCCCGGGGAAAAAGGGGCCCACAAGGGGTGTTGTAAATATGGCCCGACCAGGCTCGGCCACAGTTGGAAATTTGGCGGGGCCCAGCACTCAGGGGCAAGGACCAGAACCCAACCCCAAGGAAAACGGACACCTTCGGCTCAGGTGTAATGTGAACCCCCCCGCTTGGAGAGAGCACCGCCGGGGCCATGAAACCGGCACCCAGGGGACACGGCCGCTGTTGCCAAGGGCCCCGTACACCCCAGCAGGGAAGGGGTAGGGGACAGGTGGTCCTAGGTCCCACCTTCCTTGCAAAATGTGTGTGCGTGTACGTGTGTTTGTGAGGGTGTGTGTGTGCATGTGTGTGTGTTTATGTTGGAATGTATATATTGAGGGGGGAGGGGTGTGTGTACTAAGGGGGTGTAGTTAAAATTGGCGGGTAGGGCACTGAGGGGACATTTCCTGATTACAAACAGTGATGTCCCCTCACCCTCCCCACCAAGGGGCCCTAAATGTCTAAGGTGCGGTTAAAATTGGCGGGTAGGGTGCTAGGAGGACATCTGCTGCTTGCTGGCAGTCATGTCCAAGCACCCCCCCCCCCCTTACCAAGGGCCCTACATGTCTTAAGGTGCAAATAAAACCGAAAGAGGGGGGGCCCACTCCATACGGCAACCACTGGAGGGGAACCACTGCCAAGTACCCCCCCCAAGGCGCATCGCAGGCTAAACACCCCACCCCCTCACCCTAATGTGAGGTTATATGAGGAAGGGGGTAAGTTGGGGACAGCTGGTAGACTGTCCCAACAGTCTACCAGTCTACCAGTCACAACATTCTACAAATTCCATTTAATGTTCACCTCTTAATAAGACACTTGGGCCTGTGTTGACATCATCAAATCCAGTCTGGGTTGAAGGGTGGAATGGCTCACTCTTAATTAGTACCATCCCATTAATCCGATCACCTAGCGTTTGCAAGGAAAACTGCAGCAGCGCAAGACGTAGTGCGTCCTTGGCTGAAATGTAGCAAGTCAATTCCAGAAATGCTTCTTCATTTTCAAAATGAAGCTGCATTTGCTGACTCAAAATTAAAATGAAAAAGCAATCCTTGGAAATGCTTTTTCATTTTATTTTTTTAAATCGCTTATTCTGTGATATAATTAAAGGGAAAATGCAAAGAGGGGATTGCATTTGCGTTTTCAAATTCACCCCGCAAAATTTGTAGCAATATTCAATACCAGTGAGCATTTCCAGGGGGGAGGCGGGGCGATGACGTCAGTGCTTACTCGGTGTGGCTACATGCTCTGCGCGAGCCAAGCATGTCTGATCAATGCAGCCAGAGTCTTCGTGTTTGTGTAAAGTGAAGGGAAGGGTGCTTTGTAACATTCAACGCTCCGGAGGACGATTCAGACCTCAGTCTATCCGTGTCTCCCGGGAGAACCGAGTCTCTGAGCAGAGGAGTAGCTTTGAGGCGGCTTTTGAAGGCAGAAGTGCCACTTTGAGCAGTCCTGAGAAACTGTGCACTCTTTAAAATAACTAAACCTGATCTCTCCACATTCTCCGTGTCTACCATGCATTGTAAGTGAGATAGTTAGTGACACAGTCACCACTCCATGTAGCGATCAGGTTGAAATGAAAAAGCATTTTCAAGGATTGCTTTTTCATTTTAATTTTGAGTCATTTGATGCAGTTTCATTTTGAAAATGAAGAAGCATTTCTCTTAATCCATTGTAATGATCAAATTAGACATTTCTAAATGAATTTTGCTACACATTTACCAAAGAACTTTTTGAAAAGGAAATGTCAAATCGCATTTTCTTTATCATTTTAATGAAGTGACAGAATAAGCGGTGTTGAAGAAGAAAAAGCATTTTGAAGGATTGCTTCTTCATTTTAATTTTGAGTCAAAAAATGAAGCTTTATTTTGAAAATGAAAAAGCATTTCTGGTTTTGACTTTTATTTTTAATAATGCAACAGAATCGCTTCCATAGAAATACCCCTGGCTGCAGCCTGCGGAATGAGGCTCCGCCCACTGCACGTGATTCTACTTCGTCCCAGCAGCTGCCGTTTATCCATGTGCATCTCAAAATGGAGGTACACATCAACAAAAAAACGGTAAGTTAATGACAAGAAAACTTTTATTTTAACTATTGCTTTCTTTTCCACCACAATTTTGCAGTTAAACTCCAGATGAGGGTGTTATTTGTATTTTCACATTTATTGTGCTTTTTTTTCTGTTGTTCCTATTTATTTACGCCAGGGGTGTCAAACTCATTTTGGTTCGGGACCACATTCAACCCGTCTGATCCCAAAGGGTCCGCCAGTGACATAAAAGCAAAAAACAGCATTGTTTTTGTTTTTTGGTAGCCTAATCACTTATTATTACACATTCATTCACAGAGCCCAATGGATCTAAAATAATATGCGTTTCACCTCTTAAAAAATGGTTTATTCAATTTTATACAGACTGAATATTTTACAACTGACACTGAAGCAATCCTGATAATAAACTCAAGAGGGGCTAGGGAAAAAATGAAACACCTGCCTAAAATGTTGGTGTGCAAATAAAAAAAAAAAACTAAGTTAAACTTGCAAACATTTGTAAACATAAGAATTTGGAGTTAACCTTTCTCTCCTGAAACTTCACCCGGCCATCAATATCAGGATTCAAATCTTGTGCAGAAACACATTTACTGCCATTCAAGTGAGCAAAACACAATGAAATGTCCAAGAATCTTTTCCTGGTTTCTGCCTGAATTTTGTGGCAACACCTGCCTTCTTCCTGACCTTTGATGGAGCGCCATCAGTAACCAGACTGACATCACATGACTAGTTAACTCCAACATTGTCCAGTGCAGTAACTAGAGAGCTGAGTATGCCATCAGCTGTTGTTGTGTCCATCAACTCAAGAAACACCGCTGTGACGTCTCTTCAACACCTTTAATAAATATGCACAGCTGTATACATCTGTGATGTCAGTGCTTTCATCAACAGCGACCAAAAATGCAGTAAATGACTGGAGTCCTACATTTGGCGTCCAAGTCTCCTCAGAGTTGTTGTATCTGTAATCATAATCCTTGAGAGACTCATGTTGGCAAAGGTCGACTGCTTTTTGGGGTACAGGACTTCTGCAGCCTTCAGCATTTTTCCATAAGTTCACCATCCGAAAATGGTTTGGATGTTTGCTCTAACTCAGGGGTCAGCAACCTGCGGCTCCGGAGCCGGATGCGGCTCTTTCACCCTTGTGCCGCGGCTCTGTGTGATTTTGTAAAATAACTGTCATCTTCTAAGATTTTTGTGGGAGCGGGCAGGAGGAAGAGAGCAGGGTGAGCAGCGTATCTGCGCTGTGAAGATGACCAGGGTCTGTTATGGGATCGAAAGTTCTTCTAAAATGACAGCCAGCGGCGATCTCGTGGGGGGCACATGAGCGCCAAAATAAAAAGCCTTTTTTTTTCCTAGACTAAAACCCCCCATTTCCATGTAAAATTTATTAAATTTGCATTAGGGCGCCCCTACTATCCTATCAACTGTTTGCTATGATGACCGTATGTTGCGCTGTCTGTGTAGAACCCGTTATGGGGGGAGTAGCACCCTGGGGAAAACAACTTGGAGCTGCAGAGGATGTGAACAGGAAGAGAGGCGGGGCTTAGAGTCACCGCTTGTGATTCCAGACCTGCAACAAACTAATAGCTCCTTCTTAATAAAAAATAGTTAACAAAAAAAAAAATAGTTGTCATCCATGAATGAATTTACTTTATTGGTTTAAAGGATTTAATGACAAAAAAAAGGAGTCTGCCTTTGTTTTCATCATCTTATTCATCTTAACTCTGGGTGTTTGACAGACTGAAAAGTCTTTTCAAGGTTGTCAAAAATTGACAAAAGATCAAAGGAAACATCACGCTCAATAAGTATTAAAATAAATACTTAAATAAATATCCTGACAGCATTTTAAATCAATACAAGTACGGCCAAATGAACTATGGCGATAGATAGCCAAAACCAGTGTTGCGGCTCCCTGTGGTTCCATTTCTATGGTAAACAGATCCAAATGGCTCTTTGAGTGGTAAAGGTTGCCGACCCTTGCTCTAACTTGTCTGCAAAAAAGTGTCTGTCACTGCTCCATCACTGACGTCACGGCTGCAGTAACGGTTGTTCTTCAGATAATCATTGGTAAATCTTCTCTTTTCTTAACTCCAAATGGAAAAACTTTTCTTTATGGTGAGTCTCATATGTGCTGAATGTTGTATTCTTTGAGCACTGTGACCTGTTGATGACATACCAAGAATGCAAGTTATGCATTCAGCTCCGTGAACAAATAAAACTCTTTCCATTTTTCCTTGAAAGCTCAGTACTTCACTTCAACCTTTTTTTCTTTTTGACAACATTTAGGTCATTAGTGTGTCACTACTGATCATTCTTATAGCAGCGTAACAGCGGTGAGGCTAACGAGGAACCAAAGTACATCTTACCCAGACACAGAGCTGTTAGGTTTCACTTTGGCACGTGCAGAGATAAGCTACTTTACCTGTTTTGCTTTTCCTTTGCTCCCCCTAGTGGCGGAATTGTGCATTTCGGGTATTTCTTTAAAAAAATTATTACTCGCTACAGGAATGTACTAGATACGTGCTTTTTAAAAAAACTTCCGTACAATTTTTACTCTTCGTGACTGGGCCGGATTGAATCATCTGGCGGGCCGGACACAGCCCTCGGGCCGTATGTTTTACACTCCTGATTTATGTGGTTCAACATCTCACAGAGCTGTATAAGGAAAGTTGTGCTAATCTGCCAGAAGAAAGTCGCTACAGATTAGCAGGGCTGTTACACTCTTACAGTGACGTCTTCTCTGCAGGCCCCACTGACCCCCACTGACCTGCAATACCTGACTTCGAGCTACTGCCAGGTGGAAATGACACCTAGAGCTTGTAAGGCTGCAGCATTTTGCACCAGGAAGGGACTGTTCGAGTGGAATATGATACAGTTTGGCCTATGTAATGCCCCTGCCACGTTCCAACAGCTCATGGATCGTGTACTTGCTGGGCTGCAGTGGAAGGCTTGTCTGGTGTATCTTGACGACATCATAGAGTCCTTGGACGCGACAGCAATAAGATGATGGAGCGTTTGGAGCAAGTGTTTACTAGACTTAGACAGGCCAATCTTAAACTGAAGCCGTCTAAGTGCCGTCTCTTTCGGGAGCAAGTGACCTACCTCAGGCACATCGTGTCAGCTCAAGGGATCTCCACCGATCCATAGAAGGTCAAAAAGATTAGCGCCTTCCTGAGGGCAACAGGTCAAACAGTCCAGAGCCAGGGTGGGAACTGTCTTTTATGATCTTCCCAGCTCTGCTAAGACAGCGGGAGGAGTAGATGTCCGACATTGAGGGGAGGGGGGAGCCGATGATCCTCTGAGCTGCTTTGACTACCCTCTGCAGTCTCTCCCTGTCCGCCATGGTGCAGCTGCCGTACCACGTTGTAATGCAGTACGTCAGAAGCCTTTCAATGGACGTACGGTAGAAGAATGTCACCAGGCTGGGGTCCAGATTGTGCTTTCTGAGGACCTGCAGAAAGTGGAGTCTCTGCTGGGCCTTCTTGATGACCTCTATAATGTTTTCTGTCCAGGAGATGTTGTTGGAGAATACATCTCCCAGAAACGGGAAGGTGTGGACCCTCTCCACATGCTCTCCGTTGATGTAGAGGGGAGCTGGGTCGGTGTTGTGCCTCCTGAAGTCCACAATGATTCCCTTGGTTTTCTTGGTGTTCAGAGCTAAGTTGTTGTCTGAGCACCGAGCAGTCAGCTTCAGGACCTCCTCCCTGTGGGCTGCCTCGTCTCCCTTTGAGATGAGTCCGACGACTGTGGTGTCATCAGCAAACTTCACGATGACGCTGTCATGTGTCATGTCAGTCATGGGTGTAGAGGCAGTACAGGAGTGGGCCCAGCACACAGCCCTTTGGGGAGCCGGTGCTCAGTGTGCGTGTGGGGGAGAGGTGGGGGCCCAGCCTCACAGCTTGGGGCCGGTCAGTGAGGAAGTCCTTTATCCAGGCGCATGTGAGGGGGGGCAGGCCTATAGTGTCCAGTCTTTTAATCAGTATGTCTGGGATTATTGTATTGAAGGCAGAGCTATAGCCCCCACAGAGCATCCAGAAATTGCTCTGCTGCTCCCCCAGGTGGCTCTGTAGACCGGTTTGTGCGGTATGCAAACTGGTGTGGGTTGAGGCCTGGGGGGAGGTGATCATTGATGTGCCGGAGGACCAGTCTCTCAGAGCACTTCATGATAACTGGAGTGAGCGCCACGACGGTAGTCGTTGGGGCTGGAGATGGGAGATTTCTTCGGCATTGGGAGTATTGTTGCAGATTTCAGACAGGAAGGTATCACTGCCTGGGCCAGTGAGAGGTTGAAGATCTCTTTGAAGATGGGTGCAAGCTAAGGAGCACATGCTCTAAGCACTTTGCCAGAACCCCATCTGGGCTAGCTGCCTTATTACGATTTTCAAGTGCTTCACAGGCCAGGGAAGGCTCATGAGAATGCAGATGCACTCTCCAGAAGGCCATGTTGTGAGTTGCTTGCTTGCAGGCTCCCTGACCCCAGCACCAACAGCAACACGTCCAAAGATAAGCAGGTACAGTGTGAATTTGATGATATTGTTGCTGAAACCACACTTAGTATTGTTCGTCCAGTGGGGGTGGGGATGATTGATCAGAATGATGAGAGTTATGCTGCAGTAGAACCACCGCACACCCTACACTACAGAAAACCCTTGCTGGCACGGCCAACAGGGATATAATTATTCCCTATGCTCTCATGCCCTACAGAGCAACAAAGCACAGCTCCACAGGCCTGACACCAAATATGATGCTCTTTGGCAGCGAAATCACAGAACCCATAGACCTGGTTGTCGGACTTCCTCTGGAGAATCAGACTGCAGACACTGCCCCAGATTACGTGCAGCAGCTCAAAAAACAACTGGAACTGTCCCACCAGCTAGCACGAAGTGTCCTGGGAGCTGTGGAGCGCGCCAAACGACAGTATGACAAGAACATCTGTCAAGTGCAATACAAGATTGGCAACACGGTTTGGTACCTATATAAAATTAACTAAACATGTCAAGAACAAGGTGCACAAGTTCCTGCCATCTTACGAAGGTTCCTATTTTGTTGTTGACCACTTGGATGATCTGGTGTAGCGTATTAAAAAGTGCACCATGACAAGCTCAAACTATATCATTACAGAGCTCCGCTGGAGGGCAGTTGGGTCTTACAGACATGGAAGAACTGCGCTCTGAGGGAAGAACAGCACCAATCTTCAGGCAAGGACTTTGGGCCGCTAACCCCGTGGAATGAATCGTCTGATACTGAAGAGTGCATGGAAGGAACTTCAACAGCTTCAGAAGATGCTCAGGACTCCTGTGAACACGTGGTGGCCTCAGCTGGAAGACCACAGTGAGCATGGAGAGCGCCAGACATGTTTGGAGAATGGATTCTTTCCTAAAGAAAACCATTAGCTACTCTCTACTCTGGCAAAAGTGGAGAACAATAGCTAAATGGTAAATGGCGTATACTTATATAGCGCTTTCTACCTTCTTACGAAGGCCCAAAGCGCTTTACAGTCACAGTCCCATTCACCCATGCACACACACATTCACACACACATTCACACCTCCCACCAGAGGCAAGGTGGGGTTCAGTGTCTTGCCCAAGGACACTTCGGCACATGGGCGTGCAAGGCGGGAATCGAACCTGCAATCTTACGATCATGAGTCGACCGCCCTACCGCTGCACCACGGCCGCTAGAGCAATAGCTGGTGTCCCACTCAGGAGTGGCATACTCAAGCCTTGCACGACATCTATGTTTTTTAAAGGTTAGCTGTCAACATACCTTGGACTTGTAAACCTGTACCTCCTGGTCCTCGTAAGACTTTCCTTGGCTTCTCCAGCTTGCTAAACTGTCCTTAGTTGTACAGTGTCTCTGAGACTGCTGTCACATCAGTTCCAGTGTCAAATTTAAACACTTTGTGAATGACACTTTGTAGACATATACTTTGATAACTTTGATTGTACTTCCAGTTGGGTGGACGCTGGCATGATTGTTGCCGCTGCTCACCGGTAACTCCTAGTCACCTAACTTTATTTTTCTGGATTTTTGGACTGCAAGTTTTGAGGCAAGATATCACGCTTGTTAAAGTGATACTTGAATTGTGTTGTCGTGCCCTGACAAACAAAATAACAAACTTAATTCAAGTCCGACTGCCTCCTCCTAACCGCGGCCTCCTCCCCCTCTCGGAGCCCCCCGTCTGACACTTCAGCGTCTGGCCTCCTACAACCACCTACAACCACCAGATATGTGGTCATCCAACCTGCTCATCTGGTCAGCTCTCACCTGGATTCTCCTCTGGCTCTCCCATCATCCAGTGGCTGGGATTATCCGGTATTCCTCATTTGAACTCCTTCGGCTTCGCCTCCACATCCCCGCTCCCCCGCCCCCGCTGAACACCTGCACGGATCCTCCGCTCCCACCGCGCCGGAGATACATTCACCGTGGTTCATGTCGGCACTTCAACAAAGACTCATCTGAACCTATCCGCTCCTTCTGGTCATCCGCTCGTCGTCATCATCACAACACTGGACGCACTGTGGACCACAGCGTTCTGGCCAACCTGGTTAGACCGGCAGCCACGGATGGTCCCGCCGCTCATCTCAACACCGCTACAGTCAACTTCGGTCTCATTAACATCCGCTCACTTTCGAGCAAGAGTCATCTGATGCAGGACTTAATTTCTAACCGTAAGTTTGACTTTTTCTGTTTAACGGAAACCTGGCAGCATCCAAATGACTTCTCACAACTCAACGATTCCACCCCTCCCGGCTTTGTTTACATCTGCAAACCACGTTGCACGGGTCGCGGGGGAGGTCTCGCGATATTACACCACAAGAAGTGGAAAGTCCTGCCGGTTGAGATTCCGTCCTTCAGCTCCATGGAATGCATTGCCTGCATGCTTCCTGGCCCCACCCCAACTGTTCTGGCTGTGGTTTATCGCCCTCCCAAGTCAAACTCTGACTTTTTAAATGAACTTGGAACTCTTCTCTCCCATCTCTCATCCCTCTCACCCAATGTTATAATGATGGGTGATTTTAATGTTCACTTTGATAACAGGCTTCTTCCGCTCACCAGAGACTTCAGCTCATGTTTAGACAGCCTTAACTTCACCCAGCACGTCAGTTCTCCTACCCACTCTAAAGGACATATCTTAGATTTAGTTTGCTGCTCTGGATTAACCCCAACTAACTGCTCTGCTGATGAAATTCTTGTAACCGATCATTTTCTTGTGTCATTTAACATCTCCATCACTCTATCTGTCACTAAACCCTCCCGTCTCATGTCTTTTCGTAATGTTAAAAATATCAATGTGAACGCACTTTCCTCACTCATACGTGATATTCCGATCCCTAACACACCAAACCCTGATGAACTCGTCTCCTCCTACAACAACCTTCTTTCGGATTCTCTCAACCATCTCGCTCCTGTCAAAACTCGCCCTGTCTCCTTTTCCAAATCTGCTCCCTGGTTCACCCCTGAGCTCCATCTCATGAAAGCCAAAGGTCCCCACCTTGAGCGACTCTATAAAAGAACTGGCTTAACAATTCACAAAGAAATTTATAAATCACATCTCACTCAGTATAAGGACCTGGGGCCTCATTTATAAAACTTTGCGTAGGATTTGCGTCAGAAGTGGCGTACGGATGAAACATAGGACGTACGTACGCACAGAAATATTCGGATTTATAAAACCGTGCGCACGCAGATCCTACGCATCTTTCCTTTTATAAATCACAACCGATTCTAAATGCAGCGCAGCTTTTGCGGCTACATGACACGCCCATAGTTGACCATAAATAGTCCGTGAAATGCCCACAAATTAATATTCATGGCTTGCTAAATCATGGCAAACACCGAGAGGAAATGAAAAAAACGTAACTTTACTCAATGTGAAGTAGAAGATATAGTTGGCGAAGTGGAAAAGAGGAGAAAAGTGTTGTTTGGAGGGCACAGTGTGGCAAAAAGGCACGTGGAGCGGCAAAACGGCAGACGCCAGAAATGCTGTAGCCCCACAACTCGACCGTGGCCAAATAAAAAGAAATGAAATAAATGATCGGACATCAAAGCCGAGGCAAAACGCCTAGCGCTGCATCGTGCAGGGGGGGGGGGGGGGGACGCCGACGCGCAAGACACGGGTAAGAGAAATAATTAAAATGAATGCAGTCAAGTCACATGAATGCAGGCTACACAATTACAGATTATTAATATAGAACAATTTTATTTTAGCTGCTGGGTGTTCCAGCGGGGCCAGTGGTTACGATGCTGCAGCTGAGCAGCCGTCTGGACCCAGCGTCTCCACGGCACGCGGCTCTCAACCCTCCAGCAGTGGACGTGTCCTCACTGATGCAGTCCTTGAAATGCAGAGGGAAGTCATTAGTTCAATCAGAGAGGTGGCCAAGGAGTTGGGCGAAATCAAGACTGACTGAAATGAACTGCACAATGAGGGAATTCTTGAATAAATAATATTTTCCACACCTTTTGTTGTTCTTTACAAGCGACGCATCACTTCCAAACGCTGGCGCACAGCAGCAGCATTTGGCTCAAATGCGTGGGGATGGGGTGCAGGGTCGGGGCCAACACAGCAATCGGCGCCAGGGGGTAGAGGCACGTTTTTAAGCTGTGCCACATTGTGTAGCACACCACATGCCAGCACGATTTGGCACACACTGTCACTTTCACGTGTTTCTTCCATCTGCCGACGGTGTCGCCGTTTCTCATTTCACCCGTTTTTGTGCGTACGCCTGGGTCAGAGCTTGCGTGGAGGACCGCACATTTTCCCGTCAAGTTTGCTTTTTATAAATCTCAACTATTGCGTAGAGAGTGGCGTACGCCTTCTTTTGTGCGTACGCAACGTTTATAAATGAGGCCCCCGGTTTCTACCACAAAAACAAACTATTTTTCTGAACTCATCTCCACAAACAAAGGCAACTCAAAAACTCTCTTCCCTCTGATGAACACTATTTTCAACCCCCCTGACTCTCTCCCTCCCCATTTCTTTTCCATTGAAACCTGTAACTCCCTCATGTTGTTCTTTAACAAGAAAATTCAAGTCATCCATCAACAGCTTAGCTCTTCTCTCCTCCCTCCCATCCCTGACTCTTTCTCTCTCAATCACATGTTTTCCTCCTTTCAACTGCCTGACCACAAGGAAATTTCCTCTCTCATCCTTAAATCCAAACCGACCACCTGTTCTCTTGATCCCCTCCCAACATCTTTAGTTATAGCCTGCCTCCCATCTCTCCTTCCGCTCATTACTGCCATTATTCACTCCTCGCTCTCATCTGGTACTGTCCCATCACTTTTTAAAATGGCAGCTGTTAAACAACATCCTGAAAAAACCCGGTTCAGATCCCAACGTATTTAATAATCTCCGTCCAATTTCCAACCTTCCCTTCATTTCCAAAATTCTAGAGAAAATAGTCGCCTCTCAACTCATGATCATCTGAAACACAATAATCTTCTGGAACCTTTTCAGTCTGGCTTCTGCCCCTCCCACAGCACGGAGACTGCTTTGCTGAAGATCACCAATGATATTCTCATTGCAGCTGATTCTGGCCTCCTCACCATCCTTATCCTCCTTGACCTGAGTGCAGCCTTTGATACCATTTCTCATTCCATCCTCCTCCAGAGGCTCTCCTCCCTTGGTATCACCTCCATCCCCCTCCGTTGGTTTCAATCCTACCTCTCTGACCGCACCCAATTCATTCATCTTAAATCAGGTAAAGAGTCTGGGTGTCATCCTAGATAGCTATCTTTTCAGTCCCACATCAATAACATTACTCGGTCAGCCCATTTCCATCTACGCAACATTAATCGTCTACGCCCCTCCCTCACTGTCCCCTCTGCTTCTATCCTGGTTCACAGTCTGGTCACTTCCCGTTTAGATTATTGTAATTCTCTCCTCTTTGGTCTCCCACAAAAAACCCTCAATAAGAATCAACTGGTCCAGAATCACCAGACATCTCCAGAACCCCCTCCTTCAGTCACATCACTCCAGTTCTCCACCAGCTGCACTGGCTCCCCATAACCTCCAGGATCCAATTCAAACTCCTCCTGTTCACCTTTAAGGCCGTCCATAACCTGGCTCCTCCTTATCTCTCCGACCTCCTTCATATGAAAACCCCGTCTCGTTATCTTCGGTCCTCCTCCTCTGTTCAGCTCTCTGTCCCTCCCGCCCGACTCGTCACAATGGGAAGCAGAGCTGCTCTGCTCCCAAACTCTGGAATTCCCTCCCTCCTGACCTCCGTAACATAGACTTTCTGCCTACTTTCAGATCTAAACTCATCTCATCATCAAAATCTGTTCATTTCTGCCTTCCCATCCTGATTCACTTTTTATTTTATCTACTATTTTTATTGTGCTTTTAATGTCTATTTTTAACCTTTGTTTTGTAAAGTGTCCTTGGGTTTTTTGAAAGGCGCTTTAAATAAAATGGATTATTATTATTTACTTCTGTGATCCAAGGAATTATTGTGTCTTTATCAGACATTGAGCCCAAGAAAGCGGCTCCATCATCCAAGTCCTGTCACCATAGTGATTTTCATGTTTTTCCTCCTTTTGGTTCTGCAGACTCTTGCGTAATGTCCCTTTTTCCTACACGGATTGCACACTATTTCACATGCTAGGCATTGCTGCATGCTTTGTCCTCTTGAATCTCCACATCTAGTGCACTGAATTACTGTATCCTGTGCGTTTTTCTTTACTTTCTGGCACGCGTGCCGCCTGTCACGTTGGGGGAGGCTCGAGAGCCGGTAGGACCCAGATGCAGAGGCGGGAGGCAAACGGTTCCAGGGCAAGAGGGTTTAATGTGAACAAAAAGCGCTGCAGAGCAGGATGACGAAACAAAAACAAAAACTCACTGTGGCGTGGCGAGAAACATGGAACATGGCATGAAAGGACGAGAACACATGAAGACGTTACAGACGTTAATGGACCAGCACAAGAGGAAGGGAGAGACGAGACTTAAATACAGGCAGGGCAGACAAGACACAGGTGAACATAATCAGGACAGATAGGGACCAGGAAGTAAAACTCAGGAACATGACAAGACAGGAACCCTTTCAAAATAAAACAGGAAACAGAACTAAACAAGACAGAACAAGAACAAAAGCAAAAACCAAGACAAAACAAACTCAAACCATGACACCGCCGTGTTGACGCACGTGCACGCCATCCACCTGCACATCCGCTCTGAAGTTACTGTTAAGCATCTCTTGCTACCTTGTAACCTGCACACTCTGTTGTGCTCTGTTAATTGCTTTTTCTAAAGTCAGCTCTGGTTCAATCTGTAGTTGTTCTGATAACCGTTTGTCTTCCAAACCCACAACAAATCTGTCTCTCACCATCTCTGCCAGGCATTGCAGCACAGTATAGAAGCTGTTGACCGTCTCTTCCATCTCCTGTTGTCGTTGTTTGAACTTTGCTCCTTCATAAATTATATTTCAGCGAGCCACAAAATCAGCGTCTAGCCTTGTCTTGACTTTGTGGTAGTCGACTGCCTCCTCCGGATTCAGGTGCAGGAAGACCAGAATATCAGCGGCTTCCTCCCCCATGGAATAAATCAGTGCGTTCACTTGGTTTTCCTTAGCTTCAGTCTCCAAACCAGACGCAATCTGGAACCTTTCAAAATGCTTTATCCCCTTAGGCCAGTCATCTCCCTTGAGGGTAAACTTCTGATGTTGGGGCACCTGAAATTGACTCATGGCGGCCGTCCCGGGCTTCGATGGCGACTACGAGCGGCAAAATCCACACTGAAGTTGCTCTGAGTTCTTTAGTTCAAACCCCTCATGGGCTAACTTCTGACACCATGTTCAAGTGGCTGAGTTTTATATCTCTCACTATCACCAACACACGAGACACACTTGTAGCTTCACACAGGTTCCTCTTTATTTCTTTTCCCCACAGAAACATATCCCCACATATAAAGGTTCCTACCTATTTGTGTCACCTGATACTTAGAACCTTTCATTTCCTCCATTCAGTTAAGAAGTCTCTGTGAAGCATTTTGGTCAGAAATGATGGATGTTCAAAAATTAAAGTTGTATGTGTGTTTTAAGGAGCAATAAATCCTAGTGTTTGCCATTTGGTTCTTGAAATGGTTTTTGTTTATATTTTTAATCCTATGTGACTGTAGCATCACAATGCCTTCACATTGTGCCTGTGGGACCATGGTTAGCTGTCTAGCATGGGGTAAGGGGTTTTACTTTCCACGTTTAACCGACCTGAGACTATGCACTCCTTAATTATATGTGAACTGAGCTGAAATACACAAGTAATAATAACAGCTGGCTGAGGAGAGCGGGGATTGCTACGCCAACCATTCGGTTGTTGGACGACCTGCTCTACCCCCTGAGCTAAACAGCTGCCCTATTGTTATTACATACACAACAGCTTGGTGGAACCTTGGTGTAATATATTTTATATTTTATACTGTGATGTAATTTGTATATATAACAGTAAACCATTGATCAATAAATGACAGGTACATTTCATAAGTTAAACTTTATTTCCAAGGTACAACTACTGTCACAGCAGCTTAGTTCAGTCTGGCTTTTTTTTCTTCCTGTATCCATATATAAAAGGGAGCATTTTTATAAAAAAAAAAAAAGCCTTAAAAAAATTCATGAACATAAATGTACTTATCCTAAAGGCGGTTAATTGCATTTATTTACGTGTGATCAAACTCAAAAACCGATGGAAATTCACGATGGCCACATGTAATGCATGCAGCCATGATGCACATTTCTCTATTGCGGGTCAGTGTGGCCAAGCTAAAAGTACAATTTTGGCAACATGTATTTAGAAAATTAAGTGTGAATAGTCAATATCAATTTAACTTACCTCCCAAATAAAACAATTTTAAAAAGTACACGTTGAGCCATAATTTAACCCTTGTGCTATCTTAGACCCCACCCTTGCATTGACGTGTTATTCCTATCATGACAAAGGTGGAAAGATTTCATGTAATCCATGGACACCAGTGAAGATCACAAATCATTGAAGAAAAAAGGTTTAGCGCACTGTGGGTCTAGATCAGTGTTTTTCAACCAGTGTGCCTTGGCACACTAGTGTGCGGTGGGAGATGGTCAAGTGTGCCGTGGTAAATTACCCCGGTTTTTGAAAAGATTTCCACCGAAATGGCCGAGCGTAGTGTTGAACTTTTCCCGCAATTACTTTTTTCCTTTCCGACCGTGGTAAGAAGCGCGGAGGAGACCTTCTCCAGGGCCAAAGGCAGATCCTCCTTCGGGGTTCACTTCCTCGTTCGGACCCTCAGATTCTCCAGAGCGGGTTAATAAAGAGTCAGTTGCAGTTCTTCTGGGGAAGAAGCCTTCTTTTATTATTGTTCTCCTTTCTTTGTAATATGGAATTGATTGTGTTGCATAATTAAAAATAAAAGTCAAAACCAGAAATGCTTTTTCATTTTCAAAATGAAGCTGCATTTTTTGACTCAAAATTCAAATGAAAAAGCAATTTGTCAAAATGCTTTTTCATTTTCTTCTTCAACACCGCTTACCTAATTAAAATGATAAAGAAAATGGTATTTGACATTTCATTTTCAAAAGGTTTTCTGGTAAATGTGTAGCAAAATTCATTTAGAAATGTCTAATTTGACAATTAAAATGGACTAACAGAAATGCTTCTTCATTTTCAAGATTTAACTGCATCAAATTACTCAAAACTGGAAAATTAAAAATCCATCCTCCAAAACGCTTTTTCATGTTCTATTTAAAAACCGCATATTCTGTGTCATAATTAAAACAAAAATGCAAAGAGTGGATTGCATTTTCATTTTCACCTCCACCCTGCAAATAGTTTTGCATTATTTAATTCAACTTAGCATTTCCAGAGGGAAGGCGGGGCGATGACGTCAGTGCTATCTCCGTGTGTCCGGCTGCTGAGAGACAGATGCTAGGAGCAGTGCGGCCAGGCTTGTAGCTTTGTGTTAGCGGCAGAGGAGAGGGCTTTGTGACGGTTGTGCTCTCCTGATGATTGTACACTGCTTCCCAGGACTACGTAGCAGCATTTCCACCTTCTGCGGTCCTCCTTTGTTGAACTTTCCACCCGGACAAGCTTTGTCTTCGGACCGGCAGCCAGATCGCCGAAGGTGGAACCGAGAAAAAGGGATAGCATTAGGCTATTATGCTAAAAACATTAGCCATGGAGGAACTCCAGGCGGACAAACTAGCAATGAGCATCTTGGATGTCAATACCATAATTTTCGTAAAGGAAGTTCCAGGCCGATTGGTTATGGTACCTACAGGCTGCATTCAGGTCTAGATTCAGAACAGATTGTCTTTTGCAGCCCACTAGTTGGCGCTCACAGACCAAGAAGGGGCCACAGTCCCATGGTTAACAATCACTGCACCAGACACAGCATTTGAATTAAAAAACTTCATACGAAGAGGGTGTTTACTCACTCAAGACTCTGTGGGGGTTTTCCAGAAAGCACGTTTAAGCTACCCTGACTTTAACCCTGAACTCTGTCTCTCTCTCTCTCTCTTTCTATATATATAGGCACTTTACCATTGGGAGTTGGATCATGTAGACCCACTAGACCAGGGGTCGGGAACCTATGGCTCGCGAGCCATATATGGCTCTTTTGATGGTCACATGTGGCTCGCAGACAAATCCTTAATTATACTTTTTTTCCTCTGAGGAAGAGCGCGCAGTTTCGGGGACGGGATGTCTGAGGAAGAAAGCCGGGGGGGGGGGGCAGCAGGTGAATCGCGCAGGGATTGTAAAAACATAAAAGCCGCTGCCCGTCACTCCCTGCAGCGTGTGTTTGGTTCCATCTAAAGAAAATTCAGACCTAAGATCCCGTTTAAAGCAGAAACTCACCACGTATCAACCAGACTAGACCATCAGCAAAACTACCACGAGAAATACTCAACATTTATTAGCAACAGCATAACAATGTTATTAAAAATAATCCACAAACCTATTGTACTTTAAAAGTGTTGAAATTACATCAAATGCACACATTCACTTGTATATTTAGTTTTAAACATATTGTCGCGGACTGAGTTTAACTTGGCTGTTGGGGCGCGATAAAAGTTCTAGAGTTCATTGAACGCATCGATCAAGCAGAGATCTGATTGGCCCTCAGTTCTGTCGCTCAGCCTGTTGTTAGGGAGTTTGGACCAATGGGGTTCAGCTATGGGCCGAATAAGGGAAATGGGAGGGCTGGAGCGGGAGGGGGGGAATATAAACTTGGGAGAAGCGCTCTCGTATCGGCGGGAGAGATTCAGGAGTTGCTGAATTAACTGTACGGCGTTTGTTGTGGTCTACAGTAACCAGAATAAAGAACCTTAAAAGAGGTTAAGTCTCAGTGTGGGAAAGGGACGCTACATTATTGAATGGCTCTTTGGAAATTACATTTAAAAATATGTGGCGTTTATGGCTCTCTTGGCCAAAAAGGTTCCCGACCCCTGCACTAGACAGAGCTCTGAACCTTTTTTTTTCAATGATTTGTGATCTTCACTGGTGTCCATGGATTACATGAAATCTTTCCACCTTTATCCAGCTCTGTCATGGTAGGGAGAACACGTCAATGTAAGGGGGGGGGGGGATCAAAGGCTAGCACAAGGGTTAAAAAACCAGAACCAGAACACTAATTCAAACCCAAGACAGAAGTGATCTCTGCTGTTTATGCAAGATTTTACATGAATATGCAAAACAAGAAAAGTTTTTGTTACACATGTAAAAAAACTGAAATTAGTTTTTATTTTGTGCTTAATGGCAATATTAACCTTGTGCTATCCTAGGCAATTTAAAGGCCTGTTCACACCGGGACGAATTTCGCCCGCGATTTTCGCCGACGTTTAATGCCTTGTGACTAAACAAAGGGCACCAATGAGAGTGTGCACACCGGCACGAAAAAACGTCACACGTCAAAGCGTCACTTTTTAAAAAACGCCTCGGGTTCGTTTTTTTTTTTTTTGACGCGTCGCATCAAAATCTATTCGACCAATGAGAATGGCGCTTTTGCACACGTGTCTGGAGCTTCTGAAGTTACAGTTAAACACAACTTGGGGGCGCTCAAACACAAAACTGCCTTGCTGAGCATACATACCAGCGAAGAAGATAGACGCCAAGTAGCGTCTACACTGCCGCGAAGAAATAATGACGGACATTCTAAAATATCCTCGACCCAAGCATCAGTTGGAGCAACTGGTGCTTGAAATGTTCATGTTTTCTTTGTTTGATTCTGACAAGCGCGTAAATACTTGCTCTCTTCTTCTGAGTGAAAAGCGACTTTAAGAAGCGTAAAGTTGGGCGGCGCCACCTTGTGTACAGGAGTATTTCTGTTTTAAATTAAGCGCCATCTAACATCAGGGAATGAAATTGCATGTTCACTCGGCTCATCGTCAGCGAAAATCGTCTGGGTGTGAACACAAAAAAACACTGGCGGATAACGCCTGGCGAATATTCGTCCCGGTGTGTACTGGGAATTGGGTCATCTAGACCAGTGTTTTTCAACCTTTTTTCCGCCACGTCACACTTTAACCTTGACAGAAATCCCGCGGCACACCAGCATTCAAAAATGTAAAAAAAAGGGAGAAACTCATAGTCTGTATTGATTTACAGCCCCTCCACAATCTCATGCATTTTTGTGATAATTGTGGCAGAAAAAGCTGGAAGTTGCAGCTGTTTTTTTTCTAAAAGATTTAATAAAAGGGAAGTTAAAAGATTTAAAACTGTTTGATTTGTGTTTGTCGTGGTTTCAAGACGTCAAAGGAAGACTCATTGTGTGCTGAGACGCTGTCACTTTGACACAATGCATCATGGGAGATGTAGTGCAAAAATCCGCCGACTGCAGACAGACAAGCGTCTCTGAGCTTCATTGTTTTGTTCACATGTTCTACAGTCTGACACCGGATTCTGTGGAAAGTGTTAGGAATATTTAGAAACAGAATAGTTAGAAACTACCTTTTAGTTGGTTGCCCCGGCCGGTTGGCTGCCTCGGTCCCGTCAAGGCCTGACCAGAGCTCTTCTAGGGGCGGCGTTTGGGGGTGGGGGCCTGGGCTTGCTCCGGGGGGGGGGGCAACGCTTTCTGGCTCCTCTCTCTCTCTGTGGGGTGGGTGGGTGCCGGTGCCTCCCGGGGTTGGGCCCCTGGGCTGGGTGGGCCCTGGCCCCCCAGCTGTCCCCCAACACCACCACCTTCTTCACTTCAACCTTATATTAGGGTGAGGGCGATGCGCCTTGGGGGGGGGTCTTGGGGTGAGGATGGCTGGGCACTCTCCCTCCTTCTTTTCACGTTCCACCATCCATTTTAGAAGAACATAAACACTCACCTGAGCACAGGTGTTAGCCCACCTTTGCATTAACAGTTTGCAGTTTACAGTCTGACAGAATGACTAAAATATTTCACACTAGTTGGTTTTAAGGCATAAGTATGCGTGTGAACACTATCTGTTTTGTGTGCATGTCGACAGGTGGACATTTTTGCAGCTAACAGGTGTGTTGATAACATTTGAGTGTGTGTGTGGACAGGCCACGCCCTTTTTGGTACCACATCTGAACCTTACTGTAATGATAAACAACCAGTAAACTTGTTGCTTTATGCTGCTTCATGGTCTTATCCCCCCTCCCCTCCCATTATCACTCTCCTACTCCCCTCTCTCTCTAACATCCCTCCCTTTTTCTTCCCTTCTTTCCTTTTCCGTCCGGTCCAACACCCAAAATTTTCAAACATGGTTGAAATTAATAAAGTTTGGCCTCAATTACAAAAGGGGTTTATTCAGACATACCTCTGGTTTGTCTGAAGATTAATAACCCCTCTTGTTAAAGTAAAATATGTCCAACACAAGAGGCCCTCAGCTCTGATCTGCCTGCCCAGCTGTTGGACAGGACAAGTAAAAAAAAAAAAAGAAACTAGTTTTAGTTTAATTACACTAACTTTTACTTTTTATTACACTCATGGTTTAAACTTTATTCACTATGTATTATCATCTCAAAATTATATTACATTTGAAAAAAGCACAACCAAGACTATTGTCTCGTAACATTCCACCAACATCCTCCCTTTTCATCTTTGTGTGTGCTGGTGTATGTGCTCTGGTAAATGTCTGTGATAACCTCAGACAGATCTGACACTTGAAGCTCCCTGACCTTCGAACATCTAGCCTGCAAAAACCTGTGGGTGTGTTTTTCACACCACTGTCAATCGGACAATCTTCTGAATATGCAAATGCAGGGTTTATATACCAAGCCCATTTTCCTGTTTTCTTTGTTCAGACTTTGATGCAGCAACCTGTTCATCTGTCTGTAACCCTTGTGCGGAGTAAACCTACACTTAAGATAAGTAACTGTCTCTGAGTCATTATTCATTCATTTCTGTGTGCAGGAAACTGAGAGGGAACGAACCTATTTTACCTATTTACAGTCCTGTTTACAATTTCCAGTTTCCTCACAGAAAGCTACACCGCAAAAGACGAGCTTTAGCTGGTATTTTTGTTGGAACTGAGCGACTTTATCAGCAGAATTCAGAACAAGGAAGTGAAGACTTTAACCAGTTCTGATTGGTCAGAATGATGACATGTGATTAAGATTCCAAGGATGATTGGCGGAGACAGTTAAAGGGGCGGGACTTGTTAGAAAAGGGCTTTAGTTGCAGCTACATCGCGGTACCGTCATTCTTATCAAAATGTCTTTAATTGAATTAAATAAACACAAAGAAAAAAGTATTTTACGATCTTTCATATTCCTAACTACTCAGTGTTTTATAAGGGCCTGTTTGAATGAACACAGAGCTGATATCCTGGAGATGGAAAATGTTGTGAGATCAGCTAATGAGGGCAATTTATTTCCCGCACACTGGTTGAAAAACACTGATCTAGACCAACAAAAAAGTGCACTGAACCTTTTTTCTTCAATGATTTGTGATCTTCACTGGTGTCCATGGATTCCATGAAATCTTTCCACCTTTATCCACCTTTGTCATGGTAGGGAGAACACATCAATGTAAGGTTGAGGTCATCTAAGATTGCATAAGGGTTAAAACTATATTTAATCCACTAAAACACTCTTATTTATCATTGTTTTTTTATTAAATGCGAACATTATGTTTATTATGTTATGAGACCATTCACAATGGACTGTGTTCATTAAAACATGAATCTTTGAAGTTCATTTAGCATTTAAAAATCCATGTTTCAAGTGCTCTCAAGGCTCCAAAGTATCCAAACTGCACAAGTTTCCTTTGTAGCTGTTTTAATGCTAATGACCCACACAGAACACACATACAAAAAAGAAATCTGAACAAACAAGTGGTACTTTATCTAATGTTGATATTGCACATTCAAACATCACTGTACAGCAGTAGCAGAAGGCTGTGGCTGGAGTCTGGATCGACATCCTGCAGAAGTTCAGGTCTCAGGGTCACGTCTCATCTTCCTGCACTTAGGTGAGGACTAAAGAGCACAGTAAAATGCGTGGTTGCAGGATAATTATGCATCAAATTGATAAAACCTATAAATACAAACACGTAAAAATGTTCAAAAGCAAAAATGTAGGGTTTGAAATAAAATATATCCTAAAACAATGAATATTTAAAGCTCCTTGGTTAATTGTATTATTTCCAATAAATTGTGCTCTTCTTGCTTTGGTTAAGTACAGAAAAAATAATTAGTAAAATGACAATAACTAAAGTTACCTTTTTCTTCATTCATATTCTAAAGATCTTCTTCCATTTCGTGGCTACAAACGTAAACATTTTGTGATTAGATATTTACATGATTGAATGCTTTTGATTCCTTCTATTTCTTAGCAAACATACCCGATATAAAAAGTAGCCTCTGCTTTCAATTCCCCCAGGCCCCTGGAGTTCAGCCTGAATGGACACAGATGAACACAGATGAGAGGCAGCCGCTTTTGCTGTGTTCTCAACTCCAGTGCTGCTTCACCAGCACGGCCACAAGCAAACACTCGCTTATGGATTCTTCAGAACAAACAGTCTACACATTTCCTGCACACAGTTCCTATGAATCCACTCTGCCTAATAGTTTGACTTCAGGCTGCACCAATTTTAGACCATAATTATTCCCAGCTTAGGAAAGAACAACTAATGTAGCTAGAGCTCATTGCACATTGCTGACGTGGAAGGTGAGGACAGGAACACACGTTCAAACCTAGTGCAGACAGAAACAAATACATGATGGAGCCAACATGTGCAGCAAATTACAAGAGGAATTATGTGCGGCTCATGTTTGGTGTTCTTTGATGTACTTTAGCACATAAGGTCCCAGAATGCAACTTTTCCTGATGTGTTATTTTTTTCAAATCCCAACAGTTTGCATCATTGTTTGTGCTTTAATTTACATAACAAAAAATGTCTTTAATTTTACTTTGTTGATGAGTAAATGTGAGAGTTTGGTAAAAAAAATAAACTTTCAAAAATATAGACAATACGTACACGCATAGAGAGTTCTCTCTCCCTTCTGGTGTGGAGTTGGGAGACTAAATACAGAAGAGGATGTAACTCAGAGGTCTGACGAACACACCGAAAAAGAGGAAAAGACAAATGTTAACAGCTGTAACAGAGAAAGCACACGGCAAGAAGTGTACACATTCCAACGAAGAAAAGCTGCTTCCGCCTTTTCTGTTGCCAAAAGCATCCAGCACAGCCACACCATCATTTCAAGGTCAATGCCTTTCAGCCAGCACATGAGCTGTTCCTCATTCAGAAGAAAGTCAAAGTCTAACCTGCACTGTTTTGTGGTTCTATTGGCTTAACTACCGGTAAACAAATGACAGAATCAAGCCTGAAAATAGGCATAATTTGTCTGGTTGGCAAATATTTACCGTACCTCAAACTCACCCAGAACATTTTCATTCTGTAAAAACTGTTTGTAGTTTTTTTTTAAAAAGCAGATCTTATAAAAGACAGGTTCAGTTAAGATAAAAAAAGATGTAATAAATTAAGCCTGTTTAACAACTAGTAAAATTTGATAATCACATACACAGCTTAAACAGTCAACAAATATTGCTTTTTTATCGAATTTGTATTGCACATTGATTTCTATTTCTAGTTCTTTCTATTTCTACAATCCATTGGTAGCCTGGTTGAATGGAGAAAAGTAAAAAAATATATAATAAAACAACACACAAATCATAACTTAACCAACCAATAATACAAAATAAGAATATTCATTCATTCCTTCATTCATCTTCTTTACCGTTTTTCCCTTTCGGGGTCACGGGGTTAGCCTATCCACTTAGTTAGCCTATGGCTTATCCTAGCCACTTGGGCGTAGGCAAGAGATGCCCTGGACTGGTCGCCAGTCTGTCGCAGGGTAGAATATCCTCAAACACACATCCATTCACTCTCACACTCACACCTAGGGTCAATTTAGAGTTGCCAATCAACCTATAAAGCATGTTTTTGGAGGAAGCCACAGATCCTGGAGAAAACCCACTTATACACGGGGAGAACATGCAAACTCCACACAGAAAGGTCCCCCATTGATGTTGTTTTTAATGTCCCCCAGCTGGAACTTGAACCGGGGGCCTTCTTGCTGTGAGGCAAGAGCGCTAACCATTGCGCCACCGTGCAGCCCAAATAAGAATATTATTGACATAAAATCTACATAATTAAAAAAAATTCAAGTATTGATTATACAATTTAAACACATTTTTTTTGCAGAAAATGCTTTAACTTCAAACTTTTTTTCAAATTACAACGTTGTTAATTTAATGAAAAATGTATATAATTTTTTATTGTTTTTTGTTTGTTTTGATGGGTACTTTGTGCTGCATCTCATTGTATAATTATTTTAATGGAAATAATGGAAAAACATGCTCTCCAGCGCACACGTGTCAAAATGTTCTTTTTTACTTGTTACATTACAAAGTATTTGCATGCATGCATTTATAAGGGGTGACCATTAAGCTTTGGTGCCATCTGAAGGCAGTGTTTTAAAACATAATGTGCAGGTTTTATGGAGTTATCCATTCCAGCTATGCAGTTTTATATTTTCACTCACTTACCACCCTCTCAGAAAACAGAGAACCTAGTGGTCTGGAGTAATGGAATAAAAACTACAGTGCCGGACATCAAACCACAGTAAACCTTACACACATGTAGACCCATCACTTTACTCATGTAACTTCAATCCAGGTAGAAGATGCCCTTACCCTTTTAGTATCTTCTTGCACTCTACGCTCCTAAAATAAATGTAAATCTGTGATTTGACAGCAATGCAGATCTGAAACATTTACTCCCATTCATATGACAACCTTGTGCTATTTCAAAATATGAGCCACAAAGAGAGAAACAAACATTTGGCACCTTTAAGTTTTGAACCAACATCATCACGCAGAGTTCTCCTATGAGATCCGATGCCTGCAAAAACAACCAATTTATTATAGACATTGCATACTCCAGTTTAATACAGTTTTTTTCTGTTGGTTTGGCTCATTTCTTGAAACTAAAGTGACATTCTCCAAAGTACATGGACAAATCTCCAAACTAACTTGTACTTGTTTACAACAGAATGTCATTTCTCGTTGCTTTCATCCAATTTCAATTGCCTTAATATATGTCTCAAGTGTGTCTGTAAACTTTGCAAGTAGTTTTGTACAAGTAGCATAGAGTTAGCACAATGAGCCCATGTTAAGCACATTTTACAATTACTTAAGTCTTCTTAAGTCTTGTAAGTCTCTTCAAACATGTCAGCAAAATTTTAGTATGGGAACCCGAACCGTCATATGCACACAATCATTTGTCCAATTTTTAAAATCAGTCAATAAAATTCTATGAACATTAATTTCTTGGAAATTGTTAAATTCAAGACAGTTATTGAAGCTCAGGTGAAATGAATATTCACTAATGAATGAAGAGTTTTCTACATCTCATATATCCAATCAGCCAGTTAGTTCTGTTATCTCACAGGTGCTGTATGTGATTGTGAATGCTGGCAAATATGTAAAAATGTAGAATGAACATGAAGGTACCTCACAAACAAAAGGAGCAAGGTCAGCTCCCTGCTGGAAGAAGGGGAAGAGAAGCAGCTGAAGGAGGAAGAGGAGCAGGAGGAGTGAGGATGTGTTGCTGTGGAATGAGAGCTCCCTGCTGCAAGTGATGGACGTTGCATGTGAGAACATCACAGGGGATCAGTGCAGGGAAGGGTGAAGACATTCATGTGATTTGTTCACTCACTGCAAATATCTGCTGCGATGTGGATGAAAATCTCAGGACAAACAGAGGAGCGTGAGGGTGGCCAGGAGCATGAAGATGATGACCACGAGAGGGAGGACACTGACAGTAACCAGTGACGTTTACCGTAAAATGTCATTACAGTTTTTCTCAGTCGCTTTAGTACAATTCTCAGATCAGAATTGAAGTTTGCAAATACGTGTGTGCATTTGTCAAAACAATTTGTACAAACAGCAAAACACTATGGATTTCTGTATGTAACTTGCTCAAAATCTTTAGTTCATCTCTCCAAACTAAGTCTTTATGTCATTGAACATGTCAGTGCCATCAGAATGTCAAGTCCTTGTGTCATTGTCTACGAACAGGACAGTCAAATGACTTAGTCATGTTGTCAATATAACTGCGTACTTTAGAGGAAGGTTCTGACGTAAACTATGGCTAAAGTTTTGATGACAATTATTGTAAAATGTAAGAACACTTTTTTTGTTTGATTGCAAGAGACTGGACAAGATTCACATTTACACTTTTATTGTTCATATTGTAATTTTTTGACAGACAATGTCATACCAACATAGAAAAACCCACTGCAAACAGTAACACAAAGGGAAAATAAGATAGGACAATATTCTGTAAAACAGTACAGGCAGTGCAGTAGGAATTGGTGTGGTCTTCCTATTGTTCCTGTATGTTAGGCCACAAATTCTCATCCACATCACAGCGAATATCCTCTCTTGCAAAGCAGCAAAATATGTTTGTCACATTATGACAACTTGGTCAACCATTTTACAGTTAATGACTGATAAGATGAACTAATGACTAGGTGTTTTGAGGAGTAAGACTATTGCACAGTGAACTATATAATACATTTTGATCAACAGGACATAAACAATTGATAATGTAGCAAAGAGCAGAGAATTGTACATAATAATTTGCATAAATGTACCAAAGCAATTGGAACTAGTTCTAATAGTTCCCAACTAGTTGGGAATTTCATTCTGATCTGAGAATTGTACTAAAGTGACTGAGAAAAACTGTAATAGCACTGTCGGCTGATTTGATTTTTCTTTTGGTTTTTCTGCATTCTGACCTGCAGTGCCCACGGTGGAAAGACTTCATGTAATCCATGGACACCAGTGAAGATCACAAATCATTGAAGAAAAAAAGGTTCAGAGCTCTGTGTAGTGGGTCTAGATCAGTGGTCCCCAACCTTTTTGCCACCGGTGCAACGCAAGGCACGTTTACCGTGGACACCAACAACAGAACATCACATGAGCAACATCGTTTCTACCCCAACCCAATGCGACACACCCTGGATACTATGGTAATGTTTAAACATCCCTTCAAAATAAGTTTGTTTGGTGTCGCGACTTTGACGTGCGTTAAGTGTGACGGATACAGAGAGAATCCGGTCACTTTTCAAAATAAAGCGTTTTTTTCGAAGAAAAAAAACAATAAAATGGAAATTATTTTTTCTTTCTGTGCGTCCCGGTGCCAATATTTCCCCCGGCCCGGTACCGGTCCGCGGCCCGGTGGTTGGGGACCACTGGTCTAGATGACCCAACTCCCAATGTTAAAGTGCCCAGGATAGCACAAGGGTTACTCAGTTTTAGGAGCAAAAGTGGATGGGAATAAGTCAAAGTAACTGAGAAGCATTTATGCTATTTTGATTTTACCTGGGGAAAGAATCTGATCTAAAGATGAAAAAAACAACTAAGGTCATACGAGGTCCCTAATGTCTTGAACACTTCAAGTTGCCATAAGACTTAAACCCCCATTACATGAACCATGAAGACAAAATGAAGATTTTGTCTTCATGATTCATGTCTGATGAGTTTTGGGGGGAAAATGTGCTTTTTCTAGAAATATGAACTTTTGTGCAGATGTGTAATTGTGTTTGGCCAAATGCACTTTTAGTTTTGAGAAATGAGTCAAACAAACTAAGAAAAACGTAACACAAAACATCATATCTGTTGTGCTCAGACAACTTCAGAAAATGGTTTCCATTCACTCACCCAGAACTTCAGGTCTGTTTGGAGATAGGATGTGCACACAGCATCTATCTGCAGAGCACCAGAGAATACAGGATGCACAAGAGCGCAAACAATGCCAGCAGAGAAACAAAGACAGAAAAAGGGTACCTGGCGGAGCAGCTCCCTCTGATCTGTTGGAGCCAGCTGAAAGTCTGCCGGAGCACCTTAACAAGAAGCAGCAATAATTAAACACCTGCTTTAAGCAGAAGGGATTATTACAGTGTTCCCATCCAACAGTAACATGGTGCAATCATCATCAGCAGCAGCAGCATCATCATCAGCATCATCAGAAAAAGAGGAGGACAAAGCATAATTTCCATTGCTCAGGATTCTGAGTATCCCTCTGATGCTTTTGCATGATCACATCAGCATCTTTCAGAGGACAGCTTGGTGGTCCACTAATGTACCATTAATAAAATATTCCTTGACTCCATCTTTAAAATTGAGTGTTTACAGCCTGCACATTTGATGACAAACTCTGATCCTAAAACAAAAGAAAAGATCACTTTGACAGGATTTGGTGCAGAGCATGTCATTCCACATCAAACATCCTCTCAGTCACAGCAACAAAGCAACAAAGGCAAAGAAGTCAAGCTGGACCAAACTGTCAGCTTGCAAATCTTACAGACAGACAGACAGACAGACAGACAGACAGACAGACAGACAGGATAGATAGATAGATAGATAGATAGATAGATAGATAGATAGATAGATAGATAGATAGATAGATAGATAGATAGAGTAAATGAAGGACATAAACAGCATGCAGAGAGGAGGGAAGGCAGTGCGTACCCGTGCAGGCTGGGATGGAGAGGATAAGGAGTGCAGCAACAGCTATGCTGGCCGTGCTGGGGGGGCTCATGCTGCTGGGGGCTCCGTGCTG
Source organism: Oryzias sinensis (assembly GCA_037389245.1). Classification (NCBI taxonomy): domain Eukaryota; kingdom Metazoa; phylum Chordata; class Actinopteri; order Beloniformes; family Adrianichthyidae; genus Oryzias; species Oryzias sinensis. Next base: position 31,357,589 of record CM074498.1, read on the forward strand.
CGCAGACTGCCGGTGGAAAGTCTTCATGTCCCTCTCTGAATCTTCTTTCACGTCTTCTACGGCTTTCCTCCTTCTTTTTTTAAACTCCAAGCTCTCCTGACAGTTTCTATCTCACGTCAGAGAAAGATGAGGGCTAACGCCACACACCCACCACAGCGGCACGTGGCAGCGTCATGCGCGTGGAAGTTTGGTCAGAGCAACAGGTGATACAGTTTCAACTGTGGGAGATAATTAAACTTCTTAAAACTGGATGCTCGGGATGTTCTCAGACTCCACTGTATTTGCTTTAAGTTGACTTGTCCTTTCATCTCCTCTAAATGATTGGTTCCTAAAATCCTGGGAGGCTGCGGATATCTCTGCTCTGCCTCTGCGCTTCTCCTTCTGTTCAGCACTCTTTGAAAGACAGCTGCCTTAGTTGAAAAAATGATGACAATTATGTTTTAGTCATTTTGTCAGGTTTGCTCAGAGTGTTCACTTATTAGCAGGGGCGGAGGTGCAAGGGAGGGCAGCTGGCCCCTCGACACCCCCCCTTCTTCTCCCATCCTCCATCCCCTATAAAATGTTCTAGCTCCGCATTGGCTACTCAACTAAGACTTAAATGAAATGAAATGTATTTATTGTTCTTGCCAGTTGACAAAAGAAGAAAAACAATGTTCAATACCATCAACCCTTCCAGGGATACAGCAAATTATAGGATTCATGACAGTAGTTTGTCTACCTACCTCTCAGTCTACCTGTCCATCATTTATGAGGTGATTAGCTTTCAATCTGTGTGCTATTGTCTTCTTGCGTTGTTATATTTTAGGATAACTAAAAACAACATAACTAACTAACTCGCATCAAATGTTTCAAAGCGTTTGATTCACAGATTCTACCAAGCTCACTTTCAGTGGAAGGGATGTGGCTTTCTAACATGGTTACTACTGATTGGAGAAAGTGGTTGCCATATAAATGTAGACTCAGACCAACACAAACCAATCACGGCTTACTAGGGATATCTGGTTCCAACATGGTGACGGACATATCGAGGAAAAATGGCGACTCTTTGGGGCCTCGTTGGCACCCGCAACCACTTTTACTTGCATCTTATACCCCTTCATTCATCTAGAACCTTGTGGGGGTGGTTTGGTGGAGGGGGTGGGTGAAACACCCAGGCTCGTCTCTCACCAGTCTGCCCCCCAATTTTAATTTTCACTTTATGATTCTTACGGTTCTCGGAGAAGACGCCACGCAGGCATATAGCAGCTTCACTTGTCAACTCTATTTACCGCATAAAACCGCAAATATTGAGAAAAGCGCTAGGGAAAAAAAATCAGTGTCTGACGAATTTGAGGACCTGAGGAAGACGCTGGATTTCATGCTGGAGGAGGTTAAAGTTCTGAAGATTTTTTACGGACAAATTCTGGACGCGCTCGAAGAGGTGAAGCAGGTCCAGGTTCTGCAGGAGCGGTGTTTCAACAGGATGGACATAATTGAAAAACGAATAACCAAGAGCAGATCTACAGATCAAACGACGTGACAATCACTGCATTGAAAATCAAATCCCAGTCATACGCGCACGCAGTGACAGCCGGGAACGGTGAGGAATCTGACGACCAGGAGAAGAGCTCTGTGGAGAAACAGGTGAGGAATTTCTCTGGACACAAACAATGTGGAGATCTGCAGACCGCTTCCCTGGAGAAGAGAGACCAACAAACTAGCAATTCTCTTAAAGTTTGTCAATTGGAAACACAAAGCAGATGTACTCAAGCAAGAAAGAAATCTGAAGTGCACCAACGTTTTTATGAATGACAACCTCACTCAAATGAATGTCAACATCGCCAGAAGGGCCCGTTATTTGAAAAGGCTGGGAAGAAAACAATTTTTCAGGAATAACGAAATAAGATCAGAAGCCAAAGTGATAAGTTGTGGTGTCCCATAAGGATCAATTCTGGGCCTGCTGGTATTCAATATCTACATAAATGATACCAGAATTGTACATAAAGCCAGCTATCCTGAACATACAAACAATTTACTTTATCAATCCAGACTTTTAAAACTGTATTACCTTGTTGATTTTTACACCGCACAACTTCTACACAGAGCCAGTGGGAAATGGATACCATTCAATATCCAGAAACAGTTCTTAGAAAATGAAGGAGGCTACAAACTGAGGGGATGTAGGCACTTCAAGATCAAATTGATAAGAACCACAAAGAAAAGTGTCTGTGTGTCGGTGCGTGGCACTAAACTTTGGAACGGGTTAAGTAATGAGCTCAAACAATGTTCAAATATCAGAATATTCAAGAAAATGTATAAAAGAAATTTTGATTTCATGATATTGTCATGGTTGGACTACTAGGGAGACCCAGATGCTGGAACCCGGAAGAAACTCAGGAGCCGAGGTATAGTCAGGAGGTTTAATCAGAAAAGGGGGGAAGGTCGTGGATGCAGAGAACGGCTGGGAGCAAGGTGGAGCACCGAGGACGGTGTGAGCAGCTTGGACGATGGGGAGCGCCGAGGTCGGCGTAGACAATCTGCGTCGAGGTGGAACGCTGAGGACAGCGCAGACAGTCAGCGATGAGGACGGCGAGAACAGCTTGGCGTGAGTGGAGACACCGAGGACGGTGAAACAGGAACGGGGCGAGGAACCAGCGTGTCCAGTGGAGAAATGACCTGAAGGCATGAGACAAAGGGTGAGTACACGGCTTGGATTTTCTAGAGCAAAGTTACTTTGACTAGAGGCCAGACGTAAGCACCGGAGTGAGTATAACGGACTGGCGCTGGATACTGGTGTGGATCCCCTTAAGAAGGTCTGCAGGATGATGAAGTGATGAAGGGCAGCTGGTTCCAATCAGAGAGCAGGGAGGAGGAGGCAGCTGACGGAGGTACCGTGACAGATATAAAGATAAGAGGAGTTAAGGATCAATGGGTGTTTGAATAATTCTAAATAAATGTGAGAACTTGATTGTGGTAAAATAATCAAAACTCTTTTAATTACAACCAATGAGTATTACATTGTGTAATATGTAAGAATGATTACTGAAATGTTTATATTACAATAAGTAAGCTATTGATTTTCTTTACTTGATCTGCAATGTGTAGCAATAAGTGCTGGTTTATTGTGATGTGTTCTAATGATATTCAATTTTAACGTTTACTGAAATCAAGAATGAATGTTCTCTGAAGATAATTACTAGGCACTGGATTTTGTAACTTGAAAAGAATAGATCAGAAAAAAACCCTGTAAATCATAAAATGAATGAACTCAGTAGGGGTGGGATTATATAAACTTGCTTCTTCCCACTACTTTTCAATCAATAAATCAAACTCTACTTGACTTTAGTCAATAATCACTATATTTAATTAGGCAGATGTGACTTAAGTGTCTTTTTCTTATGCAAATTTTTTTTTATTGAAAAGCACGAAATAAAATTGTACATTGCTTTGACATTACAATGTTCTTGCTTTCTCTGTTTTAAATGAAAAGAAAAGAACAAACAAAACAAACAAGCATGTGAGGAAGCAGGGATTTTTCAAAACATAAATGCTATGACATGATTTCAGTGATGTTTCAGATAAAGTCTGACCTTGTAGGCTTTACATATTCTGTTGCTTTTGGGGTATGGGAAATGGTAAACATTGGAATAAATATAACATTTGTGGTAAATTATTCATTCATATCGAGTCAATAAACAAAAATAAAATGCAGATTTCCTCAGATAAGTTCTAATGAATTCTGTTCTATTAGAAACAAAGAACCAAAGTTAACATTGGGAAACCTTTCCAGGGTATTTATAAAACTCACTCCACCGCTGGGTCAGCACCGGTTCTCCTGAAGGCTCTCAGTTTTTCTTTATAACTCGGACCCCGTGGGCCTGGTGCAGTGCGGCCGGTCCCTCTGGTCACCCTGCTCCAGGTCAGCTCCTTGAGTTGCTCCAAAATGGTTTCCGGTGATTTGATGAACTCTACTGAAAATCCTCTTTTGCACTTTTTCACTTGCTTCTGTTGCAGTGTTATAGATCTTTACCCCATCAGCATACTTCACCTTTAGCCTTGCGGGAAATAAATTTGGAACTGGATCTGTTTGTCTCTTAGAATCCTCCGAATAGCTGCATATTCTCTTCTCGTGAGGATGATTGGAGGGTAGTTACTGTCCCAAGATATGTTTACCTTTCCAGGTAAAGCCTTTTTATTGCCGTGATTTGCGAAGTATTTTCTCTTTGGTCTTGAAGCTTAAAAACTTCACCAGAATAGGGCGTGGTGAGGCTGGATCTCACCACTGAACTGGTCTGCTCGCCCAAATTTAAACTATTGTCATGTCCATCTTCACTCCTAAATTTGTGACAGTAGATTTAACAGATTGAGTGAGAGAGTCCAGAGCTATAGGGTGTGACTCACTAGCCGCGGTTACATGGGCAAAATATCTTGATTGGATCAATGTACATGGGCCCAAAAAATCTTTTCCCGATAATAACAAACGTCTACACGGGCTACACTTTCGGTCGGAATAAATCATTTGCACATGCGCAGTTCTCTTTAAAATACCGGAAGAGGAAATGAGTCCCGCTGTAAACAAGCTGAGCAGCCACATACATAGATACTGTATATGGCTGCTCCATAATATAGGAGATGATCTTCTAAACGTGCTTTTATTATTGTTATAGTTATCATGAAGCGCCTGTTTGCTTTCATTTTATTTTTAATCCGTGTGGTCAGTGCTTTTTTTGTGGCGGAATGGAACTGGAAGAAAGGTTAAGAGAAGGCTAACACGGGCTAACAACATTTAGCCTTTGATGAAAATATAGCACCCGCAATCTGCATCTTGGCTGCACATAAACATGTGGAAATAACATCAGCCTTTATTTTGACGGGACACGACTGGAAACAAATCTAGGTGATTGTTTTAATGGTTTCTGCGTGGCATTTCTGCTTTGAAAAGCTCACACACCGCCCCAAAGTCGCTGTGTGAGCTGGCGGTCCGAGCTCTGCTTAAGCCGCTTGCTAACCCAGAGCGGCGGGACGGATCGCAGTCCGAAGTCTCCCACGCACAACAAAACAACACCGGCACCCGAGCCCGGGCCGCGCAGGGTCAGACTTCACGGGGCACGAAGCACTCCTCCTCGGCACTCCCTTTGTGAGGGGTGTAAGAGAAGGGAGAAGCAAGGAGCCAGCGGGGCGGGGGTCAACAGAGCAGCCGGTTGGTCCTGTATGAGCTCCAAAGCTTTCTCTGGAGCGAAACACCGTCTATGGATGATGTTAAACCTGAGCAGAGGGTGACACACGATCGGAATGAACTGTTCACATGCAAAACGATCGGATACAGAATCGGCATAACCCACCTATCTACATCGGAAAAAAATTTTGATCCGAACGAGTCTGATCGGGGCAGACTATTCCGAACGGCATGTTTACATGAGGCATTTTTCTTCTGATCAGGCGTTCATTCTGTTCATTTCCTCTGGGGCTGGTGCGGGAGCCTCCGTGCGGGAGTCTCCGTGCCTCACTGTGGGAAAGGGACGCTACAATATTGTATGGCTCTCACGAAATTAGATAAAAAAATATGTGGTATTCATAGCCCACCACAGGTTGATCAAGTCTGGGTGTGTGTCTCGCTGTTAGTTGGTCATTTTTGTCCATGTGATGTCACTTCTCCTCAGCCCCAGCCAATGGTTTGTCCTCTCTGCTGTGTTGGTCAGATCTTTGATAGCCTGTCTGTCGTACTGGCAACAAAGCCCCTGCATCCCACCTCCACTGAGCGCACCCTGATATTCAAACCTCTGTCCTATGCCTCAGATACCAAGTTGGAATAGCGTAGTTTCTTTTGGTCATAAGCTGTGTCAAAGGGAACTGTCAGCTCTATGATGTAGGCAAGTCTGCTCGAATTAGACCAGAGGACAAGGTCTGGACACAGAGTGGTTGCTGCAATCTCCGAGGGGAAGATAAGCCTCTGGTTTAGGCCGACTCACTTTTGACAGTCCCTGGCTGCATTCAGAGGGGTCAGCTCAGTCCTTGGTAGGGGGGGTGCTTGGACATCACTGCCAGCAAGCAGCAGATGTCCTCCTAGCACTCTACCCGCCAATTTTAACCGCATCTTAGACATTTAGGGCCCCTTGGTGGGGAGGGTGAGGGGACATCACTGTGAGTAATCAGAAGATGTCCCCTTAGTGCCCTACTCGCCAATTTTAACTGCACCCCCCTTATTACACACACCCTTTCCCCCTTCAATATATACATTCCAACATAAACACACACACATGCACACACACACCCTCTCAAACACACATACACGCACACACATTTTGCAAGGAAGGTGGGACCTGAGTCCATCTGTCCCCTACCCCTCCCCTGGTGGGGGGTACGGGCCCCTTGGCAGCGGCGGCCGTGTCCCCTGGGTACCGGCTTCCTGGGCCCAGTGGTGCTCTCTCCGCGCTGTGGGGGGGTTCACATTACACCTGAGCCGGGGGTGTTCGTGTCCCTGGGGGGTGGGTCCTGGTCCTTGCCCCTGAGCGCTGGGCCCCGCCAAACTTCCAACAGTGGCCGAGCCTGGTCGGGCCATATTTACAACACCCCTTGTGGGCCCCTTTTTTTCCCCGGGGTTCCCCCCCTCCTGGGCGGGGGTGGCGGGCCCCACCTCCTGCCCGTATCATCGACGGCTCCCCTGCCTATACTGTTAGCCGGGTTTTGGACATGCCGTGTCTGGGGCGGGGTTTTCAGTTTCTTGTGGACCGGGAGGGTTATGGCCCTGAGGAGTGGTCTTGGGTTCTTGGGTCTTCCGTTTTCTCATCCTGTATCCCTCCCTCATTGAAGATTTCTTCTGGGCCCATCCTGACACACATCCTGGACCGCCTGGTCGGGGGGGGAGGGGGGGGGTGTTGTACTGTCATGGTACGCCTGGGACCCCTCTCCTTCCCCTCTGCTCTTTCTCCCCAGGTTGGACCCAGCTGTCGGCACTCACCTAATCAGTCCCCCTGCAATTTCAGATGAGCTTTCTCCAGGATTCATCGCCAGTTTGTTGCCCTCTGTGGTGCAGATCTTGATCTCATGTTTTCTAGTAATGTCATGCTCCACATCTTCTCTTGTAATCACGTCTACCTCATCGTCTGCAGGAAACTCAACCATGAGTGCCGACCTGGGTTCATTCACCAACACCCTCCACCTGGTTACGCCTGAATTCCGACCTCCAGCCACGCCCCGACTCCATGCCACGCAGCTGTACCGTCTACCTCCAAGTCTGACTTCACCAGCCGCTCCAAACTTGTGCTTCACACCAGTCATTCCATTATCACCACCTGTGGGACTCACGCTCCTCCATCAGTCACAAGAACTCTTCCACGTCATATCCTCCTGGGAAATAAACCAGTGACTTTATCCACTCCTGTGTCTGTGATCTTTCCGAGTTCCAGCGACTGGGTCTGGTTACGTCATCGCAAATCATAACATATTTCAAAAACAATTAAAACTCAGTTGTTGATCGGAAATTTTAATTCCAATTATCCTTATCCAGACCTCAGCCTGTTCATCCTCCCTGTGATCATTTTCCGAATTGAATGAATAAACTCCAGGATGGCTTCATAAAAATGGATGAATATAAAAAGAGCCAGTATTTTAAACAGCTCTTTTGATCCAAAACATTTGGCTGCCTAGAAAAGAGCCATGAATCCCATTACTACACTAAATACATATTTACATTCAAAGATTGAAGATTCAATGGGTTCATTGTCATATGCACAGTAAGAAACGGGTTTCCCTGCACAATGAAATTCTTACTTTGCTGTCTGCTCCGAATGCCAAAAAAAAGAATACAGGAAATTGAAAATTCACACAAAACATACAAACACAAAGAAAAAAAAAAACACAAGATGTTGTGCAAATTCTAAATGTGCAAAAACAGTGATAATAAACAGGAGCGTACAATGAGGATGTGCAAGGGAGTGCAAGGTACATACACAGATTTAACATCATAAGTGTAACTTGAAAAACAATTTGAATTCTAATGTGTACTCTTAAATCTGAATAAAGGAGAGTTTTATCTTATTTTAGTCTTGTTGGGTTTAGTTCAGTTCTGACTGGCTTCATTGCTATGGGGTGTTTGGATTTATTAAGTAGAGATGTGGGAAGAGTGAAGAAGCACTTAGGTTAAGCAGGAACACAGATGCCGCTGAAGATGTATCAACATCATTGAGATTTTTTCCTATTTGGATTTAAATACATTCTTCCTCCTACCTGTGATTTTCCCATGTCGTTTTAAATGACTGCGTTTATTGAATACGAGTATATCGTTACGTTTTGTCGATGAAAATCAAAGCAATGTATTGAGACATTCAGGAAACCCCCTTGTCTGATTTTCACAGTACCCCCTGCGATGACGTCTTGGCAAATTAAAGAATCAACTTGTTCATTTTCACCCTGGCTTTCTCATGCACAACTTTCTTTGTCTCTGTTAAGACTAAATTATGAAGGTCAGTAGAAAAGCGAAGCAAATGTTATGATGCCTGTCAGTCTCCTCCCCCTCCTGCTCTACTCCTGACTCCACCAGCTGTGACCAATCCACCTCATCAATCGTTGCAGCTCAAAAGGAGACCCAGTTCCAGTATTCAATGCCAGTTTGTTGCCCCTTACTGTGACTATACCTCGTCTCAGTCTCTTTCATGTTTTGTGAAACCTAGTCTTGCCTCGTACCTAATCTTCTTCTTCCTGCCTCGGGATTCGTGCCTCCAATTGTCACCTGTGTGGAAGTCAGATCGAGCCCTCCTGCATATCCGTGGAAACATCACACTCCGCCAAGCCGCGCTACTACCTCCAGCCACGCCTCAAGCTCGGTCCTCGTCAGATTCAGACCAAGCCAAAAAAAAATACTCTTACTTACCTCCTACCTACCTTGGTCCTCATTCTGAGTTTCAGCATCTGGGTCTGTCCATCCTAGTCACGACAGCAAATGCATGAAGAAAGAAATGCATTTGCGCACTGCTTGCATTAATTTAATCCCCTCAGAGGTATTAACTGGCTTTTTTTGGCTGCCATTACTGTTGTTGCTGTCTTCCATAAGCTCTGGAGGTATCTTCCTTTGTATTGTGGAGAGGTCTGAAATGTCATGGCCTTTCAAGACTGATGTTATCATAAAGTTAACTGACATTTATATAGTCCTGTCTAATTGGATTTAGTGAACCCTTGAGTTTTAACAGTTAAAATTAAATATCCACTTCAAAGCAACAACACAGATTATAGGCTTCACAGCACTCAATCCAAGGTGGACCCAGAAGGGTGTTTCTTTGAAGAATCTAATGCTCAGAAGCATTCTACTTTAATTCTGTGTTCAGTTTTATAGTAAAGTAATTATTTCTGACCCAAAACCTCATATAGAGTGGTAATTCTCACTGCTGAGATAATTTAATCCAAATATTAGACAGAATATTGATATTATCTCTGGTTATTTTTACTTTGGTGAAAATTTTCTTATCTTTAACGTTTCATTTGATGCTCATAGAATCAACAAAGATCGAAGTCGACTTATTTTCAAATAACCTCAATTACGTGTCACTAAGAAATCGCATCATGTATGTGTGTTGCATTACAGTCAGGCACATTTACAGTTTCCTGTGTGGGAAGAATCTACTAAATGACTGTCAGCAATAAGCATCCATTTCCCCTATCGCTCTGATGAATGTGACCTTGTTCAAGAAAAGATTCAGCAAAAGTCTTTTTCTCTCCCTCCTTATTTCTAATGCTTGTAAAGTTTAGTTCAGCCTCCAAAGTGCAAAAGGAAATCAGCTAATGTTGTGGGCTGTGGCATAGAAATTACATTTTCGAATGAAAAAAACCTGTAAATATACTGCTATAGCAAGTGTTTTCCCTAATGGGGATCGTTCAAATGTTATTTATTTTGAAAATACAAAATTCAAACAACTAAACCAAAGCTTTGAAAAGATTGTGCTTATATTTTCTGACATCTCCCAATGCAGCTTTTAACACAAGTTAAAACATCATGATTCAACAGTTGGTTCATTGAGTAAAAACATAATGATGCTGTAAAGAATATGTACTTATGTTTCTACTTCTAATTTCACCTTAAAACATTACTAAAATATGAGTGAAGCAAGTCTCAGAATGTCAGTCATTTGCTCAGATATCAAACAAAGATTTGGCAATCTGCATTTATGCAGCTGCAGTCTATCATCCTTTACATTTAAAAATAAAAGCCCAAATGCCATTTAAACAACCAGCTTTAGGTTTCATAACAACATATTTTAGAGACTTTTTTCTGGCTTATTAACAGCCGTTTGTAGGCAGCAAATAACAAAAAAAAAAGTTATCTTACACTAATTTTATATATTTTATATATATTTAAATACAAAATGTACACAAAATAGTTATTTTCATAGAACAAACTTGGAGGAGAGAGTAACAGGGTTCTGCTGGGTCTACGGTTGGTGTTTCCTGTTGACATTCTTTCCCACTGCTCTCTGTCTAGTGGGTCAGGGGTGAAACACTGTGATGAATGATCAGATAACAGACTGTCTTTAGACAATAGATGTTGAGCTTGAAAACATGGAGAGTCCAGCACTCCTGTGGCTGGCGGGAGAAACTGAACTGCAGAAAAATAACTTCTGAAAAAGATTAGATTTCTGTGAGTTGACGAATGCAGGAAGTTTCTTTAGCTTTTATATTAGACAAATGAAGCTCTAACCATGAGATGTATTACTATACATTTTGATTCTCAGTTGATATTTCCATTGTTTTATATTAGAGCCCAATGACTTTTTGCACTGTCAAAAAATTGAACAATACTGAGCAAGCAATCAGAGATGAAGGCCTCTTGTGTTGGACAGCTGTTGTTGTTACAACAGGGTTTTTACGGCTCTTCAGACAGAATGTATATTTGTATAAACCCCTTTTGTATTTTAGGGTAAGCTTTATTTATAATTATTCTATTTAAGCATCCCTTGTTGGACTGAATGGAAAAAGAAAGGAGAGGGAGAGAGAGAGAGTGGGATGTTAGAGATGGGGGATAGGGGGCTATGCTTGGGGAGATTGTTATGAGAGTTTGTAGTTGGATCCAAGCGCGGACACAAATACAGTGTATAGAAAAATATTAATTGTCCGAAAGGTTTCAGGCTGGATAAGACAGGCTTGGCTGGCTGTGGCAGAGAAGACTGCACATGAGAACCAACAATCTGGCAGTGGCTGGAGGTCCATATGAAGCATCCGTAGAGAGTGGCTGATAAGGAGTAGATGAAGAGGAGGTGTGTGAGTAGGAAAAGGTGAAGGTGCGGGGGGGGGGGTGTTGTTGGCCCTGTCCTAGGGGGGGCTGTCTGGGAGTGGTGGAGGCCCCACTATCGGTACTGGACCTTGGAGGTTTAACGAATCAGGGTCTCCACTGAGGCAATCGGCGGTCGCCCCGGCTGGTTGGCTGCCTCTCTCCCTTCAATGCCTGACCAGAGCTCTCCCAGGAACGGTGCCTGGGGGTGGGGGCCTGGGCTTGCTCCGGTAGGGGGCGTTCCAAGGTTATTATAGTTAACGAAAACGAACGAAAAAACTAAAACTAGAACTGAAAAAACATTTTCGTTAACTGAAATAAAAATAAAAACGAGAGTTTTTAAAAAAAAAAGGAAACTAACTAAAACTGTTTGTTGTGTGTATAAAACGAACTGAAACTAACTAATATTAACCCCAAAAAATCCTTCGTTTTTGTCTTTGTTAATACATAAGTCTTTTGGGTTGAAATAAAATCTATTGACTTCACGCTGCTAGTTTTACTGTGTATTTGACCCCTACGGCATCACGTTGTCTGTGACGTCACATGATGTCTGTCAGACACTGCCGGCTAGCGTTGTCATAGACCTTTACATGAGCGTGATGGCTGCATTAAAAGTTGGGAGAAAGCGGGAGAGTCCTATTTGGGACTTTTTTGAATATAACAGCGTCGAAAACTAAAGTAAGTGCCTTGTAGTCGAAGCAGGAGACAAAATTTGTGGAACGCTCCTCAAAGGGAAAAACCCTACGAATCTAAAAGTACATTTAAAAAGCGCACACAAAGACGCAAATCAACAGTACCTAGACAAGCTAGCCTGTTGCCCGCCCTCCCCCGAAAAAGAAGCGAGAGCAGGTAACGTAATGCTGTTATCGGCTGTTGTATTTTAATTTAAGGATGGTTGTCCTTGTGTCCTCTGAATAATAAGTGTTTCAAAATGTATCTTTGATTGAGTTTTTATCATACAATACTTATTCTGGTGATTTTGATTCATGCACCTGACAAATATCCTAATATACAAAAAAAAAAAAAAACTAAAACTAACACTAAAACTAATAAAACTAAACTAAAACGAAGCAATTTCAAAAAATAAAAACTAATAAAAACTAGTAAAGCTGCCTCTAAAAACTAATTACAACCAAATAAATTTAAAAATAAAAATTCAAAACGAAATAAAAACTAAAACTAATAAAAAATCTGAAACTATTATAACCTTGGGGCGTACTTTCTGGCTCCTCTCTCTGTGTGGGGTGGGTGGTGTGGACATCACTGCTAGCAAGCAGGAGATGTTCTCTCAGTGTCCTACCCGCCCATTTTAACTGCACCTTAGACATTTAGGGCCCCCCTGGTGGGGAGGGTGAGGGGACATCACTGTGAGTAATCAGAAGATGTCCTCTCAGTGCCCTACCCGCCAATTTTAACTGCACCCCCTTTATACACACACCCTTTACCCCTCAAAATATACACTCCAACACTCAACTCAACTCAACTTTATTTATATAGCACTTTCATACAACAGTAGTTGAGACAAAGTGCTGAACACAACAGTAAAAAAACATTAAAACATGTTAAGGGGGGAAAACACAGAGGGAGATAAAACTATAGAAAACAGTAAACAGTTAGAAAAACAGTGGTCTCAAATTGGGTTCAAAGCCAGAGTATAAAAATGGGTTTTTAAACGGGTTTTAAAAATGGACAGTGAAGGGGCTTCTCTAATGGCCAGCGGCAAAGTTTTCCACATCTTTGGAGCGGCTACAGCAAAAACTCTGTCCCCTCTGAGCTTCCGTCCGGACCTCGGTACCTCTAGAAGCATCTGATCAGCTGATCTGAGGCACCGTGCTGGCGAATAGGGAGTGAGATGCTCAGAGAGGTACAGCGGGGCAAGACCGTGTAAAGATTTAAAAACAAGCAGAATAATCTTAAAATGAATTCTAAAATGCACAGGCAGCCAGTAAAGCGATGCTAGGATCGGCGTGATGTAGTCTCTCTTGCGTGCTCCAACCATAAGACGAGCAGCTGCATTTTGAAGACGTTGGAGACACAACAGAGACGACTAGCTGAGTCCAAGATAAAGAGAGTTGCAGTAATCCAGCCGGGACGTGATGAAAGCATGGATTACTGTTTCAAGTGTGCAGGTGTTAAAAAAGGTTTTACCTTAGCAAGTTGGCGAAGGCTTAAAAAGCTTAACTTCACTACAGAGCTTATCTGTTGGTCCATCCTAAAATTACTGTCCCATTTAACACCCAAGTTAGAAACAGTTGATTTTAAGAAACCAGTCAGAGAGCCCAGATCAATCGGGGACGGTCCACTAAAATCATTCGGTCCAAAAATTAAACTTCTGTTTTCTTTTCATTCAAACTCAAGAAACTTAGGGCCAACCAGTCCTTAATGTCATGGAGACATGACAGGAGCTGCGTCACAGATAGATTATCCTTTTTAAGCGGCAGATAGATCTGACTGTCGTCAGCGTATAAATGAAAGGAAATGCAGTGTTTTCTTAGAATGGACCCTAAAGGTAACAGATATAAAGAAAACAGAAGAGGTCCCAAAACCGACCCTTGTGGGACCCCATAGGGAACCCTTACTGATACAAACACAAACATGCACACACACACCCTCACAAACACACACACATGCATTTCACAAGGAAGGTGGGACCTCGGACCATCTGTCCCCTACCCCATCCCTGGTAGGGGGTATTTGGCCCTTGGGAACTGTGGGTGTATTCCACTAAGTCCAGATGGTCACTCCAAAAGGAGGGGTTGGACTCATCCACACAGCGCAGCGCGGTTTCCAGGTACTGTTTAGTCCTTTCCACCTGACCGTTGGTCTGGGGATGGAAGCCTGACGACAGACTGACTGTGGCTCCAAAGGGAATGGCAAAATGGCTTCCACAAATGCAACGTCAACTGGGGTCAACCTGTCCAACACTATGTCCACCGGCAATACATGTTGATGAAATACATTATGCACCAGGCGGTTTGCCATTTCTCTGGCAGAGGGGAGGTTAGGCAGAGCCACGAAATGTACCGCCATAGAAAAACGGTCCACTGTGCTGAGTATAGCGGTGTTACTTTTGGAGGCAGGAAGTCCAGTCACAAAATCCAAAGTGATGTGAGACCACGGCCAACTAAAAACTGGTAGGGGATGAAGCAGCCCAGTGGGAGGCCAATGCGAAACTTTATTCCGAGAACATGTGGGACAGGCAGAAACAAATACCTTGATATCTTTTAACATGTTGGGCCACCAGAACCGTCGCTGTAGCAGAGAAAGTGTGCGCGTTGCTAAGGGATGGCAGGCTAACTGGGAGAAATGCCCACTCTGGAGGACCTGGAAATGTACGGAATGGGTCACAAAAAGATGATTAGGGGGTCCAGTACCTTGGTCAGTCTGTTGCTGCTTGTCCTCTTTAACCCTTTTCTCTACTTCCCACGAGTTTAGTTAGTTTAGTCAGGGGAGCAACGATGCGGCTGTAATTGCGAATAAAACGACGGAAGAAATTAGCAAAGCCCAAAAAGCTTTAAAGCTGTTTCACTGAGGTGGGGATAGGCCTGTCTTTGACCGCTCTGACCTTCTCAAAAATGTAGCAAAAAAAAGCAACTGAGTCCTTGTGGAAATCACATTTCTCTGCCTTGACAAACAGAAGGTTCTCTAGAAGTCTTTGGAGGACCAGCCTGACATGATCCGTATCATGATTTGTGGGTTAATATTGTTTAACCCACGGAAATCAATGAAGGGATGAAGTGATCTGCGCAGTCTCTAATAGCGACCCTGATTTTCAGCAGAGTTCTGACCTGCAGACAACTTGACCTCAGGTGCGCTGATAACTGAGGCAGGACAAAGACCTTAATCAAAGTTTGCAGACATTACAGCAAAGAGAACATATAAACTCTGCTAAACCCCAAAGGATGGCTGTCAATCAGCAGAAGATTGAATACCAACCTTGGACAGTAGTCAGAATATGGACCCTTTTCTTTCACAACATTACAATAATAAAATTGCTTAATCAATTATTGAAGTTGGTTAAAATGATTGACATCTTCACTTGCTCCAAAAATTGATTCAGGATTTTTTCTAATGAAAAATAGTTTGCACATACAGTATTACTAACTTTTAATACTTGATCCGCATATGTTATGAAGATTTCTGAAACAGTGTTATGTCTATTTTTTCTGATAAAGTGTTATTTGTAATCATAGTCACGATTTTTCCAATGAAAATAATCTGCATATATTTTAGATAATTGATCTGCATATGCCATGTTTTCATTCAT
This sequence comes from Oryzias sinensis, assembly GCA_037389245.1. Lineage (NCBI taxonomy): Eukaryota > Metazoa > Chordata > Actinopteri > Beloniformes > Adrianichthyidae > Oryzias > Oryzias sinensis. The sequence continues at coordinate 31,373,092 of CM074498.1, forward strand.
TCATCTTCTTCCATTTGTTCCCTTTCGGGGTCACAGGACTGCCGGAGCCTATCCCGGCTACTTATGGGCGAAGGCAGGGGACACCCTGAACAGGTCACCAGTCTGTCCCAGGGTCACAATCACACACCCAATCACACTCACATTCACACCTAGGGACAATTTTGAGTTGCCATATAACCTATGTTGAGCATGTTTTTGGACAGTGCCGGAGACCCCGGAGAGAACCCACACATGCACGTGCTATGTTGAATCCTAAAGTAGAGTTGTCTAATTTTAAATAATAATTAAGTAATTCATCTTTGTCATGTGATTTGTTGATACTTTAGGATTCTAAATTATGCCTGATAGAAGTTATGAACCGGATAATGATAAATCATCTAATAAAATGGTAGGTAGAACAGAGGTGGGATCATATAAATTTGCTTCCTTTCACTCCCTTTCAAGCAATCTTTGATTTAATGTCTAATTATCCTACGTTTGATACGTCTACATTTGCACCTGGAAGCAGATCAATGGCACAATCATGTGGTTGGTGAGGTGGGAGAGAAAGAGCCTCTTCCTTATTGAACACCTCCTTTATGTCATGATACACGGATGGTATCTCGGACAGGTTAGGGGGATCGGAGGAGTGGCTGGTAGTGGTGGTAGTTTGAGGCATGGCTGAGCGCAGGCAGATATTCTGGCACTCTCCGCTCCAGGTAAGAGCACTCCCTGTTTGCCAATCAATCTGAGGGTTATGAAGTGATAGCCAAGGATGTCCCACCAACACAGGAGAATCAGGTGAGTTTACAATAAAGAAACATTTTCTCATGATGATAATAAGATTTTGTGAGCTTGACGGGAACAGACTGCTGGGTAATGGCATATTGTAAACTACCATCCAAAACTCAGGCATGAATAGGTGGAGAACAGGTTCAAATGTGAGACCCATCTGTTTGGCAAGGTTGCTATCAAAACAAATAGCTTCTGCTCCAGAATCGATCAGTACCCAGGTATTTGTACTCCTCCACCACCTCCATGGATGCAGAGAGGCTGCAAGACTGTCCCCTTCCTTCGGAAGTCAATCACCATCTCCCTGGTCATCAGAAAATTGTGGCATGACTCTGAGTTGTGCTGAAAATCTGAGGTGAACAGGAATGGAGAGAGTACAGTGCCCTGTGGGGCTCCCACACCACTCAGCACCACATCAGACAGGACGCCGCCTAGTCTGACAAACTGTGGCCTGTCCTGTCAGGTAGTCAGTGATCCAGGAGACAGTGGACGCACCAGCACCCATCAGCTGCAGCTTATCACCCAGTAAAGAAAGCTGGATGGTGTTAAAGGCACTGGAGAAATCAAAGAAGGTGATTGTCACCATGTCTCCACCACTAAACTAAAACCAGGACTAAAAGAAACAGACTCAAAAATAGTTTCTTTCCCAAGGCAATAACCCTGCCCAACTCCAAAATGCACCGATATAATGTACACAGACAGGAACTTATTCCACCATCAGGAGCTGGAGACACTCACAGGAACAGTGTTGGACTATGTTGGGGCGACAGTGGCTCAGGTGGTTGAGCAGGTCGTCCAATGATCGAAGGGTTGGCGGTTCGATTCCCCGCTCCCACCAGCCAAATGTCGTTGTGTCCTTGGGCAAGACACTTCACCCTTCACCCTCCTTGCCTCCAGTGTGGCTCCACTGGCGTGTGAATGTGCATGTATGATCCCGGTGATGGTCAGAGGGGCCGTAGGCGCGAAATGGCAGCCACGCCTCTGTCAGTCTGCCCCAGGGCAACTGTGGCTACGACCGTAGCTTACCATTACCAAGTATGAATGAGGAGTGAATGAATGATGGACACACTGTAAGCACTTTGAGCATCTGGAAAAGCGCAAATAAATCTAATCCATTATTATTATTATTATTATATACAGTTCTGCATTGAGTATGTGACTGTGGACAAAACTCATGGTTTCTCCAAATCAGAAACCCTGAATGTCTAGCCAAGTGTCTCCTTAGAGCTCAAGACGCTGCCTTCAGGTCAGGGGATGGAGCACTATGCAGTGCTGCCCGAGCTGACTTGACAGGAGGAGTCAAAACAGCAGAGGCAGCCCACAGGATGCGTTTAGAGTCTCATCCAGCAACAACCCATGAGAAGTATGCAATTAAAACATGACCAACTTCAGAGGCTGTGATGTGTCCATAGTAGCTCCAGATGCTACATGAGCAGAGGAGCTGTTAGAGTTATGTAGTTATCATTTGCCTACATGCTATAATCACCATAATATGATTGACTCAGTTCTATCTCTCAGTAAGAAAACAATGACCTGAAAAGTTCTGATTACAAGAATATGATGTTCCTGTTGTTTCTGTTAACCCTTGTGTTATCTTAGATGACCCCCCCTTACATTGACGTGTTCTCCCTACCATGACAAAGGTGGATAAAGGTGGAAAGATTTCAGGTAATCCATGGACACCAGTGAAGATCACAAATCATTGAAGAAAAAAGGTTCAGTGCACTGTCTAGTGGGTCTACATGATCCAACTCCCAATGGTAAAGTGCCTAGGATAGCACAAGGGTTAAATGACCTACGTTTATGTCTGCAACCTTCAGTTTTCAATAAAAAGAGGCTTCATGCATTAGGACGGCAGAACAACTCTGTGACAGGACTCCGCTTTGAAAGACCGATTCTCCTTCTGCAGAAGTCTAGCAAAAATTCTCATCTCCTGTGTAGTTCTTCTCTTTATTAAGAAAAAAGTCAAGGAGCTTAACTGCTTCTTTGCTTGCTACGAATCCTCCCAACAACTCCCCTCTGCCCCAGCCCTACCCTTCCTGCACACCTCCACTCACTGTACAGGAGCCTGACGTGAGAGAGAGAGAGAGAGAGAGACAGACAGACAGACAGGCAGGCAGGCAGGCAGGCAGGCAGGCAGGCAGACAGACAGACAGACAGACAGACAGACAGACAGACAGACAGACTTTTGTCTGCTGCAGCATATCCAAAGAAGGCTGCTTGCCCCCGATGGAGTATCAAGCAAAGTGATGCGCCCACCAGCTCGCCCCCACGTTTTTCTTTATTTATTTGTTTCTTTCATGAAAATTGTTGGATGTCAAATATGTTTACATGTTTGTTGTACATTATTGAACATTTCCATGATTGGAAAGAAGCAGATTTAAAGAATGCAATTCTTATATTTATCTGTTCTCTTTTAAACATTGCATCATTTTTACATTTCTCACAACATCACCTGTGCCCAAATTTCACCATATACAGTTCAAATAAACATAGTAAATACATTCCATTCATTTAGCACTTACATTCCAAACATCTTCTTCAACAGTCAAGTTTGTACAATCTAATTTATTTGGTTTTATACATCCATTTAAATTGAATAATATTTTGACAACCTTTTGTCTATGATGACTCTCATTCATCCAGGTTGGTTCTGATACGTTTAGTCCCTGCTGCTCAGCTCCCTCTGGAGGTCGCTCTTCCTTCTCTGTCCGCCTTTTTTCCCACAGCTGTTTCTTATGATGCTTTGATTTGGATCCTTTTTTAAGGTTTCTGTTCCTGTCTGTGTTTGTCGCAGCAATCATTTTGGATGATCTTTGGCTTTCGCACTTGGCATTAAATAGCCTTCCTAGTCCTTCAGCCTCCTTGTCTTTCCTGCATCTGGGTTACCTCCCTTGGTTTCACGTAACATTTCGCCGCGACCATGTCCAACCCAGCAGGAGATTCGTCTCGACGGGACTTACCTGGATCCTCCGCCGTTGGTGGTTCCGTCACCGGTACGGAGCGGGCAGACCTGGCTCAGGAGATGCGGGGATACATGTCGGGTATGCAGCAGCTTCACGAACGCCTCTCCAACCTGGAGCATGCTTCCTCGCCTTCCCCTCGGCAGACCAGACTGGGTCACCCTGAGCCGTTTGGTGGGGATGCTGCAGACTGCTGGGCTTTCCTCACTTCCTGCCGGCTGTAGTTTGACCTTAATCCTGATGATTTCCCCTCTGAGCACAGCAAGGTGGCGTTTGCTCTGAGCTACCTAACCGGAAGAGCCAAACGATGGGGACTGGCGGAGTGGGAGCGCGGATCGGAGCTGTGCCGCTCCTTTTGAGTCTTCTCCGCCCAGCTTCTCACGGTATTCGGTCCCACAACGCCTCATCGTGCTGCTGCTTCAGAGCTCCTTCATCTTCAGGAGGGATCCCGCTGTGTCTCGGACTACGCGGTGGAATTCTGGACCTTGGCTGCCGGCACCCGCTGGCCAGATGAAGCGCTGCTTGACGTCTTCCTGCGGGGTCTATCCGACGCTCTGAAGGACGAGCTGGCAGCGAGGGAGCTTCTGGAGGACCTCGAGGAGCTTATCGACCTGGCGGTCCGTATCGATCGGAGAATGAAGGAACGGGACCGTGAGCAACGCAGCCTTCCAGGTTTCCGCCCACTGCTTCCTGTGGAGGTTTCTCTGCCTCCTTCCAACTCCTCCCCGGAGCCCATGCAGCTGGGAGCTGGCCGTCTTTCTCCGGCTGAACGGCAGCGCCGCATGCGGGAGGGACTTTGCCTTTACTGTGGACGGTCGGGACACGTTGTGCGCAACTGTCCGGGAAACGCCAGGGTTCCCCAGCAGTGAGGAAACTGGTGAGCTGCAACTCTTCTTTTTCCTCTCCTTCACGTCCTTCTACCAAGGTCTTGGTGGCATATGCTGGAGCCCAGGTGGAATTTGACACTCTTATTGACTCGGGGTCTGATGGGGATCTGATCTCCCAGGAGGTGGTGGACAGACTGAAAATCCCCACAGAACCTCTGTCTCCAGCATTAGACATTTATGCCATTAATGGGACCCTCATACACAAGGTTTCTTTTCGTACAGTTAATATTTCTGTGTCTATCTCTGGGAACCACTCTGAGACCATGTCGTTTTATGTTGCTGAGTCCCTTAAACCTCCTGTTATTTTAGGGTTTCCCTGGTTGAGCAGACACAAACCTGACATCGACTGGTCTTCAGGGTGTTTTCTGTCGTGGAGCCCCTTTTGTTTGCTTAATTGCCTTTCCTCTGCCTCAGTTCGTAAAGCTGTTGAGGTTCAACTGTCTCCAGATCCTCCAGACCTCTGTAAGGTTCCGTCTGTTTATCATGATTTGGGCTCTGTGTTTTGTAAGGTATGTGCTAGGTCTCTTCCTCTCCATTGCCCTTATGACTGTGCCATCGACCTCCTGCCGGGGACTCAACCACTGAAGGGTCACATTTACCCCCTGTCGCCACCTGAACGAGAGGCTATGGACTCGTACCTGCAGTAGAGCTTACAGGTGGGGCTCATTCGACCGTCCTCCTCTCCAGCAGGAGCAGGGTTCTTTTTTGTGGGGAAACGAGATGGGGGCCTGCGTCCTTGCATTGATTACATGGGCTTGAACACTATTACTATCCGTAATACTTACCCCTTACTACTGCACTCCGCTTTTGACCTGTTAAGCGGGGCCTGTATCTTTACAAAGTTGGACCTCAGGAATGCTTGTCACCTGGTTCGAGTGAGAGAAGGTGACGAGTGGAAGACTGCGTTTAACACGCCGAGCGGGCACTTCGAGTATTTGGTGATGCCTTTTGGCCTAACTAATGCCCCAGCAGTGTTTCAGAGACTAATTAATGATGTGCTTTAAGATATGCTTAACAAGTTTGTGTTCGTCTATCTTGATGATATTTTGATTTTCTCTCCTGACCCAGAGTCCCGCGTGCAGCACGTCAGAGCCGTATATCCAGCGCCTCCTGGAGAACCGCCTTTAATGCAAGGCCGAGAAGTGCGAATTCCACTCTACGCAGACTCGGTTCTTGGGTTATGTGGTTTCTCCTGGGAGGATCCAGATGGACGACTCCAAGGTTAAGGCTGTGCTGGAGTGGCTGGTTCCCTCTGGTCGGAAGCAACTACAGCGCTTCCTAGGATTCGCCAATTTCTACAGGCGTTTCATCAGAGGTTTCAGTGGCGTTGCTGCAGCCCTTCATAAGATCACTTCAGCTAAGGTGCGCTTTGTTTGGGATAAGGAGGCGGAGAGGGCATTTAACGAGCTGAAGAGACGTTTCTCTAAAGCCCCTATTCTGACTCAGCCTGATCCCTCCAAACAATTCATTGTGGAGGAGGACGCGTCTGAGTCTGGGGTAGGGGCTGTGTTGTCACAGAGAGCGTCTGATAATAAAGTCCATCCCTGCGCCTATTTCTCCCGCAAGCTCACTCCTGCGGAGAGAAACTACAATATAGGGAACAGAGAACTGCTGGCGGTGAGGGTGGCTCTGGAGGAGTGGCGCCACTGGTTGGAGGGAGCTGAGCAGGCATTCCTAGTTTGGACAGACCACAAAAACCTTGAGTACATCTAATCAGCCAAGTGCCTCAATACTCGCCAAGCGAGGTGGACTCTGTTTTTTGACAGGTTTAACTTCTCCCTGTCTTATCGACCAGGGAGCAAGAACATTAAACCCGACGCCCTTTCACGTCAATTTCAACAGGAGGGGGCGGAGGAGAACCCCACTGAGGCCACGCCCATCATCCCATCCCCATCCCACATGGTGCTAGGAACCACCCGTTGGTCCCTGGGACGGAAGGTACAGGCTTCTGCTCCTGATCCGCCCTCCATTCCCTCAGGCTGTCCTGAGGACCGTTTGTTTGTACCTTCTACCTTACGTACCATGGTGTTGAAGTGGGGGCACTCCTCCCGGCTAGCTTGCCATCCCGGAGTAACCAGGACTGGGTTTCTCATAGCCCAGCGGTTTTGGTGGCCTTCAATGTCCTCCGACATAAGGGATTTGTGTCTGTCTGTCCCGTCTGTGCCAGTGTTAAGACCCCCAGGACACCCCTGCCGGTCAGCTTCACCCTCTACCTGAGCCGTCCAGACCTTGGTCCCACGTTGCTATGGACTTCATCACTGGACTGCCAAACTCAAAGGGTAAAACGGTAATCCTTACTATCATTGACCGTTTCTCCAAATAAGCCCATGCTATTCCCCTGCAGAAACTCCCTTCGGTCAAGAAACTAGCAGCATTGGTCTCACAGCATCTGTTTCGCCTTCATGGACTCCCTTTCAATATCGTCTTCGATCGGGGCCCCAAATTCATTGTGGGTTTCTGGAAGGAGTTCTGCAACCTCCTCGGGATCAAGGTCAGTCTGAGTTCTGGATTCCATCCTCAGACTAACGGCCAGGTAGAGAGGTACAATCAGGATCTGGAGACGTCCCTGCAGGCTATGTGCAGCAAGAATCCCAAGACCTGGTCTTCACAACTCCCATGGGTAGAGTACTCCCACAATTCCCTGGTTAACTCCACAGGATACTCACCCTTCCAGGCCGCGTATGGATTCCAGCCTCCCTTGTTTCCGCACCAAGAACACTTGGCCTCCTCCTCGGGCCCGGCGGCTTTCGTGAGGAGGTGTCGTTGTACCTGGAGCAGTTTCCGACAAGAGCTTCTACGGAACCAGGAACGTCTCTCTGTGGTGGCTAACCGTGGGAGGACCCCCGCCCCAGAGTACAAGGTGGGAGACAGGGTGAGGTTATCTACTACCGACGTTCCCTTGAAGGGTGGTTCCAGGAAGCTGCAGCCCCGGTACATCGGCCCGTTCTCCATCACCCGAGTTATCAACCCTGTGGCTGTAAGACTGGAGCTGCCTTGCTCTCTGAAGATCCATCCGGTGTTCCACGTTTGCAAGTTGAAGCCTGCTAAAGTCTCTTCTCTACATCCTACTCCAGCTCCCCCTCCTGCTCCTCGGATGTGGACGGAGGACCCGTTTACACCATCCGGGAGCTTCTCGCTTCTAGGAGAGTGGGACGAGGCGTCCAATACTTGGTGGACTGGGAGGGTTATGGTCCTGCGGATCGGCAGTGGGTCCCAGAATGCCACATCTACGACCCCAGGCTGATCGCCCCTTTCCATCGTCTCCACCCGGATCAGTCCCGTCGGGGTCCGTCTGGTAGGGGGATATGATATGTTTGGTCCCTGCTGCTCAGCTGTACTCCCTCTGGAGGTCGCTCTACCTTCTTTGTCCGCCTTTTTTCCCACAGCTGGTTCTCATGATGCTTTGATTTGGATCCTTTTTAAGGTTTCTGTTCCTGTCTGTGTTTGTCGCAGCGATCATTTTGGATGATCTTTGTTTGGCTTTTTCATTTCACCCTCCTTGCCTCCACTGGTGTGTGAATGTGCATGAATGATCCCGGTGATGGTCAGAGGGGCCGTAGGCATGAACTGGCAGCCACGCCTCTGTCAGTCTGCCCCAGGGCAGCTGTGGCTACATCAGTAGCTTACCATCACCAAGTATGAATGAGGAGTGAATGAATAATGGACACAATGTAAGCGCTTTGAGTGACTTGAAAAGCGCAGATAAATCCAATCCATTATTATTATTATTATTATAACTTTGCCTACATGGTTTCGGGTCGTTAAGAGTCCTTTGTCCTCAGCTGGGGGTTGGGGAGCCAGTGACTCCCTCCCCAAACTGGTCATCTCTCTCAGCTATTAACGACCCAGGTGGAACTTGTTTGGTTTGTTTAGGTTTCAAAACACTGCCGTAGATGGATAGAAGAAAAAACCTGAGACCACCATTCTTATTAAGAGAAGGTTTATCCTTCTTGAAAAAGATGGCTTCTTTCACTCCTCGCTCAAACCATCCTTTCTCTCTGGCACCTGGATGCTTGTTAACCTTCATAAAGATCTTCAACCTCTCTCTGGCCCAGGTAGTTATCTCATCCTGCCTGAAACTGTCAACCAAAATCTCAGTGCCAAAAACGTCCACCAGCCTACTACTGACTACTGACCAATAACCCCTACTCCTGTCATAATAAAGAGCTTTGAAATGCTAATCCTCAAGCACATCAGGGACCATCTTCCCACAGACCTGGACCCCCATCAGTTCAAATACAGCAAAAATAGATCCTTGGAGGATGCCGTTGCCACCCATAGGGCTGTGTGTGAAGTCCCTTCCTGTACTGCCTCTACACTTATGACCTCAGTCCAGCTCACAACAATAACCACATCATGAAGGTTTCAGACAACACCACAGTGGTTGGACTCATTCCAGAGGTGATGAGCCTGCCTAAAGAGTGGAGGTCCTGAAGCTGACAACTTGGTCTTCAGAGGACAATCTTACTCTAAACACCAGCAAAACCAAGGAGATCATCATTGACTTTAGGAAGCATGGCACCAATCCAGCCCCCCACCATATCAATGAGGAGTGTGTAAAGAGGGTCCACACCTTCATGTTCCTCTGCATCCTTATCTGTGCCGACCTTTCTTGGACTGAGGGACCTCAAGAAGAACAATATCAGCACTTACCTCCAGCTTTTCTACTACCACTCATCCATCGAGTGCCTGCTCACATACTGCATAACAATATGGTTCACCAGCTGCATCATTGCAGATTAGAAGAGATATTCATAGAGAAATCTCAAACGATAATTGGACGCCCTCTTCCCACCCTGACTGACATCTACTCCGCACGCTGCCTGAGCAGGACCCAAAACATCAAGGACAGCTTCCACCCTGGCTCAGACTTGTTTGACCTGTTGCCCTCTGGGAGGCGCTACAGAGGCATCAGAACTAAAACAAAAGACTCAAAAAGCTTCTTTCACAAGGCAATAACCATGCTCATAACCATCTCATCCTCAGATAAAATTTGCCACAGCACATGCCAATGTACAGTATATGTTTATGTGTATATGTATATTGTTGTTGTGAAACCTGTTACCCAGGCCAAATTCCTCTGGTAATCGTCCTTAACCACCCCGTCTGTGCCTCTAAACATTTATTGTCTTGTCCGGCCTGGTTCAGGATGTCCAAAAAATGAAATGTGCAATTGGGAAAACAATTTTTCTTTTCCCAATTGCACATACAAATACAAGAGTCTGCATGAATTTTCCAACCTTTTGCCACAGGGGAGAGAAGAAAAATCATTACCTGCATTGCGGTCGTCCACTTTCTTCTTCTTCAAGGCATAAAGTTTTTTTTTAATATTATTATGCAGGGGGGCAAAAATGTAAACATGCAAAATGTCATTGTGCTGATGTGTTTCTGTCCAAAAAACAAGACAATGTTTTTCTTCCAAACTGACATTTTTCAATTTTAACTTAGTCAAATAAGTTGTCTTTGTTTGGCTATCTATACTGTAACACGGTGGTTATTGTGGTTATCACAGATTGATCTGGACTCATCCACAAATATGCAGTTATTAGTGAGGCTCCAAAAATTTCATGAGAATCAATGAGTACACAGAAAGAAAAAAAAAACTGTTGCACAACATGACTCAAAATCCTTGATGTTGCTGTACATGTGCAGAAACCCCCCCCCAGCACAGAATCATTTTTGACTCACACTCTTGAAATTACTTAACGACCACGGATGCCACTGAAGCCACTGTTCATGTGGCTCTTTAACTTGTCTAGCTGAGATTAAATTAAAATATTAAAACTCATAATTAACTACTTCATTGTGTTGAATGATAGCAGGTGGGTGGAAGGTGAAATGCGAATACGGACACGGCTTTCCGGGTTACAAGTTTTATTTTGAACAGCTGTAGACAGTGAGGATGGCAGGCTGGCAGTTTTGCAGGCAGGTAGGCTCTTGGGAGGGAGAATGGTAGGATTATAAAAATAAAAACTTCTAGCTCTGATAAAACTGCCAGTATAGTTACCAGAAGTGAACAATAGTCTGCCGTCGGTTTGCCAGGTCAGGTGGGTTGAGTGAGGGGGCCTGACTGGGCTTAGTGGGAACTGCAGAAAGGAGGCAAGAAGAGTGACACGCTTGGCTCCAGTTCTTGATGGTTCCTTTGCTCCAGTCTATGTGCAGGTTGTGAAAGGACAACCATGGGTGCCCAAGAACAATGGGATTATCAGAAGAGGTGATGAGAATTATTATATTTTATAGCTACATAGAGTATATTAGAAAACATATAAACAAAGAAGCTGCTTGCTAACGTAATTAATTTTGATGAGGAATAGGGGGTGAGTTTATATAAGTTTATACTTCTTCTCACTCCTTTTCGAATATGTATAGTTGTATAATTGTTCATAATATGTGTTTTTCTGTTTGTGTTTATAAAAACTTTTTTTCTCTTTCCTTGACTGTGAACGTTTTCTTTATTTTCTCTTTTTTTTGTAATGTGTGTTATTTTTTATATTCGAAATAAACTTGTTTCTATTCCATTCCATTCCAGAAACTGGATCTTCTCATGGTGGTTACCTGAAATAATGCGCTTGACAGGGATGGTTATATGCGTAATCTCATAAAGTTCCTTGCCATCCAAACCCTGGGCCGCAACAGGGGTAAGTGTTTCCATGTGAAGTTTCACCTGAGAAGCAAGGGCGTGATCCAGGAAATTAGCCTCTGCTCCAGAATCCAGTAGAGCCTTAACTGGGTGTGAAAATGGTTTATACACAAAGTCGCTGCGAGAAGAGTCTTAGTATGAGGGGACTGAATGACCTGGGCAACCACAGTAGAGGCAGACTCCAGCTGATAAGCGTCTCTGGCGTTCGTCAGCAGAGCGATGGGCACGGCCAAGCGCTGGTGCGAGAGATGGAAGTACCTGAACTGGGTGGTGGTCTCTTAAGCAGTTGTCCAGTGGGAGGGTTAGGGTGATCAGATAATTCAAGCTAGTAGGTTGATATCTGCTGGCCACCTCATCCTTAAGCTGTTTGGTGAGGCCTTGTCTGAACATCGCCCTGAGAGCCTCATCGTTCCAGCCTGAGTCTGCAGCCAGAGTCCTAAAGTCCACAGAATACTCAGCAGCACTGCGGGCCCCTTGTTTGACATTCATATCAGTTGAATGACACCTGTCCACTCACAGGGTGTTCAAACACACATCTTATTTAATTTAAAAAAAGGAAAAGGTGTCCAAAGCCATGCTGATCAAAAGAAGACTCCGCCCAGTGCAGTGCTTTTCCCTCTAGTAATCTAGCAACTTCAGGAGAAAGCCCCTGCACTTACCCAGGTCCCCAGTGTAAGGTTTGGGGTCCGGGATGTGGGTCTGTCTTGCAGCTCCTGGCGGGCTTGCTGGAGGAGCTGGAGTGGGCGTGGCCATCACACCCAGGCAGGCAGGCAGGCTTAGGAAACATAAAAAATAACATTTGGCTCTGATAAACCTGCCAATATTGTTACCAGAGGTGAACAATAGTCTGGTTTCGGCTGGAGGTCCATCTGAAGAATAAGGAGAGTGGCTGATGAGGAGCAGATGAGGAGCAAGGGAGTGATCAGGATGTGGTGCAGGTGTGGCTCAGGCACTGAATGAGAGCATGCCCACAGGATCACATCAACAGGGGATGAAGATGATGTTAATTTTAAAAAGAGCACTGTAACTGCTGTAATAAATGAATGTTTGTCTCTGCTTTCTTTGGAATAATTATTATTTCACAGAGGAAATGAAGCTCATTATCAGCACCATTTAGACAATGACAAACAAAGATTTCTGGAATAATGCCAAAGGAATTTGTGTATTTCCTGTCAGCTTTTGTAACCAAACCTTTATTTAAAATGCTGAAATCACAAACCTAAGTCAGACACAAAAAAGAGAATAACTCAGAGAATGAATCTTGTATTCTGTGACCAAAACAAGACTTTTTACTTGTAACTTTTTATTCCAACCATTCATCCTAAATCAATCTTTATTTCGGAATTCTTCTCTCCTGTGTTGTAGCATTTGTCTGCCTCTCAGGTGACTCAGATCAACTCTGCCTTTCTGTAAACATTGCTGGGTCACAATTTCCATATAACATCTTTGTAAACTCACTACAGGCAGAGCCATAATTTTTTTTTAAAAGAGCACAGCTTTTTACACACATGCACACACTTTTGATGACATGAATACTTTAAAACAATAATAATACACATGATTGACCAGTATAGTGGGCGGATGATGCTGTTGTGGACCATGCACAAGCAGGACCCAGGTCTTTGTTTTACTTTGGATGCCTAGTACGTGCTTCATTTTCTATAATTTTCAGGTGATGAGCAAAGACCCAACCTTGTCATGGTGCCTCTGTAAGCTCTCCTCCCCCCTCCCCTCTCTGCTTGGTTCCTAATTCGACTCAGCTGTGACATTCACCTCATCACCTGCCAGCCTTAAAAAGGAGATCCAGGTCCAGTACTCATCGCCAGTTTGTTGCCCCTGATGGACTTACGAGTGGTCACTTGAGTTTCCCGGCTTCCTAAGTAAAAGGACATCACAGCTTCATCCTGTCTCGCCCCGAGCCATTGCCAGACCTCCAATCATGCCACGAGCCATCATCCAGCTTCCTGCTCCGCCACAACTCCAAGCCAAGTCGGATAACAATAAACTTTATTACTCACCACATAACTCACCTGAGTTTTCTTTCCAAGTTCCAGCGTCTGGGTCTGCCTGGCCTAGCTTGCCATGACAAACCTGCAGAATTGACGTTACAAACAGGGCTAGGCTATGAGTCAGGCTGTCACAACTGATGTGTGGCTCCTTTAGGGGCTTTCTTTGTATTTCTATGCAGGTTTTTATCAATATCTTAAATGAAACATAAATGATCATTGAGAAAGAATTCCATATTATGACACATTTTGCTCAAAAATATTTGTCAGTTTAATGAAAGAGTTCCAAAAATGAAACCAAAAAGTCAAAGAACTCACAATATGAGATTTTTAAAATCGGCACATAAACAGATTTGTTCACTTGTATGAATTTTGAAAATAGAGTAAATAACACTGATAACACTTATTCTAGCATATTAAAGGCTGCAGGAAATGCCATCCAGATGGTAACTCCAATGTATGTGATTCTAAACCAAATTACAAAAAGCTATCTTCCTTTAATCAACAGTGTGAATGTCAAATGTAGATTACACAGATTTAATCACCTTCTCGTGACGCTGCAGCACCATTCTGAAATACTCTTTTGTTTGCTAGCCCTTCGGTACCCGGTGTGCATGTCACTGGAGCTCCCTGACAGACAGCTTTACATGGGAAAATCTCTCACCGAGACCACTCATCCATCTTTTAAAATATTTAGATTTTTCATTTGATGCCAAACCTAAAAACACGTGTTGAGTTGAACTCTAAAAGCTGGGCTTGAAAGCCTACTATGAAATGACCCCTCATCCTTGCAGGTTCAGATAAATTCATTTTAGTTATAAAGCAATGGTTTACAAAAAAAACAAGACAAAAGGGTTAATCATCAAAAATGTTCAAGAAATAATTTGGTCGAGAACCAAATTGTCACACTTCTATTTGAGTGATGATCTGTATAACTGACCAGAGAAAAATATGTGAACAGTTTGAGATCAGTGCATTTTTTACTGCAGAAAATGTTGTAACATAAAAACTGTTTTAAAAGATTGTGGTTTTGCTGTAGATCCTGTAGAGGCAACAAATTACAATAATGAAAGAAATGATCATTGTCTTTCACTTACAAAAATCAAGTATCATGGCAATGTAAAAAAAGTTCTAATTATGCAGCATCAGATGAACAAAATTACTTAACAAAGTAAACTGTGTAATCATTCACAAAAATGCCATATTGACTATGCCACTGCAGGCACAGGACAAGCCCGAATCATCATTCTTACCCTGCCATGAGAGAGCCAAATTGATAAGTTACAAAATGATTCAATGTAGACATTCCTTCAATAGTCCTATTTGGATACATGTCTGATATGTTTGACCTAAAACACTCCTTTAGGCGCTGTCCTCAAAAATAAAACTTCAAATACAATCTCAAATTTTTTCTTAAAATATTTAGGAGAACCCTTTGGACCAATGCTGGGAGACCAATAAGTGGATGAATCGAAATCAAAACAATGCATGAATCGAGGTACGACGTCACCCATAGAAAATGCCGAACCTACGACTCTCGCAAAATGAGGCCAAATCTCTCACAATTGCTTCCTGACACGGGCACCGCCATGTTGAAACTAGGGCTGGGAATCACTGGGTACCTCACGATATGATACGGTTTGCGATACATTGCTCACGATAACGATACTATCACGATATGGCGATAATGCGATAATCGATATATCTCGTCTCTAACAACTCACGATATATTAAACTTTAAGAAAGAAGAACTCTAAAAACAGCCTTTTGGAAAATATTTCCCCATTTATTTTTTAAACACCATGATAATAAACAACTTGTGTCCTATTTGGTGTAATGAATAACAGACTATTGTGTAACATTGCTGAAATCAGTAATACTCTGTCTTTGACAAACAATGACAATTTTCATTTGGAAATAGTTGTAAAATACAGTTTAAATAATAGTGAATATCAACAGCAGTGTCATTATTTAGTACAAAATTGCTGTAAACAGGATAAAAAATGAATAAGTCAAGTAGCTGCCAGACACATTGGTATTAACTTTTGAAAAACAAAGCCATAGCCATTGCTTAATTTAAAATAATAGCTGAAAATTAGATATTAATTCTGTGAACAAATTATAGTGTCTTTGTTAAAAAAATAAATGACACCATTTAGTGCAAATGTGGTGAAGACAGAAATATAATTCTCACAGAAAAATAAAAATCAAGTAGCTAGGAACTTTCCTTTAAGTTTTTAAGACATAAACTGCTTTCAAAATAAATTACCAGGGATAAAATGCATAAAAAAAAACTTGAAGTGCATCTAAAAGTTAACGTCTTTGTGAACAAAACCTTTGGGGAAAAGCTGCATGTGATCCTTGTTTATGTTCATGTTTTTCTGGAGAGAAAAACATGAACATAAACATATTTAGCATCAAGACGCCGCTCGTCTACCTCTGCTTAGAGGAGAAGGGGGGTCTAAGGGCAGGGATGCCTCTCTTTCCTCCGTTTCCATCTCAGCCGTAGCTCTGGTCTGGACGTACAGTACAGGGATCCTTTTTTCAGTATTTCCGAGAGGGAATGTCAAAGCGTGGCTCTACTGCATTCAATAAAAACCCAAATCCCTCGTTCTCCACCGCGCTGCAGGGGCCGTTTTCCGTTTGTTATTCGCCGCTGCTCTGTCTCTCAGAAGACGGCGCTAGCTTCGTCTGGAAAAAAGTATCCGCGTCGGGCTGTGTCGGCTTCAGGCAGCAGCAGCCACAGCTTTCTCACACAACTCCGGGTGATGCAGCTTCAATGCTGCCCCCTATCGACCCTCCAAGGAATTGTCTTACCAAAGGATGGTTAATATAACGTTTTACAGGGTTTTAAAACATAAATAAAAGGTTGATACTTGATGAAGACGTATCGATAATCGATCGCGGGACTAAATATCGCGATATATCACCATATCGATATTTTGGCACACCCCTAGTTGAAACCAGTTGACAGTGATTGATCCAAGTCGCTCTGAGTCATCGTATCTATGGCAACTACTGTCGCAAAACAGGAGTAAGCTCATTGTCAATCCCCACCACTTTCTGCACCTCTACCTTTTGAATGCTGCGTTTGAGCTATTCCTTGTTTTTACAGTTTATGGCAGGGGTCGCTAACCTGAACCTCTCAAAGAGCCATTTGGATTAGTTTCCCACTGAGATGAAAGCACAGGGAGCCACAACACTAGGGGTGTCAGAAAAAAAAATTTTTCTGATATATTGCGATAGTTCATTTGGCAAAACTTGTATTGTGTTTTAATTCTTTATGAGTGTGATGTTTCCTTTGATCTTTTGTCCTTTTTCCTAAACCTTGAATAGACATTTCAAAACAAATTCACTTTGATGCAGACTCTTTTCTATTTTTTTTCTTTAAATCCAGTAAACTTATATATTATATTAATTTTATGGATGACAACTATTTTATAAGGAAGCAGCTGTTAGTTTGTCTGGAAGTGGTGAGTCTAAGCCCCGCCCCCGCCTCTCTACCTGTTCGTTGTTTTCCCCCACGTGCATGCTGGAGGGGGGCTCCAGCGTGTTCTACACAGACAGCGCAACATATGTTCATCATGGCAGCAAAGTGACAGGATAATAGGGGTGCCCTAACGCAAATTTAATAATTTTACACAGAAATGGGTGGTTTTAGTCTAGGGAGAAAAAAACTTTTTGGGAGGCATTCATGTGTCCCCTACGAGATCGCCACTGACTGTCTTTCCAGAAAAACGTCCCATCAGACTCTGGTGGGCATTCACAGCTGCAGACACGCCCCCTCCGCGTGTTCACGCTGCTCTCTTCCTCCTGCCCACTTGCACTAGCAGACGGTGTTAAAGGCACCACCGTGGGGCGGCCATGGTGCAGCGGTAGGGCGGTCGACCCATGATCGTAAGATTACAGGTTTTGATTGAAGCAATACTTCAAAATGCTTTATCATTTTATACTTCAACTTAGCTTTTTCTGTCACTTAATTAAAATGATAAAGAAAATAGTATTTGACATTTCATTTTAAAAAAAGGTCCCTGGTAAATGTGTAGCATAATTCATTTAGAAATGTCTAATTTGACAATTAAAATGGATTAACAGAAATGCTTTTTAATTTTCAAAAGGTAGCTGCATCAAATGCCTTAAAATTCAAATGAAAAAGCAATATTCCAAAATGCTTTTTCATTTTATACTTAAAAACCGTTTATTCTGTGTCATAACTAAAACGAAAATGCAAAGAGGGGATTGCATTTGCATTTTCAAATCCACCCTGCAAAACTTAGAGCAAAATTCATTTCTTAAAAGCATTGGCAGAGGGGAGGCGGGGCGATGACGTCACTGCTTTCCGTCACTGCTTTCTCCGTGTGTCCGGCTGCTGACAGACATACACACACGCACCAGGAGCAGACTGTGTTACCGGCAGAGAAGACGGCTTTGAGTTGGTTGTGAACTTCTGATGAGTTTACACAGTTTCTCAGGACTACATAGCTGTATGTCCGCCTTCTGCGGTCCTCATTCAGACGGACCGCGGACAAGCTTTTTTCTTCGGACCGCCAGCTGCCTTCGCATAGCGGAGCGCGAAGCTCCCGACGATCGCTGAAGGCGGAAATGCTGCTGCGATCTGAGAAACAATCATATGAATTTGTGTTTCCAGTGGTGTCCAGTACAAAATAAAGACTCATGTAATGCCCACATATTTACACATTTATTTGCAGCTTCGCGCTGAATTTGCTGTTTGATGACAGCTGGAGCTCCATTAACAGATAGCAGATTTCTCCGTGCTAAACGTTTGCTGGGTGGACCAAAAACTGCAATAGAACTGCACCTAATCCATGCTGATGCATCACCTGGGTTTCCAGCTGTTTTGGCGGATCAAAAGTATGTCAAAACAGGGCTGAAAAGCTGTTAAATGTAATACATCCTCCTGTGAACTCCTGGACTCTTTTCCAGGAGTTGGCGCCAGAGAGGCATTTATGTCAGAAAGACGGGGTCTTGAATTTGGACAAATAGTTGACCATTCCCATAATGGTCTCAAGCTCACTGCTTGTTTTAGGGGCTTCCATCTCCTTGATGGCTCTGATTTTTTCAGGGTTGGGTTTGATACCATCACCTGTGGCGATGTCCAAAATAGCTGACCCGATTGCTTTGAATGATGCTCTTGTCAGTTCAGCCTGGCGCCTCTCTCTCCCTGAACCGTTGCAGCATTGCATGAAGGTTCTGTCATGTTCAGCTTTTGTTTTCCATATATTAATATGTCATGACAATAGCTGTATTTACCTTCCTAATCCTCATAGGTCTCATCAATCTTCCTTTAAGAACTTCCATCTTGTGCTGATACAGACTTAAATGGCAACCTCAGGAATCTATGGCGTCCAAATATGGTGTTAAACGTTTAGCCGAGCTTGGATGACTCATCTGTCGATTTAATGGCCCAGTAGCCTGACCCTGGCATCCGCTGACGAAGAGAAAAATATCTAGCTCCTGCTAGGATTTTGGCTGTGATGTCATCTTTAAAGAGTTGGCAGAGGGTAGTGTGGGCGTTTCTGCCTTATTCAGGTCTCTGGGGTCCAAGGCATATTCTGGTTTACCTGTTAGTGGCTTTTTCAGCCACCACCAATAGAATTAACCCATTCTGTGGGTTCTGTCACTTTAACAATAATATGCTGTTCTTCCATATTTTCCAGCTCTTTCTTCAATCGACTGCGGAGCGCATGTGGAACTCGTCTTGGGGGGTGTACTACAGGAGTAGCCTTTGGATCGAGATGGATTGTGCACTCACCAGGAAATAATCCTATTCCTGTGAAGACATCCTTAAATTCATCCATACTGTTTGTCACCGGTGTCTGTGTCACAGACATCACAAGCTGAATTAGGCCAAAGTCCAGGCAAGCTTTTAAACCTAAGACAGGGGTGCTCTAGTGTCCCACAACATACTTTCCAGTCTTAATGCCTTGTCTTTGTGTTTGCATGAGTGTGCATTTGCCTCACTTACAAGCAGCGTTCCCCTCCATATCCATAGAGCGGGTGTGAGACGGGTTTCAGGCGCTGTGATATTCCTATGATGTTAAACAAATTTGTGGGAATGACGTTAGCGGAAGAGCCCGTGTCAAGTTTGAAGTTAACAGTTCTTTGGTTGTAAGCCAACTTTCCAGTTCTACAAAAGCATGTATCATTTTAGTTCTGTTTGAATGGAGTGAACTGCATCAATAAACCAGGCTGCTATATAATGTTGCTTTCTGATCCCACTCTCATTTTACTGTATGAACACTTTTCTTTTGTGTAGACCCGACAAACCTTTGAGAAGTGATTCCACTTTCCTGATTTTTGCATTGCTTACCCGCCAGCTGGGCATTTTTCCTCGTAGCTGTGTCTGTTTTCCACAATAGCGCATCCTCTTGTAGCATTCTGGTAGCTTCACTGTGGCTTGTCTGTTGTGTGGTATTTCTTTCTTAGCTGCGGCCTTTCCAGGGTGGATTCTTTGGTGCTTGTCGTTCAACAGCATGTATGGCGTCCTCTCGCAGGCTGCTGCCACTGCTTGATATGGTTTTCATTTGGGCCTTGGCTATTTCATGTGACCTTGCGATGTCCCACAGCTTTATCCAATATTGGTCGGATCAACGCTAGTAGCTTTTCCCTCTACCCTTTCGGTGAATGGATACCCGAAAACCTATGCAGTCCCCGGACCATCTCCTCACTGTTTGCATAAGCACAGTCTTTGACAAGAAGTCTCAAGTCTGTTACAAACTGTTCAAATGCCTCATTTGCTCCTTGAACTTTCTCATGAAATTTGTAGCGAGCAAAAATTACGTTAGCTTTGGGCATAACATAGGTCTCATACTTGTCATATCACGTTTAAGTATTTTTCTTTCATCTTCGGTTAGCGACCATGTGTTATAGATGTCTCTACCTTTTTCTCCAACCCAAAGAAGAAGATAGCTGCACTTTTCATCTCGCTCTTTAAGCTTGGAGTGGTCAGAAAACATCAGCTCACGTGCTTGAATCTGCGCCATGCTTCAGGAAGGTTGTTAGCATCCCAACACATTTGCGGCGGCGTAACTCCGGCAAAATCCATCTTGCAGTCTTTGTTTGGGCAGTCGGGTTTACTCTGACACCATGTTGTGCTTCAGGATTGACTGAGAGTAAATAATGCTCAGGGCCGTGCTGTATTGAGTTTGTCTTTTAATAACAGAATGTAGCAGTCTCATTACATGAAATATCCGCTTCAAAACATATCCCCTTAAGCATTACTATCACCCATGATGCATCTCTAACAATCAGCGTATATCTACTACTGAGGTGCATTCAAATGCAATAGGAGAAATGTACGCCAGAATATTACAGAGGCACAATGTGGCCGACTTCCAGGCAGCAGCAGCTGCGGCTTTTTCAAACCACTCCGGGTGATGCAACTTCAATGCTGCCGGCGCGTCTTTTAAGTTGCTGCGGCGCTTCTCATTTGTTTTCCCGCTCCACCATCTTTGTTTGGATATTGTGTTCTTCTTCGTCCGCCGCAACAACCAATCTACGCCTTGGCGCCCCCTATCGACCCTCCAAGGAATTGTCTTGCAAGGATGGTTAATATAGTTTTACAGGGTTTTAAAAACATAAATAAAAAGGTCGATACTTGATGAAAACATGTCGATAATCGATGTGGGACTAAATATCGCGATATATCACCATACCGATATTTTGGCACACCCCTAGTTGAAACCAGTTGACAGTGATTGATCCAAGTCGCTCTGAGTCATCGTATCTATGGCAACTACTGTCGCAAAACAGGAGTAAGCTCATTGTCAATCCCCACCACTTTCTGCACCTCTACCTTTTGAATGCTGCGTTTGAGCTATTCCTTGTTTTTACAGTTTATGGCAGGGGTCGCTAACCTGAACCTCTCAAAGAGCCATTTGGATTAGTTTCCCACTGAGATGAAAGCACAGGGAGCCACAACACTAGGGGTGTCAGAAAAAATATTTTTTCTGATATATTGAGATAGTTCATTTGGCAAAACTTGTCTTGTATTTTAATTCTTTATGAGTGTGATGTTTCCTTTGATCTTTTGTCCTTTTCCTAAACCTTGAATCGACATTTCAAAACAAATTCACTTTGATGCAGACTCTTTTCTATTTTTTTTCTTTAAATCCAGTAAACATAAATTATATTCATTTTATGGATGACAACTATTTATAAGGAAGCAGCTGTTAATTTGTCTGGAATCATAGTGGTGAGTCTAAGCCCCGCCCCCGCCTCTCTACCTGTTCGTTGTTTTCCCCTGCGTGCACGCTGGAGGGGGCTCCAGTATGTTCTACACAGACAGCGCAACATATGTTCATCATAGCAGCAAAGTGACAGGATAATAGGGGTGCCCTAACGCAAATTTAATAATTTTACACAGAAATGGGTGGTTTTAGTCTAGGGAGAAAAAAACTTTTTGGGAGGAATTCGTGTGTCCCCTACGAGATCGCCACTGACTGTCTTTCCAGAAAAACGTCCCATCAGACTCTGGTGGGCATTCACAGCTGCAGACACGCCCCCTCCAGCATGTTCATACTCTCTTCCTCTGCCCGCTTGCACTAGCAGACGGTGTTAAAGGCACCACCTTGGGGCGGCCATGGTGCAGCGGTCGACCCATGATCGTAAGATTACAGGTTTTGATTGAAGCAATACTTCAAAATGCTTTATCATTTTATACTTCAACTTAGCTTTTTCTGTCTTAATTAAAATGATAAAGAAAAATAGTATTTGACATTTCATTTTAAAAAAGGTCCTAGTAAATAATGTAGCATAATTCATTTAGAAATGTCTAATTTGACAATTAAAATGGATTAACAGAAATGCTTTTTAATTTTCAAAAGGTAGCTGCATCAAATGCCTCAAAATTCAAATGAAAAAGCAATATTTCAAAATGCTTTTTCATTTTATACTAAACCGTTTATTCTTTGTGTCATAATTAAAAGCGAAAATGCAAGAAGTTACATTGCATTTTCAAATCCACCCTGGAAACGTTGCGCAAATTCATTTCTTAAAAGCATTGGCAGAGGGGAGGCGGGGCGATGACGTCACTGCTTTCCGTCACTGCTTTCTCCGTGTGTCCGGCTGCTGACAGACATACACACACGCACCAAGGAGCTTGAACTGTATTACCGGCAGAGAAGACGGCTTTGAGTTGGTTGTGAACTTCTGATGAGTTTACACAGTTTCTCAGGACTACATAGCTGTATGTCCGCCTTCTGCGGTCATCATTCAGACGGACCGCCCGGACAAGCTTTTCGCCGGACCGCCAGCTGCTGTCGCTCCGGCGTCGCTGAAGGCGGGAAATGCTGCGATCTGAGAAACCATCATATAGATTTGTGTTTCCAGTGGTGTCAGAACAAATAAGATATGTAATGCCACATATTTACACATTTATTTGCAGCTTAAACTGAATTTGCTGTTTGATGAGCAGCTGGAGCTCCACGTAACAGATGTGAATTTCTCGTGCTAAAAGTTTGCTGGGTGGACCAAAAACACTCACTCAGCGCGAAGCTGCAGGAGACTTCTTCTAAATGTGCTTTTATTACTGTCGCAGTTAATGGGGCCTGCTCTGCTGATCATATGTTTTAAATCCGTGCGGTCCAGGCGGCTGGAAAGAAGTTGGTGGCGATTCACAGCTTCTGATTCCGCGAAGAGCTAAAGGGCATTTTGCTGCATTTCTCACATTAGATCCAGGAATCAGGTTTGGCGGGCCAGGTCCAGCGGTTTATGAACAGGACTCGGTTTTAGGTGATCTTAATCACGGTACCCTGAACCCACCAGGTCTCTCGGCGACAGCGGCCGGACACGGAGAAAGCAGTGACGTCATCGCCCCGCCTCCCCTCTGCTAATGCTTTTAATATTGCTCCAAGTTTCGCAGGGTGGATGTTAAAATACTGCGTCACAATCTCCTCTTTGCATTTTCGTTTTAATTATGACACAGAATAGCGGTTTAAGTATAAAATGGCATTTTGAAATATTGCTTTTTCATTTTGAATTTTTGAGGCATTTGATGCAGCTACATTTTGGAAATTAAAAAGCATTTCTGTTAATCCATTTTAATTGTCAAATTAGACATTTCTAAATGAATTTTGCTACACATTTACCGTGGACCTTTTTTAAAATGAAATGTCAAATACCAATTTCTTTATAATTTTAATTAAGTGACAGAATAAGCAGTGTTGAGGAAGGAACTGATAAAGCAGTTTGAAGCATTACTTTTCTTTTTAATTTTGAGTCAAAATGCAGCTTCATTTTGAAAATTAAAAAGCATTTCTATTAATCATTTAAATGTCTAGGGGTAGACATTTCTAATTAAGTGACAAGAATAAGCTGTGTTGAGAGGAAAAGAAAAAATTTTGGTGGATTGCTTTTCATTTTTATTTTAGATCCAAAAAATCTCACAGCTTCGTTTAGAAAATGAAAAAGCATTTCTGGTTTTGACTTTGCTTTTTATTAATGCTACAGAATCGCTTCCATATCCTTGAACCCCACCTTGCCTCTGGTGGTAGTAGAGCGCCTGTGTTCGGCAGCGGAGCCGCCAGCAGTGTGTGTGACTGGGTAAATGGGTCTGTGACTGGAAAGCGCCTTGGGCGCCTTGTAGGTAAGCGCTGTAGAAGTATACGCCATTTACGACAATCTTAGAACATGATAGTTATTTTACTAAGCCACAGCACAAGAGGAAAGAGCCGCATGCGTCTCTGGAGCAGCAGGTTGCCGACCCCTGGTCTATGGTGTTGATTTTTTTTTTAATTGAATTTGAACAAAAATGTCATTGTTGTTGGTAATACAAGGAGAGCTTAACAAAAAATTTGACTTTACTCTCAACTTAAGTATTTGAACACATTTCATTATGCTCAATACATCTTCCTTATGCTCTGTATACACTTTTCTCTTTCCAAATTAAAACCATAAGTCTTTAGGTATGAAACTATTTGCATTTAAACAGCATTCAACTCCTATGAGCTTCACTTGATTTACCACTCCTAAAAAACTAAAGCAAATTAACTTTATCTGTGTATAAGTCAATGACGTCAGGTCTATGAAATAAGCTTCTCTGATTCCTCTGTTAGATGCAGCAAGGGAGCATGAATGATGAATGATGGTGACAGAGTGTGTCACAGTGCCAAACTGGGAATTCCGACTTGGTTTCTGCACAATAACTTTAAACACTGGAGCTGCACCTCGAGGCATTGTGAACAGAGCACTTAATCTCTGACTTCAATCTTCATCACATGCCTCACATGTCTGACTCACAGCTTTGACACTTGCTTGATTCTTCAGTCTGTTTCTGTAACACAAACTCAAACTTTATTTATTTATATAGCGCCTTTCATTTCAGTTAAAAACACAAAGCGCTTAACATAAAAGCAGATAAATCATAAAAAAGAAAAAAAATGAAAATTATTAAAAACAGAAAACACGGGACAATCACACACAGATGGGACCCCTCCCTTACCAGATTCCTCCCTCCACCCACCCAGTAAAACCCTGAACAAACAAAGAACTGCAGCTTAGAGAAGGTCTGGCTTGGTTTTGCTGTGGAAACAATATCATGGGGATCCATTTATTCCAAGACAGTGAATTATTATTGCAACATACAAGGCCCACTCTACAGCTATTAGACCAAAGAGCGGGACCCCAGCCAGCCCAGTGAGAACGGGCACTGCAGTAACAGCACCCCCTACAGGTGAAGCTGGTGGTGCAGCAGAGCAAGAGGAAACACTGGAGTAAGAAACATCAGAATAAAAATGATAATAAAATAACAATAAAAATAGGAAGGAAAAATAAAATAAGATATAATAATGTTAGCAATTAAAAAAATAAAATGCGTAGAATGTTTAAAACATAACCTAAATATCATAAGTAAAATAACAATAGAAAAATAGCATAATAAAAACAAAAAGATAATAATAGTCTTTAAAGAAAAAAATACTCTAATAAATAGATAAATAATAAAAGAAATAAGCAATTACCAAAGTCATGTAAAAGCCAGGCTAAAAAGGTTGAGTTTCTTCTTAAAAACCTCTACAGTCTCTCCAGCCCTGAGGCTCTCTCTGGTAGACTGTTCCACAGGTGAGGACACAGCAGCCAGGTGGAATGAAGCCTCACAGTGTGTCTTGAATCCTCCTTAAGACAACTAGGAGCCAGTACAGGACCTCAAGGTCCTTGAGGGCTCTGTTACTAAATAATATCAATTAAATAAGAAGGCGCAATACCATTAAAACATTCATAAACCATTAAAAGAATTTTAAAATGAATCCTGAAACACACAGGGAGCCAATGCAGGGATTTTAAAACCGGTGTAAAGACTTTTTACATAAAAACGTTTGTTTTAAAACTGCTCTCTGCAGAATAAGAGGAGCAACAAACCGATGTGCAGGAAAAATGTGTAATGCTTCAGTCATCCATGTCATGGTTTGGGTTTCTTTGGTTTTTGCTTTCCGTTTTGGTCTCTGTCATGGTTGAGTTCTGTTTCCTGTTTTATTTTGAAAGGTTTCCTGTTGTGTAATGTTTTTGAGTTTAACTTCCTTGGTCCCAATCTGCCCTGATCATGTTCACCTGTGTCTTGTCTGTCTTGTCTGTATATAAGTCTTGTCTCTGCCTTCCTCTTGGGCTGGTCCATTAACGTCCATAACGTTGCTAACGTCTTTATCGCCTCTTCCCTTCTGCCATGTTCATGTTTTGCCCACAGTGAGTTTAGTTTTGTTTTCCTGCTCTGCAGCATCTTTGTGTTATTAAACCCCTTGCCCTGGAACCGTATGCGCTTCCCACGTCTCTGCATTCAGGTTCCTCCCTCTCCTGGGGCCTCATTTATAAAACTTTGCGTAGGATTTGCGTCAGAAATTGGGCGTCACCGGATGGGCTATAGGGCGTCTTGTCACGCGCAAATATTCAGGTATATAAAACCCTGCTGCGCACATCCTAGGATCTTTCCTTAATAAATCACAACCATTCCTAAATTTAAGCGCGGCTTTAAGCGGCTTCATGACACGCTTTATAGTTGCCATAAATAGTCCGATGAAAGCATACAAATGAATATTCATTGATTGTGATATCATAGCACAGGAAATCAAACTTCACTCAGTGTGAAGTAGAAGTTATCGTTGGCGAGATGGAAAAGAGGAGGGCACATTGTGGGTATTACTAATGCCAAAAAGGCATAAGGTGTAAGCGGTGGCAGATGCGTAATGTAGCCTCACAACCTCGGCCGTGGCTGGAAATAAAAAAATGGTGGGACATCAAAGTTGGTAGCGTCTAAGCTCCTCGCCAGAGTGTGTCTACCACAGGTGAGGGATGAGAACACGGAGCTGGCCCTCTTGATGAGAGAGACTAGCTGACTGTGTGGGAATCCCTTTTAAGTGGAGTGGTGACTGAAGGCGGGAGGCAGATCGCCAGATGCAGGTGGCACAGATGAGAAATTACTAAAATAAATGCAGTCAAGTCACATGTATGCAGGCTACACAATTACAGTTTATTGATATAGAACAATTTTATTTTAGCTGCTGGGTGTTCCAGCGGGGCCAGTGGTTACGATGCTGCAGCTGGAGACAGCCGTCTGGACCCAAGCGTCTCCACAACCTGACTCCTCAACCCTCCAGCGGTGGAGGGCGTGCTTCCTCACTGATGCAGTCCTTGAAATGCAGAGGAAATCGTGTAGTTCAATCAGAGAGGGT
Source organism: Oryzias sinensis (assembly GCA_037389245.1). NCBI lineage: Eukaryota > Metazoa > Chordata > Actinopteri > Beloniformes > Adrianichthyidae > Oryzias > Oryzias sinensis. The sequence continues at coordinate 31,400,038 of CM074498.1, forward strand.
GGCAAAGGGTTGGGCAGAAATCAAGGCTGACTGAAATAAACTGCCGATGAGAATTCTTGGACAAATAATATTTTCCACCTCTTTTTTCTTTACAAACGACACATCTTCCAAGCACTTCAGTAGCACAGCAGCAGCATTTGGCTCAAATCTTGATGGGGATGGTGTTCAGGGGTCGAGCCAACAAAAGCAATCGGCACCAGGCACGTTTTTTAAGCTGTGCCATTGTGTAACTCAGCGCATGCCAGCCTGATTTGGCACACACTGTCACTTTCACGTGTTTCTTCCATCTGCAGCGGTCGCCGTTTCTCCCATTTCACCCGTTTTTGTGCGTGCGCCTGGGTCAAACTTGCGTGAAGAGACCGCACATTTTCCGTCATATTTGCTTTTTATAAATCTCATCTATTCTGCGTGAGAGTGGCGTACGCCTTCTTTTGTGCGTACGTAACGTTTATAAATGAGGCCCCAGGCCTCCCCAGATATGATGTTCTAGATCTATGGGCCTTTTAATGTGAATGAGCTTTGGCCAGAGTATACATCTTTCTGCAAAGATACATTTGTTTGGCTGTAGAGACATACATTCTACTTATCCATAATGATTTTGTCAAGGCAGGGTTACTAAATCTACTTTTTAGGGGGGAAAAATTGTGCCAAAAATCCTCGCTTTTTTGTAGCTATGCTTGTTTTCAAGTTTTTGGTTTTTGTCGTAAAAAATTCCAATCAAATTGTTTACATTTTTATTCAGTACTTTTTTCCAGTAGCTTTTGCACTCACACTGCAGTCAATTTAATTAGCATTTTTTTACTCCAATCAGTGAAATATTTGGAGTACCACTACTCTTCACATTAGTACAACTAATGCTAAAACTATGCTAACTATGCTATTCTGCCTTCAATAGACCAATGTCTTTTAAGTTTTGTTGGAATTTGAAATTTTCCAATAAACAATAAAAATGTTTACTTTGGCTCATTTTTGCAATGTTATGAAATGAAGCATATTTAAATGTTTAAATATGATAGAAAACTTGTTTTGATTTCTTTCTTCCTTTAGCATATCTAAGTGACAGAACATGCAGTCACTCACAGCACAAACTATATGGAAACTGCCTATTCCCAAAAAATTACAACTGGAACAAAAATGAAGAAGCAAACGGTATCTGGAATTTGTATATATTAAATAAGCCAAAAATTAAGTTATAAAACAATGACAAGGACATAGGTTATATAAACAGACAAATAATCCAAGAGTTTTTCTTGGTTTCCTTATTTTCCAATTTTTGCACAAATTTAAAGCATACTCATTTTTGAAAAACCAAAAACTGTGATTCAGTTTAAAGAAAACATTTATGAATAAAAAATGTTCCTAAAATGATCAAATTAACAATTGTTTGGCTTTGTGTAGAAAGCCAAATTAAATGTTATTTTACATAAATATGGGACTCTTGTTTTTTGTTGAAAAATTATTAAATATTAACCAAATTTAAATCATAATTATTTTCTGATACCCAATATTGTTTTTACAGAAAGGGAATTACCTTAAATTTGACATATTCTTTGCATTAATATTATTTGTTTTAAAATGAACCTCTATAATTTTAAAGGCAGAAAATATAAAATTAACAATAGGACCAAAACAGAGGTCTATAGCCTGGAACACCAGTGACGGATGGAGGGGACTTAAATTTAGAAGATGCTACAAAAAATGATCTACCAGTCAGATATGAGGAGAAGCAGTTTAGAGCAGATCCAGATACCCCAACCCAGTGTCTCAACCTGTCCAAAAGGATATAATGGTAGACAGTATCAAAGGTTGCGGTCAAGTCCAATAAGAGTAACATGGAGCAGTGTCCTGCATCAGGACTCTGAGAAGGGCTGTTTCAGTAAAGTGAGCACTACAAAAACCAGACTGAAACTGACCAAAAATCCCATGATTGTCGAGAGCAGTTGTAAGTTTTGTAGCAAGAACTTTTACAAAGATTTTAGAAATTAAAGGAAGATTGGAGGGAATGATCATGCCCAGGTTTTTAAAGAGAGAAAAGCTTTCTTAAAGTGCTCAGGGACTTGACCAGACAGCAGGGACGAGTTATGGCAGTACGCAAGGACCAATGGACTTAGAGATATCTGTGGCCTTATAAAAAGGATTTATTTGTCCTACAGATTCTTCAAGGGTTAATTTTCCTATCGGTAATTGAAGGGTTAATTTTTCATTGCAGTAGTAGAATGGTTTTGGCCCTCCAGGCATAACTTGCAGGGCTCTGTGGAGGGTGCCGTCTTGTGTCTGCGTGTTTCTTTTCTTGCTGCGTGACCAGCAGAAGATCACGACGATGGTATAGAAGGAAAAAGAAAAATAAGTTAAAGAATTAAAAGAAGCTACTTTTTGTTTTTTGAGATTGGTTACGTTGTGTGCCAAAAAAAAAAAATTCAAAACAGCTACGTTGTGAACGTTTCGTGTTTAAGAATTCTTGGAAACTCCGAATTGTTTTGATGACCGCATAATTATGCTTTCGGACTACAATTCTTCGTTGGAAGTCGATGGCGAGCCTGGCGTAGAACGCGAGTATCCTGTTGAAGATTGAAGTGTGGCCAGCAGTTACTGATTCCCATCAACAGGATTGATACCAACCTAACAGGACAAGAGATAAGGAACATTCCCATACAGTCACTTATCCTACCCAGGTAGAGAACAAATTGAGTGCATAAACGAGACAAGGACAATTTATTTTATACTTTATTTTTATATCGCTGATTTATTTTGTAAAAGAAATTCACTTTTCTGAAGAAATTATTGTTTATGTTGTTGTTGTATTTTGTGTTGTGAAAGGTAATGGAATAAACCTGCCCTCTGATAGTTAAACACATTTTTGTTTTTTGGAGCAGGTGATGTTATTGATGTAGGCAGTGAATGAGAGAGTGCTGTCAAGGATGACACACAGACTCTTAACCTGAGGGGAGGGAAATATGGAGGAGTTGTTGAAGAAGAGAGATTAATTACAGAGTTTACTGGATTTAGTGCCAACAACGAGAAGTTCGCTCTTTTTGCACTTTAATTTAAGAAGGTTTGCGGTGACCCAGGATTTGACTTCAATAAGAAAATAGGAGAAGGAAGAAGGTGGAAAAGTGGAGCCAGGTTTGGGGGAGATGTAGAGCAGGGTCTCATCCGCACTAATTGAAAATGGATGTTATTTTTCAAAAAAAAGGCACTGAGGGAAAAAAGGTAGATGATGAACAGGAAAGGCTCCAGGACAGAGCTGAGGGGTCGGTTGGTGATGCCAATATTGGAAAGTCCGTCTAGGATGTGGTGAGATGGTGTCCAAGCTGTCGAATCTAGGGAGGGAGGGATGGAAACAGTACCAGCATCCTGCGGCAAGAGGAGGTCATGAAGTGATCTTTGGAGATGGGCTGCGTAACAATATGGAGGGGACGGACAGCAGATTGGAGCTGTTGTTGCCAGAGAGATGAGCAAGGAGTTGAGCAACGACCGTTTTTTCAAGAATTTTTTAGATTAAAGGAATGTTTGATATTGGGTGCAAATTGTTGAGGTTGGAGGGGTCTGGACCACACTGTAGTAAATCCAACTTAAATTTTTTGACTTAACAAAATCTTTCAAGTTGTAATAGTTCTACTAATCAAATTCAACAATTTAAGTCAGTTCAGCAAGTTAAGGTAGTTGTACACTTCAACATTATTTATTGAGTTGTCTGTACTTATACTGTATATCTAAGTTGCAGTTCATTACTGTGTGATAAAGATCTGTCATGGTTCAGCTGGAAGCTGCATCTTCCTCCTCCCCCTTCTGTGTGTTCACCTGTTTCTCTCAGCTGTTTTCAGTTTCCCTGATTATGGTTTTAGTGTTAAGTTTCTGTCCCTGTTGTTTTCAGTGTCGCAGAGTCCTGTTTGTTTGTACAACTGGATGTTTGACTTCTTTGAGAATTCGAGTAAACCTGTGACAGACTACCTTGAGTTTACTGAGTTATTCCTTCCCTGCGTTTAGGTTTCGCCGGTCCTGATCGTAACATTACTCTGCGCCACAGGTGAGGAGCTGTTGGTTCTGGCTCAGGAGATGCGTGGGTTCATGTCCGGGATGCAACAGCTCCACGATCGTCTCTCTAGGTTGGAGAATGTTCCTTCACCTTCGACCCAACAGACCAGAATAGGTCATCGAGCAGATTCGATGGAACAGCTGAGGACTGCGAGCGTTCATCACCCTCCTGTGCATACGATTTGATTTCCAACCCCAGAAGAGTTCACCCAAGCAGAACCAGGTTGCTTTTAGCTGAGCTTTCTGACAGAGTAGAGCCAAGCGATGGGGATTGGCAGAGTGGGAGGCGGGCCGGAGCTTGCCCGCTCTTTCGAGCATTTTCAGCCCAACTCCTCACTGTATGCTCCAGCCCTACTACACCCCCATCGAGCAGCCAGCGTCTGGGCTTCGCCGCCTCCAGCAGGGACCATGAGCGCCTCGGACCTTCGCCCGTGGAGTTCCTGGACCCTGGCAGCCCAGCACCCTCCTGGGCGGATGAGGCACTCGTGAATACGTTTTTCTCAGGGTCTCCGCGTCCTCCAAGGTTGAGCTGGCGGCAAGGGGAAATTCAGAGGACCTAGAGGGCTGATCGACCTGGCAGTTGTGTCCCGGAGGATGGGAGCCGAGTTGTGGCGATGCATAGCACCGCCCGTCTCGCCATGCTGCTCTGTGAGTGATCCTCAGCTCCGTTTCAGCACTCCTACCAGAGTTTCATCCCCTTCACTAAACTATACAGGGATCCCAGTATAGCTTAGTCAGTTTGTTAGTTCATTTTAGTATTTTCCTATTGAACTCTTTGTATTCCTGATCCTTTTGAGTTCATGTTTTACTTTGAAGCCCATGGAGATGACTGTTGTTGTGATTTTGGGCTATCGTCGCAGTGAATTGAATTGAATTGAATTTTGTGTGCGACTGCCCGGGAAATGACAGGGTTCATCAGCAAGGAGGGTACTGGTGAGCCGTATTTCGTCTTTTTCTTCTCCCTCAAGGCCTTCCAACCAAAAGTCTGTAAACTATGCAGGAGTACGGAGGAGCTTAGAAACTTTTAATTGACTCTGGTTCAGATGGTAACTTTATTTCTCACAAAGTAGTAAAAACAATCAAGATTCCCGTTGAACATTTGCCTCCTGTTTTACATATTCATGCCATGAATGGGTCAGTCATTCATAAAGTGTCTGCACCTTTTTTTGATTTTGTTGTGGGTGTAGCCTGCCAGAATTCTCAGATTTGGATCTGTGTGGAGACAGAACTTGGGACCACAGTTCAAAAGAACACAAAAAGTTTATTTCAGGGGGCAATATTTGAGGAGTCTCAGTGCTCTGTCCATCCCCGTTGGAGCCCAAGGAGCCTGCATCTATAAGTAAAACCCAGGGGTCAAAAAGAGCTAAAACACCAGGCTCAATAAAACCCACTAAAAACACACACAATTAGTAAAAACAATAAATAGCATGCAATTGTTAAAATATAGCTCTAGCGACTATAAAAAAGTCTTAGGTAATCAAAATCCAAAAAAAAACAAAAAACAGCAGAGGGTACTTAGCTCGAAGAGGGCAGGTCACAACTCCTGCATACTCTGGATTTCCAATGTAAGCTTCCCCTCACCTAGACTGCTGTCTCAACCCCCTAAGTAACTGCTCCTCCGGTGCGGTCAGCGCTAAATCCCATCCACAGGGCCGTCCTTCTGGGCGTCTTCCACGCCACTTCACCCAGTGCCTCCTCAAGTGCGGTATTTTTGCACTGTCGGCCAGCGCTGCTCGGTGGCTCGGCTAAATCACGTAATCCCAACAGCTGAAAGCCCACACACCCGGCGTTTTCTGGCTGTGAGCTGCTGCTCTTGTATTGCTGCTGTCCAGAGCCTGCTCCTTTGGAGCGGCTCCTTCCGAGCCTCTCTCCAGAATTGCTCCTTCAGAACCTCTTTGCTCAGCTCCCCCTCTTGCCTCATGTCCTACTCTCTTTAAATGCAGTCTCGCCGACATGCCCATTGCACACCTGTGTCCAATAATTGGTTGGCTCCTTCAGGGGCCTCAGGATACAGAACAAGCAAAAAATAACATTTCACCCTGTTACAGAATCACTGAAACCACAGGTTATCTTGGAGTCTTCCCTGGCTGTGCAGACACACCCCTCACTTATGGACTGGACTTCAGGGCCGTGTATTGTCTTGAGTTGGTTTTATTTGTTGAACTGTTTAACTGCTGTCACTAATGGTTCCTCAGTCAAAAAACCTTCCCCTGAACCTTTGGATCTCAGCACTGCTCCTACTGAATACCATGACCTTGGTTCCGTGTTCAGCAAGATCCTGGCCAAGTCTCTTCCCCCTTACCGTCCATATGATTGTGCCATAGATCTTCTGCAGAACACATCACCAAGGGACATGTATATCCTCTCTCTAGTCCTGAGCAGGGCTATGGAGAATACATTCAGGAGGGTCTCTCCAGGCTGGCACATGGTTAAATCCTCTTCATCTCCTGCAGGGTAGGATTTTTCTTTGTGGGCAAACAGGGGCAGAGTTGCGTCCTTGCATAGACTAGAGGGTTGAACTACATGTCACTGCTGGAACACCCACCTTACCTCTCATACAGACTGCCTTTGATCAATTAAAGGGGCCAGATCTTCCTGGGTGTACCTCCGAAGTGCGTACCACCTTGTCCGTATACGTGAGGGGGATGAGTGGAAGACCGACTTTAATACCCCCAATGGCTATACTTTGGTTACACAGTTTATCGTTTGGGCTCCTAAGCGCACCTGCTGTTGCACTAAGTAACAATGTGCTCAAGGACATGTTGAATAAGTTCATGTTTGTATATCTAGACTGATATTTTGTTGATCTGCCTCTCCAGATCTCAGGACCCATGTGTGCAACACATCAGGCCGTACTCCAGCGCCTCCTTGAGAACCACCTGTATTGTAAGGCCGAGAAGTGTGAATTCCAAACAACACACACAAAGTTCCTCGCCCGTGTGATCTCACCTGGATCAGTTCTCATGGACCAGGACAAAGTGAGGACCGTTCTGGAGTGGCCTGTTCCCACTGGACGCAAACCAGTTCAGCGTTTCCTAGGGTTTTCCAATTCTACAGGCGGTTCATTAGAAACTTCAGTGACGTGGCTGCACCTCTGCATGGACTCACATCAGCTGAGGTACCTTTTATCTGGGATAGGGGCACAGATAAAGCATTTTCGACTGAAAGCGGCTTCTCTGCAGCTCCGTCCTGGCTCAGCCCTGATCCCTCAAACAATTTATAGAGTGAGTGGATGCTGCGTCTGAGACAGGGGTGGGGCTGTTTTGTCTCCAAAGGAAGCATATGATGAAGTCCATCCTGCGTGTATTTCTCCTGCATCTCTCCTGCAGAAAGAAATTACGACATTGGGGAACAAGAAGAACTATGATGTTAAACTAGCCCTTGAGGAGTGGCGTCATTGGGTGGAAAGTGCTGAAACTGGCTGTGTGGACAAACACAAAACCTGGAGTATATCAGGACTGCCAAACAGCTGGAAGCCCTCGCCAGGCTAGGTGAGCTCTGTTTTTGATTGTGATTTACCTTCACCCGCCCTATTGTGCCTGGCACTTAAGAACGCAAGCGGATGCCTATCTGGGTCTACATAGAGAGAGGAGGGTGGAGACGACTGACACCCCATTGTCCGTCTCTGGTTCTGGGTTCTACCACGGTGATTCTTGGAGGCGCCCAGGGTCCAAAGGCCTTGGTTACTGATCCTGCAAATATACCACCAGGTTGTCACAGCGAATGTCTCTTTGTTCCCTCGGGTATAGATTCGGTTTCAGTCTAAAATTGAGGACATTAGTCGGTTATACTGCCACCCTGGAGTTATGAGGCATATTTCCTGGTGGCCAGGATTCTGGTATTGGCCCACCATGTCTCTTGAACTATAAGGGCATTTGTTGCCTCTGTCCTGTATTGCCAGTGTAAAAAACTCCCATTTCTCTGCTGATTTTCTTCAACACTTCTTCCTGTACCTCAGGCCGTGAGACCCATGTTATATGGTTCATCACCAGTCTGCCTAAGGGAAAAGCAGTCATAATAGCGATAGTGGACAGATTTTACAGCTGGTTCCATCACTATGAATAGACAACATTTATTTATCCATTTACTGGGAGGTTCAAAGGTTGGAGGGTTCAAGGTTGGGAGGGAGGGTAAGGAGATGGCAGTACTAGTGACAAGACACGTTTTTCGTCTGCACGGTCTTCCACAGAACATAGTTTCTGATCGTGGGCCTCAGTTTGTAGCTTCTTTCTGGAGGGAGTTCTGTAAAATGTTGTGAGTCAAGGTCAGTCTAAGTTCCGGTTTCTACCCCCAGACCAATGGCCAGGTATAGAGGTTCAACCACGATCTGGGACCACTCTACAAACTATCTGCTCAAAGAACCCCAACACCTGGTCATCTCATCTCCCCTGGGCAGAATATTCACACAACTCTCTCATCAATCCCACCGTTTTTTCCCCTTTCCAAGCATCTTACGGCTACCAACCGCCTCTCTTCCCACACCAGGAGCAGGCGGCCTCGGTTTCAGGTCCTGCTGCATTTGTGAGGCGTTGTCGTCGTTTTTTGGAGGGCTTCCGACACCGTTTGCTGAGAAACCAAGAGAAGTTTACCACTGTTTCCAACCGCCGGAGGACTGCCGCACCTAAATACAAGGTGGGAGATCGGGTGTGGCTCTCTTCCACAGAACATTCACGTTCAAAGGGGGCTCTAGGAAGCTGATGCCTTGCTACTTTGGTCCTTACCCCTGGTGAAATCATCAACCCTGTGGCAGATGAGCTTGGTCACCTCGTAATCTCAGGGATTACCCGTTGTTCCCACGTCCAGCAAGCTCAAGCCTGCAAAGGACTCACCTCTCTTCAGCCTCTCCGTGCCCCCCTCCTGCACCTCGTGTGTGGATGGAGGTCCTGTCTATTGAGGGCTCCTGCCGCCTCCAGGAGAGGTTGGTCGAGGCGTCAGTATCCTGATGGACTGGGAGGTTACGGCCCTGTCGATCAGTGGAGCACCGGAGTGCCCGTCCTCGACCCAAGCTTGATGCCCGTTTCACCGTGAGCCACCCTGATCAGCCTCGTGGAGTCCGTCTGAGCTGGACTTTGTGGTGGGTTGTGTCATGGATTTCAGCGCCAACTGCACCCTCCTCCTCCCCCTTCTGTGTTCACCTGTTTCTCTCAGCTGTTTTCAGTTTCCTGATTATGTGGTTTGGTATTTAAGTTTCTGTCCTTGTTGTTTTCAGTGTTGCAGAGTCCTGTTTGTTTGTACAACTAGGACGTTTGACTTCTTTGAGAATTCGAGTAAACCTGTGACAATCTACCTTGAGTTTCGAGTTATTCCTTCCTGCGTTTGCGTTCCTCCGGTCACGAGTCGCAACACTGTGAACTTTTCTTTTTTAATTGTGAAACACGGGAATGCCAACTTTTGGCTTGGCATTTGTTCACTAGTGAGTGGACTATCAAGAAGCGTCTGCAGGTAAGTTTTAACTCTTATTTATGACATAAATTATAACAATCAATTATATGTGTGTTTGTGTGTTGGTTTTACAGACCTGAATCAGAGTTATTCAGAAAGCATGTTTAGCTACGTGACTTTTAACCCTGAACTCTGGCTGAAATCCGCCTGAACTTGCTTACTCTGGGTATGTCGGTTCCAAAAGACTGGATATGAATTAGTGTAGTTACGCTGGACTTGGTAACCCTGGGTTGATGCCGGTGCACAGCAAAATTACAAAGGCATTCGGAGTCACCATGGAAACACATGGAGGAAACAAAAGAGAAGCGCTATTCTTTTGATACTTTTGAGGCGGACTCTGTGATTTTTAATGGCGTATCAAGAGATGACCAGTGATCCCTGCACAGGGTTTACTTTTCCGCAGTTTCTTCCTTCCGCAGTTTACGCCATGCATTGTGTTCTGCATTCTGATTTAGCTAAAAAAGTCCTCCGCTTCTTCTCTACCTGTGTCGTCAATAATGTTGCAGTTTAATATGTACAAGTGGTAAACAACGCCCAAGTTACAACACGTGCTTGCAAATTCTCTTACAGTACAGAGTTTCTCAAACCCAGAAAAAGAGCGACAACAACTTTACATTCACTATGTTCTTCTCCCGAACAAACACCTACCCTTGAGCTTCAAAAGAAAAAACTGCAGAAGCGGAGACAGGATCTGGCGGCTGCCTTCTGAAGACCAGTGAAATACACCTGGGTCACTATTGTCCAACTGTACACATTTTATTCATAATAATTTTAAATTCCTCCCGTTTAATCTAATTACTCTCGGGTCGTGGTGGGAGGGGCTAATCTCCGTGATTTGAAGCCTTCTGTTCACATTGATGATTAAAATTATTATTTGACAGTACAGTACAAACGTTATTTGTTGAAAAAAAATGTTTCTAAAGTACTTTTATTTGTGAAACAAATGCTTGAGCCAACAAAATGGTTTTGTTCTTTCTTTATATTATATAATAGAGTTTTTGATTGTATAATACTTGTTAAAAAAATAGAGTTTCTACTTCACAGATTTTGCCAATCTTGGTTCTTTATGGAGCATAACCCATAAACAAGGGTTTACTGTATCGCCCATCAATAAAGTATCTGGCTTTGCATCATCAGCAAAAGAGTTTCTGCTTAAGAAAAGAAACTGAGACCAAAATAGCGCACAAGTTTTCCATCTCATTTCTAATTTCATTGTGGCCATATATATATATATATATAAAACGCCCCTTTCACCCTTCCACTGGTGGTTTCTCACCCAAGCTCGGGTCCTCTATCAGAGGCCTGGGAGCTTGAGGGTCCCTCTTGCTTGATATTGCTTTATTTCCTAGCACTTTCACGCTTTCTGGACTGAGAGGTCTGAGGTCTTTCCAGGTATCTGTTGTAGCCACTCCTCCAGCTTGGGGGATACTGCCCGAGTGCTCCAATTACCACAGGCACCACTGTCGCCTTCATTTTCCAGGCTTTCTCCAGTTCTTCTCTGAGTCCCTGGTATTTCTCCAGTTTCTCATGTTCCTTCTACCTGATGTTCCCATCGCTTGGCACTGCCACATCCACCACAATAGCTTTCCTCTGTTCTTTATCCACCACTACAATGTCTAGTTGGTTCGCCATTACCATCCTATCTGTCTGGATCTGGAAGTCCCACAGGATCTTTGCCCTCTCATTCTCTACCTTCGGAGGTGTTTCCCATTTTGACCTTGGGGTTTCCAGTCCATATGCTGCACACATGTTACTGTATATTATTCCAGCTACTTGATTGTGGCGCTCCATGTATGCTTTACCTGCCATCATCTTACATCCTGCAGTTTTGTGCTGGATTGTTTCAGGCGCCTCTTTGCACAGCCTACACCTTGGGTCTTGTCTGGTGTAGTAGATCTACCTTAGGTCTTGTCTGTGGTGTGAGGTAGATCTACACCTTGGGTCTTGTCTGGTGTGGTAGATCTGAGCCTCTATTGCTCTGGTGCTCAGGGCTTGTTCTAGGCTACCAGGATGAGTGCCTAGTGCTGTCCTGTAGGCCAGCCCTTTCTAGCCATTATTGGGGGCTTCTTGATATCAGCCACTTCAGTTATGGTCGGTGGTACATCCCATGCAGGGGTTTTGTCCTCCCATGAGATCTGTCCTCCAGCACTGTATCCTCTGCTCTCCATTGCCTGAGACATTCATGAGCACACACTGTCCAGTTGGGGCCTTGGCTTGATGTACTCGCCATCTTGGATATTTCATCCTGGATAGTAGCTACGCTCACTAGTCCTCGGCCTCCTTCGCCTGCGGCTAACGCTACAGTCTCAGGGTGCTGGATTTGGGTGGAACCCTCCATGCATGGTGAAAAGCTTTCGTGTTTTAACATCCGTGGTCTGTATCTCTTCCTTTGGCCATCTTATTATTCCTGCAGAGTATCTGATAACTGGCAGTGCGTAGCTATTTACATGCCAGGTCTTATTTTTGCTATTGAGCACAGCTTCTCAGGACTTTTGCCTAGGTTGGAGGTATTTAGCTGTTGCAGCTTTCCTTGTTGCCCTCGAAGTTGCCATATGCCTGCGAATTCCAAGGTACTAGCAACTATCTCGATGTCTACTATTGTTCCTTCTGGGGTGGGACCCTCCTGTGTGGACTACTTTGCCTCTCTTTGTCACCATCCGGGTTCTCGAGCCCGAATGACATACCAATGAGGCCAAACTTTAGTAAGTTCAATCATGTTTGAAAATCTTTGGTGTTGGACGGAAAAGAAAGTAGGGAGAGAAAAGAGAGGATATTAGAGGGTTAGGAGGGGTGATAATAGGAGGAAGGAGGATAAGACAATGAAGCAGCATAAAGCAACAAGTTTTACTGGTTGTTTATCATTACGTGAATTCAAATATGTAGTACAAAAAGAATTGGGGCCTGTCACACACACACACTCAAACGTTATCAACAAACCCGCTAGCTGCAAAAATGTCCACATGTCAACATGTACACAAAACAGATGGTGTTCACACACGCATACTTATGCCTTAAAACCAACTAATTGTGAGATATTTCATTTGTTCATTCCTATTCATAAACTAATAGTGCAAGGTAGGCTAACACCTGTGCTCAGGTAATCATTAATGTTCTTCAAAATGGATGGAGGAATGTGTAAAGAAGAGGAGAGTGCTTGTATCCCCCACCAAAGACCCCTAAAGTCTAGGTGTGGTTAAAAATTAGTAGAGGGGTGCAAGGAGGACATCTGCTGCTTGCTGTGGCAATGTCGTCAAAGCACCCCTACCAAGGGCCCTACATGTCTAAGGCACATCACAGGCTAAACCCCCCACCCCCTTACCATAATATGAGGTTATATGAGGAAGGGGGTAAGTTGGGGACAACTGGTAGACTGTCCCCGGTGGTCAAGCAACTGTCCCCAGCCCCCCAGCATGGGGCCAGGCCCTGGCCAAGGGCCACATCCCGGTGCCGGCCACCACAGGCCCAGCACCACCCACCCACCTCACACAGAGAGAGAGGAGGCCCCCCCCGGAGCAAGTCCAGGCCCCCACCCCCAAACGCCGGCCCTAGAAGAGCTCTGGTCAGGCCTCGATGGGACCGAGGCAAACCCATAACGCTACTGCCTCCCGAGCGTGGTTTCGGCTGCAGCTCACCGCTCCCCAAGGGGATGGGTCAAAAGCGGAGAAAGAATTTCCCTTCGTGGGATAAAATACAGTGTATATAAAAAATATGTTAATAGCCCGTCATTGTTATGGTAATTGCCCCATTTCCATGGTAAGTGCTCCATTTCCATTGCCATTTTTCCATTACCATTAATTGTTCATTCCGCCCTTGGAATCGAACCTGGGTTTCCTGCATCTTACCAACCGAGCTACCAGCCGGTGTATATATAAATATATATACAAATATATTAATATGTAAATAAATTATCCAACTTAAATGAATAAATTCTATTGGCAGTAAATAATTGAGTTGAATTTATTCTATCTAATTTCTGACGTCTATCCAATTCAAATTTTTTTTACAACTCAAATTTAAATATTTATTTAAATAAATGTCATATTACTCCAATTCAATTAAATGTTTTTCCATCTTCATTTATTGTACTTCCTGAACTCTCATATTTCTAAGTTTGAGCCTGCAGATATTCTCATTTTATAACAATAAAATGAATGAAATAAAATGGATTTTCATCATGATATCATATACCATATCTCTGAATTTTATCACTACACCCGCACATAGTAGGGGAGCTATAAAAACTCATCATCCTCTCCCTCCTTCTCACTCAGGGTGCAGAAAGAACTAAATATAACAGTACAATAACTAGGCAAAACACAGTAAAACAGCTAAACTGTCACGGTGCCTGTCTGCTCTGCTCCTTCTGATTGCCACCAGCTGACTTCACTCAACAGGAGACCCAACGCCACAATTCAACGCCAGTTTGTTGCCCCTTATGGTGACTAACCCTGGTCCTAAATTATGCTCTGTTGCTCTTCCCTTTTCTCCGTTCTCATTCTAATCTTATGCTCCTTGTCTCAGGATTACCTACTTCTCACGAGTGACGTCAGCGTGGACCTTCCATTCAACTGCTCAAGAAATCTGAAGACCTCACGGCTCCCGCTAACCGCATCAAGCCCTCCAGCCACGCCACAAGCCACGTTCAAGTCCAGAACCCTTCCAGCTTCAACCATCTTCACCTCAGGAGAAATAATAAATCCTTTCTCGCCAAAACACTCACCTGTCTTACTTCTGGGTTACAGCATCTGGGTTCCTTCCCCCTTTAGTGTCATGACATAAACAATTAAACACATTTGGTCAAAAATCCACACTTAAACCCAAATCCATCCAGACAGGCAAAGGGAATGGTATCCCACAATTCCTTGTGGTGCCGATTTAACCGCAGCACCAAAGTTGTTGTTTCTTTCGGCTTTTCCCATCAGGGGTCGCCACAGTGAACGAGTCGCATGTTTTACGCCGAATGCCCTTCCTGACGCAACCCTCTCAAGGCAACCGGGCTTGGAACCGGCACAGAGGTAGAGAAGGGAACAGGGAGCAGCCCGGAGTCGAACCCTGGTTTCACGGATGGAAGGCACCGCAAACCAGCACGAGCTAAACCTGCTCCCTAACCGCAGCACTGAACTTACACCTACTTAATTGAATTGATTTGAATGAAAGTAAAATAACTGTCTGATAACTACGTGTTATTTTTAAGCTGACTTAACTAAAAAATAATTGATTTATCTTAACTAAAGCAAATAATTAAGTGAGATCAAAGTAAAAAGTTTCTCTTTCCAACATCCATATGTGGTCTTATCACCCTCTCATGGTGGAAAAAATATTATCTGAGCTTCTTCATCCACTAAATCCTCTTCAAATGGACACGCCATGCTGCTTCACCTCTCTGAAAACAAACTAACCTTCAACTAAACCTGCTCCAGACCAGGTTATGTTCAGAGTTGCCAGGGGAACTTAGCATACCTCTGTTTCTGGAACCGAAAGCGGTGATTGTACACTTCTTTAGGCTTAAACTTACCGTGGGAGCTAGCATTACCTGCTTTCTGGAATACCCCCCTGGAATGCCCCCCAGGGTTTCAGCCATTTTGTAAACAATGTTTCGGGGACCCAGGCAACTAAGACTCATGGGTTGTGTGTGTGTGGGAATCAAGTGTTGATTCCCACACCATGAGTTAGGGAGATGTGAACAGAGGTGGAGGTCATGTTGTTGCAGTTACAGAATAAGGTCAAGCAATGATTTGCCATTCCGAACACATGTGTGGGTAAACTGTGACTGTTCACCCATGTCTTAATTCAACTCAATTTAATTCAATTCAATCTTATTTGTATAGCCCAAAATCACAACAGTCGTCTCGATGGCCTTCAAAGTAAACATGAACTCAAAAGGATCATGAATACAAAGAGTTCAATAGAAAAATACTAAAATGAACTAACAAACTGACTAAGCTATACTGGCATCCCTGCCCTTAGACCCCCCTTCGCGGTAAGGAAAAACTCCTAAAAAAACGGATTCCGGAAAAAACGAAGAAACCTCAGGGGTGCCCACATGAAGGAGAGATCCTCCCCCAGGACGGACAGGCGATTTACCAGAACTCTTAGAGAAGAATTAACTTATCTAAATCTACAACTACATATATAAAAGTCCAGCAGACGAGCTTCATCCAGCCGTGGTTGGGGGACAGTCAGGGGCACGAGTCGAGCCTGAGACAGGAACCACAGCCAGGTGTTGGAGCAGAGGCGAGGTAAACGGTCAGGACCGGGGGCACGGATGAGCCAACTGGAGTCTGGAAGCACTCCCACTCCCCAGGAGGGGAGAGGAAAAGAGGGATAATACATGAATCGCACTGTGTACCAAACAGAAGCATGGAGAACTAAATGATAAATGATGATCAAGAATAGAGGAGAGGAAGGGTAGAAGTAGATGAGAAATGATCCTGTTAATATTTGGGACACCTGTGGAGACATGAAATTATAATTATATTGGACATATAGTAACATATGTGTAATTTTCAATTGAATTTAAAATTAAAGTTAGAAGTTCACATTATTAAAAATTTTATGTTACTTGAACCTTTTGTTAAGTTACTACTAATTGGAATTTATGATTATTTCAACTTAAAAAATTAAGTCTTTACATCTTATGTCTGAGTTTGGAATGGTTAAGATTCAGAGTTAGGATAACGTGACATTTTAGGTTACTGTTACTTACATCTGAGTTGGTCAAAATTACAATTCAAAGTTGATCCAACTTGAACTTTTAAGTTAATACAACTTCCAACTGAGTTAGAAGAACTTAGATAAATGAGTTTGCAAACTCCAACACAAAACTGTCCTCTAGTAACGTGTCACATGAGTCAGATAGGAGTGGTGAACCATGCGTGGAGCTAGGAATTTTCCTGGATTATTTGATCCAACTTTTAATCTTGGAGGAGTTGAATCATATGTATCCTGGTTGAAAGCACATGTATTTCTGGCTGACACATAACAGGTACTGTATACAATCTCTCAAAAAGGAAAAGAGGAACTCCATAAGCTGAAGCTTTCAGGAATTACATTTTAGCGTTAGCTAGTTTTATGGATATATTGTATCACTTCATTTCAGGTTGTAAAATATAGAATTACTGCAGTAAATCTGTGGGTTTGTAGAGTACCCAGAGTTTGTTTACTTCTCACAAGCAATTATAGGAATTTAACTATCCCCTTTGAGAATGTAACAAATTATTATATAATAACTATAAACTATTTTTTAATTATTTTATTACTTAGACTACAATAGAGTTAAATGTTAATTTTATCATGTGACTTCTTTAATTGCAGAAATATTTTTTTTACCCTACTCTTATTTGAATTCAGTAATATTTGTATTTAAGTATTTTGTTACTATCATATCCCCCGGAGTATAAACTTTTTTTTTTTAGCTTCATAAAAACTGAAAACAACATCTTTATCCCTTGTGCTATCCTATGACCCTACCCTACCATGACAAAGGTGGATAAAGGTGGAAAGATTACATGTAATCCATGGACACCATTGAGGATCACAAATCATTGAAGGAAAAAAGGTTCAGAGCTCTGTCTAGTGGGTCTAGATGACCCAACTCCCAATGGTAAAGCGCCTAGGATTGCACAAGGGTTAAACTAAAAAAGGATTTCTTGTGTATTTCTCTTTAACCAGACCAGGCCTCTGTACTGCAGAATCAACCTATGGATAATCTTTGGTCATGCAGCATCCATCGGCAGCCAGCTCTGCAAACCCTGTTGATGTACAGTGAAGCTGCATCCTGAAACTCTCTCAGCAGACACCCTGCAAGATGTTCCAATCACAAACCAGAAAGTTCCAGCCCTGGGTCTCAGTTGCAGCACCCCATCTATGTCGATCAACTTTGTAAATAGTTGTAAATAAAAGTGTTACAATGAATTCATGAGAACTGCCGTTTTGAATTTATTCCTTTATTTGCATAAAAAAACTCACATGATTTTAACATATCAAATATGAACTTAATTGATTAATTTACTTTTTCTCAGAAAGCATTGATAGGTTATTTTTTTGTTGACCATTTTTTCCCAAGAGATTGAAAAGTCTGTCAAAAGTCTCCCTCCTCTCTTGTGCTCTCAGCTCTTCTGCAGCCTCATGTCCTCCTAGAGCTAGAAGTTCATCACTGTCCCTTCTTCTTTACTTCCAGCAGGTGGCTAACTCTTTCTTTCCTTAGTTTCTTCACGCTCCTCTCTTGTACCCATTGCTTTACTTGTCCCTGGACACTTTACTCACGGATAGAAGAAATTAGGACAAGAGGACTAGGGGAAGGTCTCTGTCCTATATACCTAATCCCTGAGATCAAACCAGGGCCAAGTAGCACAAGTGGGATTCCCACTAACCCCCTCTCCTGACGCCTGATACTTACAATCCTGAACACATGACATCATAAATGACAGTTGGGGATTTGAAGCTGGGGAAAAATTATGCACAAGATTTCAAAAACTGTTTTCTTTTGTGGGGTCTTTGTTTCCCATATTTATTATGAAATGTCTTATAAAGAAAAGTAGAAAGGCAACAGTACAAAAACAAAAATCATACGGCAGTGGCACCAACACGTGTGTTACACACTCCAGCACTCGTGAGCGTCGTTAATACACGCACATCCACGGTCCGCTAATCTCAGCAGCCTTCTTTGTCAGTCTGCACCTAACTTCTTCTAGACTCCAGTGCCCCTCACCTCAGCCAATTACCGCTACTTAGACGGCCTTGCGCCCTTTACTGTTTTAACAGGGTATTACACACAGAACTTGTGTAACTTGGAACAATATTAATAAATGGAATACTTCCTCAAACAAATATTTTATACCACCATCTTGTTGCGGCCTGTGGGTCTGTGTCTAAGATATACACATTGACCTACATCTATTTTAGGACAATAAACCTTTTCATTGTGACGGGCGACACGTTCAGCAGCTTTCTGCTCTGAATGTTCCTGAGCCCTCGCATGTGCATCTTTCAGTCTTTGCTGATGAACAACAAGCCAGTCATGCTTCTGGTCTCTGGGATGATCACCCGACAGAAGTGCATCAATGGGCAGATGTGGTTCCACTCCATACAACAAATAATATGCAGAAAAGCCCGTGGTTGCGTGTGGTGTCACATTGTAGGCATATAACAACTCTGGTAAATGTTTGGGCCAACGTCTCTCTTTGTCAGCCAGAAGAGTGCGCAACAATTCATGCAGAGTGCGGTTAAAACGTTCACACTGCGCGTTGCCTGTGGGATGGTGGGGTGTCGTACGGGATTTCTTTACTCCATACAGTTTACAGAGCTCAGCTATTACTTCTGATTCAAAATTGCGTCCCTGATCAGAATGTAACCTCTCCGGGATCCCATATTTCATAAACCACTCCCTCAACAACACTTTTGCAGTCGTCTCTGCCTTTTGGTCCCGAGTTGGAAAAGCCTGGGTAAACTTTGTAAATACATCAGTGATGACCAAAACATTTTCTCTCCCATCGGTGGCTGGCTCCAGCACAGTGAAATCCACTGCCACTACTTCCAATGGCCTAGAAGCAAGAAACAACTTCATCGGGAGTGATTTTGGGGTGCGGCATCTTTGTCAGGATGCACCTCTGAAAGTTTTTCACCCAATGTTCCACGTCTTTGTACATTTGTACCCAAAAAGCTCTCTGTTTCAACAACTGCAGAGTTCTCTCTATTCCTTGATGACCCATAGAGTCATGTACGCTTTCCATCACCTGTTTCTGCAAACAGTGGGGCACGAGTAGCTGGAAGCAGGTCCCATGGTGGACATCCTCCACAACCTGATACAATAATCCATCCCTTACTCTGATATATTTTCACTGTTTGAACAAAGACAAAACGGCTTTAGGGAGATCTTTCCTCTCCCAAGGACATGGTTTCCGCTTTTGACTCCAAAATGACTGAAAAACACTAAGCACCGGGTCCTGGTTCTGAAATTTTTCTTAGTTCCTCTTTTGTGTAACCTGGAAAAGTAGCTGTAGCTTCTAGATCTGAAGACTCAGCAGCAGCAGCTTCGGAAGTCCTAATTTGATTCACTTCACAACATTTAATTCCGGTGGCGACCAATTCAGGCTCAAGGAATGTTCCCCTGCAGATCACATTACAAACAGCCACGCAGTCATCAAACTGTTCATCATCTATGTTTGGCTCAGGCTCCCCTGCTAACGGGTGTCGTGATAGCGCGTCAGCAGCAGAGTTGCACCCTCCTGGGCAATACTGCACATCAAAATCAAAAGCTGCCAGCTGAGCCACCCATCTTTGCTCAATGGCTCCAAGCTTTGCAGTCTTGAGGTAACATAAGGGGTTATTATCAGTTACAACAGTGAACTTGGAGCCAAGTAAGTAACCCCGAAATTTCTCAGCTATGGCCCACTTGAATGCCAATAGCTCCAGCTCCATGCTGCTGTAGTTCTTGTCATTTCTTTCCGCAGCCCTGAGTCTCCTACTTGCATATGCAATCACTCTTTTTGTCACCTTGCTGCTGATACAAAATGGCTCCAAGCCCCTGTCCACTTGCATCAGTTTCCAAAACAAAAGGATGAGTGAAATCTGCATAACCTAAAATTGGGGCTGTTACAACTTTTTCCTTTAATGTGTCAAATGCCCTTTGACAATTTGTATCCCACAATCCACTTAGCCTTTGGCTCGCTCTAGTTACAGTGCAGGTGCTGTTGCATTGATTTACCACGTCGTGCAAAGGGGCGGCAATTTTTGAGAATTCCTCAACATCACGTCTGTAGTAACTACAGAGGCCCAAAAAAGACTGTAATTCCTTCACACTGGATGGCACAGGCCATTCCTTAACAGCATTTATTTTAGATGGATCTGTTGCAATTCCATCGGCAGAAATCCGATGTCCTAAAAATTTCACCTCTTTCTGAAGAAAATGGCACTTTTCCCACTTCACTTTAAGGCCTGTATGCTTGAGGCGCTTAAACACTCTCTCGAGTCTTTCTAGGTGAGACTGAAATGAGGGAGAATACACCAGGATATCATCAAGATATACGAGCATTATGTCAAATATCAAGTCACTCATGGCAGCCTGCATTAACCGTTGAAAGGTTGCAGGACCATTGCAAACACCCATTGGCATACGCAGATACTCAAAAAGCCCGAATGGTGTTGTGAAAGCAGTCTTATGTCTGTCATGATCATCCATGGCCACCTGGTGGTATCCACTTGCGAGATCAATGGTAGAAAAGTATTTGGCCCCTTTTAGAGCATCAAAACTCTCATCAATCCGTGGCAATGGGAATGCATCCTTCTTAGTTTTTAGATTCAGTTTGCGATAGTCTACACAAAGACGTATGCTGCCATCTTTTTTCCGTACCACCACTACAAGTGAGGCATATGAGCTCTCACTCTCCTGGATGATACCTTTTTTCAACAGTGTTGAAATGTGCTCCTGAACTTCCTTATACTGGTTATGTGGAATGCGCCTGTAAGGTTGTGTCACTGGTGCATCATCATCCAACTTAATTTCATGCTTTACTTTTTCAGTAAAACCAAGATCATCATCATCATCTGCAAAGACATCAGCATACTGAGTCAGTAATGCCTGTAGATCAGCACGCTCCTCATCAGTGCCCCCAATGTCCAAGTTGTCTAAGACTGATTGCACTTTACTGTCGGACGGAGCATCCTTAATGTAAATGGCCATTCCTCTCAGTGCACTCGAGTCAACTATGGAGTCCCACAGGGCTCAGTCTTGGGACCGATCCTGTTTACGCTTTATATGCTACCCCTAGGAAACATAATCAGGAAACACAGCATTAACTTTCATTGTTATGCCGACGATACGCAGTTGTATTTATCCATGAAGCCTGACCAGAATGACCAGATAGAGAAACTGAACGCCTGCATCAGTGACATCAAGACCTGGATGACAATTAATTACCTCCTCTTGAACCCAGAAAAAACTGAGGTCATTATACTTGGACCTAAAAACCTCAGAGATGCTCTGTCTGCTCAGATAGTCTCCCTGGATGGCATAAGTATAGCCCCCAATTCCACAGTTAGAAACCTTGGGGTTTTATTTGACCAGGATTTAACATTTAAGGCTCACATATCTCAGGCGTGTAGAACTGCCTTTTTTCATCTGCGGAATATTGCTAAGATCAGAAATATACTTTTGAAGAGTGATGCTGAAAAACTCATCCATGCATTTGTTACGTTGAGGCTGGATTACTGTAACTCCTTGTTAGCAGCATGTCCTAAAAGTTCCTTAAGAAATCTCCAGCTTGTTCAGAACGCAGCAGCTAGATTGTTAGCAGGAACTAGCAGAAGAGATCACATCACTCCTGTGTTAGTTTCACTTCACTGGATCCCAGTTGATTCCAGAATCAAGTTCAAGATCCTCCTGTTAACCCACAAGGCCTTACATGGAATGGCCCCGTCCTATATTAAGGACCTCCTAGTCCCTTACCATCCAATGAGAACACTTCGCTCGCAAAATGCAGGACTGCTTGTGGTTCCTAGAATTAGTAAAAGTACGGTTGGAGGTAGAGCGTTTAGCCACCAAGCCCCTGTCTTATGGAATAAACTCCCAGCTCATGTAAGAGAGGCCGACTCAGTTTCTATATTTAAAGTTAGACTGAAAACACTCCTCTTTGGACAGGCTTATTGTCAGACTAGTTAGTATTCAGAGATTATTTAACTTAATGTTAATTTGTTTAAATTAAACTTAATAACTATTTCTTTTAAAAGGCTGCTAGAAGTTGAAGCTGGGGTAACTATGGTGCACTGGGGTTCTGTCTTCTTTTCTGTCTTCTTTTCTTTTCAACTTCTACCCTTCCTCTCCTCCATTCCTGATCATAATTTATCATTTAGTTCTCCATGCCTCTGTCTGGTACAGTGCGATTCATGTATTGTCCCTCTTTTCCTCTCCCCTCCTGGGGAGTGGGAGTGCTTCCAGACTCCAGTTGGCTCATCCGTGCTCCAGTTCCTGACCGTCTACCTCGCCTTTGCTCCCGCTCCTACACCTGGCTGTGGTTCCTGTCTCTGGCTCATCTCTGGCTCGTCTCTGCTCTGTACCTGACCGAGTACCTCGTCTCTGCTCCTGCTCCTGGCTGTGGTTCCTGTCTCCGGCTCAACTCGCGCCTTTGACTGTCCCCACAACCACGACTGGATGAAGCTCGTCTGCTGGACTTTAAATATGTAGTTGTAGATTTAGATAAGTTAATTCTTCTCTAAGAGTTCTGGTACATCGCCTGTCCGTCCTGGGGGAGGATCCCTCCTTCATGTGGGCACCCCTGAGGTTTCTTTGTTTTTTCCGGAATCCGTTTTTTTGGGAGTTTTTCCTTACCGCGAAGGGGGGTCTAAGGGCAGGGATGCCAGTATAGCTTAGTGAAATCTCTCGTGAAATTTCGGATTGGGCTGAGCCTGTCTTATTCCCCTGTATTGCTTTTTTGCCTTTGCTTTCTGACTCTCGTCGAGGACAGACGTGTTTTCCTCTCGCTCCTCCTGTGTCAGCCCTTCCCCAAGGCTTTTTGTCCTGTCTGCCCGAGAGGTGCATTCCTCACCCTTCTGAAGCCGCTGCTTTTCTGCACTCTGAAAATGGATCTGATCAGCTGGTCTCTAAATTCGATCGACAAAGTGTTTTCCACACTAAGGAATGGGAAAGCGGACCCTTCCTGCCCGGACGGCACCCACGCGGCTGGATACACCATCGATCCATGGGGCAAGTGGAGGCTGGTGTGCCTGGCCCAGCTGTCTGTGGAGGATGTCGAGGACGTGTACCTATTTGGATTTCTGATAATTGGATTCCTCCTAATTGGGATCGGAGGATTTCTAATTTATCAGGTGGTCGGGGAGCAGAAGATAGAGAGAGGCAATCAATCGAAGCTCCTGGGAAAGATTTTTCGGGGCGGAGAGACTCAGATCGAGAAACTTTCACAAGCGGATCAAAAGCTCTGTGCTTGTCTTGCCCACTTGAGCAGATTGCTTGAGACCCCTGAACTTGTGCGGAAGATGGATGCCACCTTGGAGCAAGTTTCTGCCCGGATTTGAGGGAAGACTGGGCTAAATTCACCCACTTTTCTTTCGGATTAAACTCTGCCTCACACAAAGCGAAGAGGCAGTCAAGGACTTTGCCGGCAGAACAAACAACCTGCTGGCGCCCAAAAGTATTTTATCTAATCAGACCCCCGAAGGAGCTGTGGACAACTGTCCTTGGCTCCCACCAAAACAAAGCCGCTTCTACGGAGTGGACTACAGCAGCTGTTCTTGAGGGTTGATAACTGCAACTCACCCCCCTCCTGCTTGTCCTCGGCTTCCCAACCCCCTCCCTCCCTCCTCTGTGTGCTGCCCGGAAGATGTGCCTGGCTCACGGAGCTGCACCTGATGGACAGACTCATGGGGGGCCCCCGACTCCCGCCCACCACCGTTCCCCCCCTGAGCCTCATGTACTGTGTCTTTGTCTGAATATGTGCCATTTGTGTTTAAACGGTGTAGTTTTTTCTTTTATCAACACATTGTACGCAGTGTAGGGATACGACTTTTTTCGTCACCAAACCCAACCCTGGCCCTCTTCGTGGTCCACCTGCACGCTTTATAAAGGTGCGCCGGCGCAGGTCATCTAAGGCGCTCGGCTGCATTGACCTCAGTAACCTCTCGAGATGTGTGTGTATCCTGTGTTGTTGTCTGTCTGAACTTCTTCATCGAGATGTACTGGAACTGAGTTTCTCCTTGTTGGGATTAATAAAGTTTTCATTCATTCATTCATTCATTGCTCGACTCACTGCAACCAGGGGCTCCCGTTTCCCTGCTGACTGGATGCTGAAGGGTTCTCTGTAGATGTGCGCCTTTTCTGTGGACACTGCCGTGCAATATGACCTTCAGTTTGACATCTGTAGCATATTGGTTTACCATCAGCAGTGAAACTCAGTGCAGCCTGAGCCCTACCTGCTACTGGGACTCTCTTTTGGGTATGAGTAGTCAAATCCTTCACAGCCTTGGTAAGTTCATTTATAACTTTTCCTTGTTCTGCAAGAAGTTTCACAACATCATCTAGAGAGACAGATTTCTCCTTACACTGTTGGGATGTGCTGATCTGCCCTTGGTTCTGAAAACTCGTTCTGACACTGTCCAAGTGTACCGGTTTCTCATTAGCATTTACAGCTGTACATTGTGCATCTGCGTAAATGGAACTACCAGACTTCATTTTGCTCTTCACTCCTCTCGTGCCTGCTGTCAGATCTTCTGAGAACCACAAATAAGCTTCTTCTTGCACTTCTATCAGAGATGAGTCAGGATGAGCTCTAACATATCTACGAAGCTCTCTTCTCAAGGAAGGATCAATCAAGCCCTCTACAAACTGATCCCTTAGTGCTACCTTCTCATTTGCTAGTGAGTTGGGACAACGTTTAAGTACAGATCTTAATGTTTGGGATAAAGCATGAGAGAAGTCACGTATATTCTGACCTTCATTCTGTTTACAGCTATAAAAGTTCTGTAGCAGCTGAGAGGCACTGAGTTTATCTCCAAACGCTTCCTGAAGGTAATGAAACAGATCACTTGTCTGATCATCTCTGTCATCTTTTCGTAGACGCACTTCCTCTAATGCTGAACCTCTCAAAAGGGACATCACAAAATCAAACTGCTCAAGAGGGGACTGGTTCTAGCAGAAAGGACACGCTCTACCTCTTCAATGAATTCATCTACAGACTTTCCATCTTTATCAATATCCCCACTGAATGGTGCAATGTGACGCTCTCTCGGTACATAAACATAGGACCTAGCAGGTACAGTGTACAACGAGGATATAGCTGTCATGACGTCTTGTTGCCGTCTAGCAAGTTCGCTTATTTGATTTTGTACATCGATTTGTTCTTCATCATCCTCAGAGTCCCTGTTCTGGATATTATCGATGTCCTCTTCATCCCCTATTGGGCCCATGTCACCCTGAACTGACATTTTAACAATTTTTTTTTTTTTTACACTTCAGTCTTTGAACTTAGTCTCTTTATAAAAGCAAAGGAAAATTTACTGCAGAAGTCAGCTTCGTCCCTGGAGTCCCTCTCCCTCCGGTGGCCACTACTTCTGCTTCCACTGGACCTGTCACACGCTGTTCACCACACCCGAATCCTCAAGGTATACCGTGTCATCCTGGTTGTCTTTTGCAGCAACAATCTCTGCTCCAGGATCTTCAGATATTGTAACCATCAAAGAAGTGGTGGAAGGATTGGATCACCAGGTTAAAAAAAGCGAGGAAAGAATGCAAGAGGTGAATCAGAGATTTTCAGATCTGGAGATGAAGACCGATGAGATGGAACGTTACAGTCGCAGGTGGAATCTGAAGATGTTCAACCTTCCTGAATCCACAAATGAAACAACGGAGGAAACAAGAGGAAAAGTTTTTGAGGTTTTTGCCCAGATTGCTCCAGAAGAAAGGCAGAAATTTGGTTTTCTCATTGACACAGTGCATCGCGTGGGACAGCGTAAAGATGAAAACAGGCCTCGACCAGTCATCATTCACAATGCGAGTCTTCAGGCAGAAAATCTGGAGGGCGTCAAAGGATGCTGCTGTCATGAAGGAAAAGAAGCTTCGCATTGCCGAAGATTTGACTTTTCGTGAAAGGCAGAACAGAGGAAAGATCTGGCCGTTGGTGGAAAAAGCTCGGAAAGAAGGGAAGAAAGCCACCTGGAGAGGACAGGATGCCATCATCGATGGAAAGAGAGTTTCAGCTGAAAATCTAAAAGACTGATTTATGTAACTGTAAAGGTCGGTAATTAAGAAATATTCCCTTTGCAACAATCATTTGTTGACTTAGAATTTTACCTTATGAAGGCATGTCAAACTTTCGATAAGTTTTTGTTTCCAACTTATCCCTAAAGCTAGGTAAGTTGGTATAGTTCTTAGGTTCTTATTTTCAAGTTCTGTGTTCTATAAGCTATGACTGATTTTAAGTTTAACTCTTTAAAAATAATTTATTTAAATGTTAGGGGACTACGTGATACAACCAAGAGAAAAGCATTATTTCTTTTTCTTAGAAGAACTGGCGGAAATATTTTTCTGTTGCAAGAAACTCACTCTTGTGAGTTGGATGAAAAATTTTGGAAATCTCAGTGGGGTGATCAGTATTTTTTCTCTCATGCTTCTCATCATTCTGCAGGTGTTTCAATACTCTTTAACAAATTTACTGGGGATATTTTAGAAAAAAAGAGTTCTGAAGATGGCAGATGGATAGTAATGACGTTAAAGCTGGATAATTCCATTTTCATAATCCTTAATATGTATGGTCACAATATAATAGCACAAACAAAACAATTAGCCACAGATGTTTACAATATTATACAGACTTTTATAAAGAAATATAAAGATGCAATTCTGATTATTGGGGGAGACTTTAATGATGCCCCAAATGATTGTGTGGATAGATTTCCAGTAAGAGCTCTAAACTCTCAATTTAAATTGACTGATTTCTTAATTGATAAAATTTCCCTCATTGATGCATGGCGTTTTCTCAATCCTAATAGCAAAGAGTTTACCTGGAGTAACTCGTAAAACTCTACAATCAAGAATAGATTAATGGTTAACATCCTGTAATTGTCTACAATATATAACTAATATTTCACATTGTTATGCCCCCTTTTCTGATCACAAAATGATAACTATCCAACTAAATGGTTCAAAACACAAAACAAACAATAAATTAAGAGGATATTGGAAATTTAATATTAAAATTACTTGAAGATGAACATTTTGAAAATTCCATTAGACAAGAAGCAAAACATATATTTGGAAATAAAAGCATGAATGCTAAGCAGAAATGGGAATTCTTTAAATTTAAAGTCAGATCAATAGCAATTGAACGTAGTAAAACTCTTAACATAAACAAACAGGCCAAAGAAAATACGATAATGGAAGCTATACAGTCTTTATTACACAAAACGGTTCTTTCTGAGGATGAAAAGACAAATTTAACCCAACTTCAAAATGAAATAGATAAATTGTACATCGAAGCTGCAAAAGGCGCCTTCATTCGATCTAGAGCAAAATGGCTAGAAAACGGAGAAAAAAATACCAGCTACTTTTTTGCTTTAGAAAAACGAAATTATAAAAGAAATACAATTACAAAGTTGAAAATTGATAATAATATTTGTACTGACCCAACAGAAATCGCAAACCATGTAAAAAGATTCTATGAAGAATTATATATTTCCAAATTTAAGGAAGAATACAGTCAAAATTTTTTAGGTAACCTAAAAGAACACATCCCTTCTATTTCAGACACATTCAAATCTATCTGTGACGATCCTTTAACTAAAGACGAGCTGCTTAATGCCTTAAAAAAGATGAACAATGGGAAATCTCCAGGAAATGATGGTCTTTCTAAAGAATTTTATTGTCACTTTTGGGATGTTATCAATCCTCATCTAATGGAGATGTACAAAGAGTGCATTGTACAACAAGAAATGACATCTACAATGAAACAGGGTTTAATTACTTTAATACCCAAACCAAATAAAGACCCTGTTTTGATAGAAAATTGGAGACCAATAACTCTCTTGAATGTGGATTATAAAATATTAGCTCTTGTTTATGCCCAACGATTGAAAAGTAATCTACACGAAATTATTAGCGAGACTCAATCTGGTTTTATGAAAAATCGACATATTAGCAATAATATAAGGTTAATTTTGGATTTATTAGACTATTCAGAACACATTGATTCTGATGCACTCATTCTTTTTTTAGACTTTTACAAAGCTTTCGACACTGTAGAACATCCCTTTCTCTATAATGCACTGAAATTATTTGGCTTTGGGGAAAATTTCATTTCTATCGCTAAAATGTTTTATAAAGACATTAGCAGCTCTATTCTTCTTTATCCTAATACATCCCAAAGATTCTCCATAAATAGATCAGTACGCCAAGGATGTCCAATTTCTCCATTTTTCTTTTTAATTGTTGCAGAACTACTTTCATTAAGAATTAAAAATTGTCCAAACTTATTAGGTTTATCTGTATTTCAGAAAGAAATCAATATAACACAACTAGCAGATGATACTGCATTATTCTTAAGAGACAGAAACCAAGTTGACCTTGCTATAAGCACAATTAACTCCTTTTTTAAATGCTTCCCGATTACACCTTAATTTAGGAAAATGTGAAATATTAAGTATTAAAAACGTAAAATATGGAAAAATTCATAGTATCCCGATTAAAGATGTAGTTACATATTTAGGTATTAGTATAACTAAAGACATTAAATCTAGACAAAAGCAAAACTTCTCCTTGAGAATTAAAAAAATGCAGGATGTTCTGAATATGTGGCTTCAACGAGATCTATCTATTTTTGGCAGGATCCTCTTGACTAAAGCAGAAGGGATCTCAAGAGTAGTTTATCCTGCCTTATCTTTATTTGTTCCTGATTCAACTTCCAAAGAAATAAATAACCTCTGAGTTAACTTTACATGGAAAAATAGACGTCACTATCTCCAGAAAGAACAACTTTATGCCCCCTCATGTAAAGGAGGGTTTGAACTCATAAATTTTTCTGATTTAAATTATACATTTAAAATTAACTGGATTAAAAAATGCCTTCAACACTCAAATTCAATTTGGTATTTCATCCCCTTCAATATTTTTAATAAAATTGGTGGCCTTCAATTTCTGTTAAAATGTAACTATAATATCAAAAAGATTCCCGTCAATCTCTCAAATTTTTATCAGCAGGCTCTTCTTGCTTGGAAGTTATGTTATAATCATAATTTCTCACCACACAAAAGTATAATTTGGAACAATGAAGACATAACAATACAAAATAAATCTTTGTTTAAACAAAACTGGATTGACAAAAAAAATAATTTATGTTTCAGATCTTTTTGACGAGAATGGTACGATTTTGGATTATGGCAGATTTCTAAATAAAATGTGTTTTCCAGTAACCAGCAAAGAATTTAATGGGGTAATGAAAGCTCTCCCCGCAGGATTAATTCAGCTGATGACCTCTCACCTTAAATATCAAGACGCCTCTAAAATTGACTCTCCTTTAATGATTAATGGCATTGATATTCTCAATAAAAAATGCGACAATAAATATATTCGGAATACCTTAAATGAAAAAAGACATATCACACCAAAAGGAGAAATATTTTGGAACAATCTTTTAAATGATATAAATTGGAAAAAAGCTTGGTTATTGCCAGATACATTTTGTATAAATAACAAAGTTAAAGAAATACACAAAAAAATTCTACATAACATTTACCCCACAAATATGTTTATATCCAAATTCTCAAATATAGAAAATAATTGTAGTTTTTGTATTGATTTCCCTGAATCAGTTCTTCATCTTTTCTACTTTTGTAAACTTTCCCTTGAATTTTGGAACCAATTAGAATGCTTTGTAAACAGCAAATTTAACTGTAACGTTGCTTTAAATTTGAAACAAATAGTTGCATATTTTAATTCGGATGATAAAAAAGTAGAAAAAAGTATTAATTTGTTACTTCTCCTTTCCAAATTTTACATTCATAAGTGCAGAATAAAAAAAACAACTCCCAACTTCACCATATTTAAGTTCGAGATGCTCCAGTTTTATGAATATATAAAAAAATTAACACACCCAAAGCAAGTAACACTGAAATAATTTGTGCTTCTTTGTTTGATAGGTAATCCCCTCCTCTAAGAAAACTTTGTATTATACAAATTATTATCATTATTTTGTAATCCCCTTTTATATATTTTAAGATAATTTATTTTTCTATCAGCATATTCTATTTTGGATATATTTCTGATTATTTTATTATTATTATTTTTTTTTTTTTCTTGAGATGATTCAATAAGTTTGGATTGATAACATTGACTATCACTGCTGATGCTCTTTCTGAGTCTTTGATGCTGGATTTTGTATGTTTATGCTTTGTTCAATAAAGTTGAAAAAAAAAGAAAAAAAAAAGAATTGCTTTTAAAATCCAGAACACTACATTGTCCCGCACTATATATAGTTTTTTAGTAGTAAGGGGTTAAGGTGGGAATTCTAACAAAGCTATTGCGATATTTTATGGTAAACAGATTCCGTTTTTAGCTGGTGGAGTCTACTGTCGCTTTAAATAGTCATAGGCGGTGTCACATGACACTTCCTCCTTAAAGCCAGGAAGTGTTTGTGCGGAGTTTTGAAGGGCTGATGAAAATAAGGTATTTGGTGAAATTCTTTAACTAAAAAAAATGTTTTTCATATGTTACTTAATCGACTGAACAAATAATTTGTGCAAATTACACTGTCGTTGCAAAATTTTAATCTCGTTTAATAACTAGCAAAAAATAAGGCTACAACCGTTAGCATGTTCTGTTAGCAAGCTCGTTAGCGGTCGCTAAGCTAACCCCGAAGCAATACATCTGGAACTGCTCCGGTTTTTTGTGGCCCTAAATATCCTTCCTTCCTTCCACATGTCAACTCTTTTTTGAACAGAAAGAAACATGTTATTTATTGGTTAATTAAAAACAAATAAATTCTATTTACACAGTGATGTACGTTTTGACATCATGTTTAATTTAATTACGTTTCGATTGATGAACTTAAGCATTTTTATAAATAAATGCAGCATAAGCATTAACATTTTGACATTCATTGTTTTGCTGGTGGGTTTTCATACTTTTTTTTTTAACATGATCATGTCTTTCTTTTTCTACACCCCTATTCTGCCCCTCAAGAGTATTAGATGTACTTTTATTATTATTATTATTATTATTATTATTATTATTGCTATTGGTGATCCCCTTATGTTTTGTATATCTCCCGATTACAAAAACAGTAATTTAGTTGTACTTTTGCTCTTATAATGACAATAAATGCCTCAGATTCTGATGTTTGGGTACGTATTGTAGATTAGAAGTGAATGCTTAATGAACTTTTGTCTCATAATGCAGACAATTATTTGGTGTACATCAATAATAATGGGCATTGCTGCCTAGACATTTAATTAGTAGATTCACAAGTTTATAATTTCCTTAAATTTATAACTACCATATATAAAAGAGCTAACTATATACAAAGAAACATCTATAAATGTTGTACTTAATACTTGCATTCCAATATTACTTTTGTTCACTAACAATATTATTTTCGTGTTGTTATTTTTAAGAGGAAAAGAAATCTACATTTATTATAAACAAATGGAGTTGGGGGGCCCACTTCTGTGTCCCCCTGTGCTGGTCCCTAGCCCAGATAAAATACAAAGTTGTGCAGGAAGGTCATCAGGTGTAAAAATCTCTGCAAAAAACACCTTTCAATATGCCATCAATAGTTTTAGAGCTCCACTCCTGTCACAAACATGCTACTCCAAAATTCAAACTTGATCAATGTTCTTTCTAAACCAGTTGGGTTTCTGAACAAACAAACATGTACATTCTGGTGCATCTGCAAAAGGCCTTATCCCAGTTTGATTTGTTAAAATAATGTGATAGGAATTGTTTCAGTCTGTGGTAATAAGTGATTTTTTTATTGTTATACATCTGTTGTGGATGCTAACTGAAGTAAAAAGAAAAGCCGTTGAGACTATATTATTGATATGAATCCCTGATGCTGACATGAATCTGCATCTGTTCTGTACAACAGTGTCCACCCACCATGACAGCCATCAAACACGCTCTCCAGAGGGACATCTTCACTCCAAATGATGAGCGCCTCCTTGGTATTGTTAATGTCTGCAAGGCTGGAAAGAAAAAGAAGAACTGTTTCTTGTGTGCCACAGGTGACTATATGACCACCACAAATAGGATTGGCAGAATTTCTTTATGGAGTCTAATGCTTCATATTTTTTTTCTAGTTACCATAGAGAGACCTGTTCAGGTTAAAGTAGTAAAGGTAAAAAAATCTGACAAAGGTGACTTTTACAAAAGACAGCAAACTTGGGAGCTTAGAGATCTGACAGTAGTAGATGCCAAAGATGCAAGCAAGGTGAGAGTCTAGCATTTAAATTCCACTAATGCTCTGTGTTTCTATAATCTGTAGCAGTGCTGACTGTCTTGCTCCTCTGCTTTAGGAAAACCCTGAATTTGACCTGCATTTTGAGAAGATCTATCGGTGGTTGGCTAGTAGTACAGCTGAGAAAAACTCTTTTATATCCTGCATTTGGAAACTGAATCAGCGTTATCTGAGGAAGAAGGTGGAGTTTGTGAATGTCAGTTCTCAGCTGCTGGAAGGTGCGTGAATCCTCTGTCCTCGATCCTCCATATGTCTTCTTCATATTTTGTGACCTTTAAGTTATATGTAGCTTTTTTCATATGAACATGTTTTTTGGTCTTTGAAGTACAGTGATCCCTTGCTATAACGCGGTTTACTTTTCACGGTTTCGCTACTTCACGGATTTGGATCGTGCATTGTGTTCTGCATTCTAATTGGCTAAAAAGTCACTCCGCTTCTTCTCTACCTGTGCGTCAATAACGTTGCAGTTTAATATGTACACGTTTGGAAAACAGCTCGCCAAATTTACAACACGTACGTGCAAATCATCTTGTAATTTCGAGTTTCTCTAAAACCCATAGAAAAAGAGCAACACCAACTGTCAATCACTATGTTCTTCTCCCGAACAAACACACACAGCTGCACCGCGGGCTTGAGAAGGAGAAAACACTGCAGCTTCTCAGACTGAAGAGCATTGAAATACACCTGAGCCACTATTTGTCCGTTTGTACTTTGTATTTTTTTCATGATCATTTTAAATTTTCTCCCGTTTAATTCAATCACTCTCGGGTCGCGGTGGGCGGGGCTAATCTCCGCGATTTGAAGCCTTCTGTTTACATCGATGATTCAAATTATTATTTGACAGTTCAGTACAGAAGATATTTGTTGAAAAAAAAAACGTTTTTAAAGTACTTTTATTTGTGAAACAGTATTTCATTGTTTAATAATTATTAAAAAAAATAGAGGTTTCTACTTCACGGATTTTGCCTATCACGGGTTCTTTTTGGAACGTAACCCCCGCGAAAAACAAGGGTTTACTGTAAACATAAATACTCAAGCAATTAGTAGATTTTATAAAGTTAGGTCCAAAAAAGACCAGTTTCTCTTTCTTGAGATTAGCATCCAGAACACCAGACGTTAGAGCAGTCAATGCTTCAAACTACTGGAGCAAATCCTGCCCAGTTTGATTTTACCAGAACCAAACTCATCATAAGTGAAATATTTCAGCAGCTAAACTATTTGCATAGTGAGGAGGAGCGTGTAACTACAGCTATGATCACCTCTGACACAGTTTTAGTCATTAAGATTATTTAAGATGGTTGCTTCATGTTGACAGTTCAGCTTTACTCTTATTAAGCTTAATCTTGTTTACTGCTTTTTGATGAAGGTAGACTATAAGTTGGAACAATGTTTGATGTCATTGCTCCTCTTCTTTCCCCAATACAATTGATTAAATTAAATTACACTAACCCTAACCCTAACCCAAATTACACTAACCAAAAATATAAACGCAAAACTTTTGTTATTGCTCCCATTTTTTATGGTATGAACTCAAAGATGTGAAACATTTTCCACATCCACAAAATAACCAGTTCTCTGAAATATTGTTCACAAATCTGTCTAAATCTGTGATAGTGAGCACTTCTCCTTTGCCAAGACAATTCATCCCACCTCACAGGTGTGCCATATCAAGATGCTGATTAGACAGCATGATTATTGCACAGGTGTGCCTTAGACTGGCCACAAGAAAAGGCTACTCTGAAATCTTCAGTTGTATCACACAGCACAATGCCACAGATGTTGCAAGTATTGAGGGAGTGTGCAATTGGCATGCTGATAGCAGGAATGTCCACCAGAGCTGTTGCTAGGGAATTGAATGTCCATTTCTCCACCATAAGCCGTCTCCAAAGGCGTTTCCGAGAATTTGGCAGCACATCCAACCAGCCTCACAACTGCAGACCACGTGTAACCACACCAGCCCAAGATCTCCACATCCAGCATGTCCACCTCCAAGATCGTCTGAGACCAGCCACTCGGACAGCTGCTGAAACAATCGGTTTGCATAACCACAGAATTTCTGCACAAACTGTCAGAAACCGTCTCAGGGAAGCTCATCTGCATGCTCATCGTACTCATCGAGGTCTCGACCTCACTCCAGTTCGTCGTCGTAACCGACTTGAGTGGGCAAATGCTCCCATGCGATGGCGTCTGGCACGTTGGAGAGATGTTCTCTTCACGGATGAATCCCGGTTTACACTGTTCAGGGCAGATGGCAGACTGCGCGTGTGGCGTCGTGTAGGTGAGCGGTTTTCTGATGTTAATGTTGTGGATCGAGTAGCCCATGGTGGTGGTTGGGTTATGGTATGGGCAGGCATATGTTATGGGCGAAGAACACAGGTGCATTTCATTGATGGCATTTGGAATGCTCAGAGATACCGTCACGAGATCCTGGGGCCCATTGTTGTGCCGTACATCCAACAACATCACCTCATGTTGCACCATGATAATGCACAGCCCCATGTTGCAAGGATCTGTACACAATTCTTGGAAGCTGAAAACATCCCAGTTCTTGCATGGCCAGCATACTCACCGGACATGTCACCCATTGAGCATGTCTGGGATGCTCTGGATCGGCGTATACGACAGCATGTTCCAGTTCCTGCCAATATCCAGCAACTTTGCACAGCCATTGAAGAAGAGTGGATCAACATTCCACAGGCCACAATAGACAACCTGATCAACTCTATGTGAAGGAGATGTGTCGCTCTTCATGAGGCAAATGGTGGTCACACCAGATACTGACTGGTTTTCTGAGTCCCCTGACCCCCTCAATAAAACAAAACTAAAGATTTCAGAGTAGCCTTTTCTTATGGCCAGTCTAAGGCACACCTATAATCATGCTGTCTAATCAGCATCTTGATATGGCACACCTGTGAGGTGGGATGGATTGTCTTGGCAAAGGAGAAGTGCTCACTATCACAGATTTAGACAGACAGATTTGTGAACAATATTTCAGAGAACTGGTTATTTTGTGTATGTGGAAAATGTTTCACATCTTTGAGTTCATACCATAAAAAATGGGAGCAATAACAAAAGCGTTGCGTTTATATTTTTGGTCAGTGTATAAAACAGAGGGTCTTGGTTCATTAGAATGTTTTCAAAATCTCACGCTCACAGCAATTGTTTCTGTTTCATATCTTGATGATCTTTTATTTATGATTGTATTACTTTGTTTATTTTCAAGATGTTTGAAGAACATTTTTCTTTTTTGTATCATGGTTTGTGGTATTTTTTTCTCTTTTAAATTCTTCTTTACTCTCACTTTTCCCTCTAAAACTTTCTCTGGCCAGAACTTCCAAAAGCAGAAGGTTGGTAGGACAAACTCTGCTCCCTTTCGGTCGTATTTTCATGACGTCACCGCCATTTCCTTTAGACTCATGCCCTCCTGACTCCTCTCATTTCAGTTATTTCATTAAATGTTGGGGGGGGGGGCTTTTGATTACTCTAAAGCATCTTCTAGGCCGTTAAAACATATTTTTTACTTGTAAACTCCAGGTTTGTTTATAGAATTTCTTTAGAGGTATCTGTTCATTAATGCATCATCAAGTTTCTCATATCTTTAGCCTTAGTCACAACTGCCCCTACGGGTGGATACGAGCTGTCTGTAGGAAAGAAAAAAAAGGGAAATCCTTTACGGGGCATGCAGGTGGCTCAATGAAAATTTAAAATCGTAGGCCGCTCAGTGGCCCGTTTACAGAAGATGTTTGTAAAACCTTTTTTTTCTATGGACGTGCTGTGGGCGACAGGTTGTAGGGAACACTTATGCAACACGTTTTTTAACCCACCTGAATCTTTTCCACTGAGCCTGTTAGAAATTATAAGTGTGTGCTCCTTGCATGCGACCTGACTGTTAGAAATGAGGAAATTAAATGGTTAGAGCGTTATTTGTGGGGGTGTCCTTTGGGCTGTTGCATATCAGCCGCACTCCCAATATGTGCTGCAATGGCGTGCGTTTGGTAAGGTGCCAGTACTCGCTCCTTACTAATGACTGGAGTGTGGCATTTAGTACACTGTACGACTGTATCACCACTGTGTAATAAATGCATTTACCTCGCATTCTCCTTACAAATACTTCACAATACACTTACTTCACACAAGACAATGAAATGAGCCTCAAAAGAACTGCCAAACAAACCTGCACTCTCTTTAAGATGCAGCCGCTTCTGTTTATGACTTTCATGGGCCTGGATAACCCAAAAAGCCGCAGCACCTCTACTGATCAACCCCCATATGGGAGCATGTGACTAAGGCTCTAGTTAAGTTTCTTTTACCTTAGAAGTTACTGATTCTTTTTTCTAGTTTTATTTCATATGTAGACATTTTTATTCTGTTGTCTTCATGTCACTACCGTAGGTTGTTTCCATTTTGTGATTATTTTAGTCATTGTAAACATGTACTTCAAAACTATTTCAAGGTAGTGAAACAATTCAGGTATCCCAGAACTGACGAGACTTAAGTTTGTCCTGAAATCTCTGATTATGTTTATAAGCCTTCATCTTGTGTTTTGGTTTGTTTTTCTGTTTGTTCATTCAGAGTCTGTGCCAAGTGGCGAGAGTCAAAGTGTCGCAGGGGGCGATGAGGATGCTTTGGATGACTACCAGGAGCTCAGCACCCGAGAGGAGCAGGACATTGAGAGCATGATGGAGATGTGCGAGTATGCCATCTCTAACGCTGAGGCTTTTGCAGAAAAGCTCTTTAAGGAACTGCAGGTCTTAGATGGGGTGAGTAATACAAGCAACTATTTCAGAGCCATTTTTATCATCTTTGTCAATATTTATCTTCTGTCTCTTTTAGGCCAACATTCAGTCCATCATGGCGTCAGAGAAGCAGGTGAATATCCTGATGCAGCTGCTAGATGAGGCACTTGGAGAGGTGGACACCATAGAGGGGAAACTGAGTAGCTATGAGGAAATGCTTCAGAGCGTCAAGGAGCAGATGGACCAGATCTCTCAGAGCAACCGCCTAATTCAAATCAGCAACACTAACAACGGCAAACTTCTGGATGAGATCCAGTTCTTAGTGGTAACAAATTGTTTGAATCAGTCCAGAGGTGTCAGAGAATCGAGCTTGAGTTTCTCAGATGGGCTTTGACTCACTTTTTCATGCAGAATTACATGGACTTGTCTAAGGGACACATCAGAGCTCTGCAGGATGGGGACCTCACCTCCTCTAAAGGAATTGAGGCCTGCATCAACGCCTCTGAAGCCCTTCTGCAGTGCATGAATGTTGCCCTCCGACCAGGTAAATTTACATGAAGCCTTGTTATCGTGATAGTCTGTTTTTTGTTTTTGTTTGAATGGAAAGTTGTGCACCTTTCTCTGTTCAGGCCATGAAAAGCTGTTGTCTGTGAAACAACAGCAGCAGATGTTTACCGATCTGAGGGACACATTTGCCCGCCGCCTCACCAATCACCTCAACAACGTGTTTGTCCACCAGGTAACACACTTGCCATTATTAGAACTTCTTTACCAGTACTTCTGCTGAGGTTTACAAAAAAAGGAAGAATAAAGTCAGAGACATCTAAAAGCTGCTATGAGATGTGGATTTAATGTTGTATTTCCATGTAAAAAAAATACAAGTACGAACTTTTTTAAATAATCATTGAGGAAATACTTTTTTGATCGCTTGCTGATTTTGGAGGTTTGCTTACTTAAAAATAGACAGCCTGTCATCCTAATGATAGGTTCATTTGAACAGTGAGAAATGGAAAATTTCTTCAATGAATTAATATGCATTTATTTGCATTTCACTGAGGGAAATAAGTATTTGATGCCCTAGTAACCATTAAGAGTTCTGTTTCGCACAGACCAATTAGATTCTCTTAATCAACCTGTTACCTGAATTGAAGACGCCTGTCCACAGAATCGGTCCATTAGTCAGACTCCAAACTCTCCAACATGGGAAAGACTAAAGAGCTTTCAGTGGATTAAAGGGCGAAGATTGTACTCTTGCACAAGACCAGAATGAACTGCAGAACCATCAGCAAGAAGCTGGGGGTTAAGGTGACAACTGCAATTGGTACAAAATACATGAACATGACCATCAATCCACCTACAGTCAGGACCATAAATATGTTGACAGAGACACATTTTTTCTAATTTAGTTTCTGTACATTACCATAGTGAATTTTAAATAAAACAACTCAGATGCCATTGAAGTGCAGACTTTCAGGTTTTATTCCATAGGTTGCACAAAAACATTGCATAAAAATGTGAAAAACTAAAGCATTTTTTCAACACAATCCCTTCATTTCATGGGCTCGTAAGTAATTGGACAAATTAAATAACTGAACAAAAAAATGGTCATTACTCACTTCCCATGAGTCTTGGTGGCTTAAGGTGGGGCTATCCCCCAGGTCGCCACACTGTGTTGTAGATTGAGGATGTACAGTGAGGTCAATAAGTATTTGATCAGCCTGTGATTTAGCAAGTTCTCCCACTTAGAAAACATGGAGGGGTCTAAAATTTCCATCATAGGTGCATTTCCACAGTGAGAGACAGAATCTGACGAAACATTCAGAAATCACGTTGTACAATTTTTTAAAAAGATTTATTTGTATCTATATCTATCTGAATCGACACAAGCTTAATAAATCAATAATCGCGCCATAAAATTAGACATTGATTTTGCCTTTTCCGGTGACCTAACACATAACAACAGTAAAGCCAAAGTCCACTAGCTTGATGCTAATGCATAATGGAATTATCCATAGGATGGCTAATGCTAATGCTCGTTTGACCTAAACATACATTGCTGACTAAATGAACAACTTTATATAATCACAGTCATGAAATTTTCCAAAATCTTTTAAGGAAACATTATTTAAAAAAAATATTTTGTGTTCTAAAGCAGCGTTTTTTGCTCTATCTTCTTGAATAAAGTGTAATGCTTTAGCGCTAGCTCCACCTTGTGGCCAATCTGAAATGCCCTCCAGGAGAGGCAGAACATTTATCTTTCATATGAGGTAGTTTAGAGCCTTTACAGTGTTCATTAACAGTTTGTGCTTAACAGTTTCACTGGTTTATTATTTCACTGATAAAATTTACAGTATTATACAGTAACTGTATCAGATTAATATGAATATCTTCAAAACATACATAGATTATCATTGTTAATCTATTGTTATTATACAAATATGTCTAAATATGTAAACCCTGTAAAGTCAAAATAAAATCGAATCGAATGGATCAAAAGAATAGAAAAAATCGTGAATCAAATTAATCTATGGTGAATTGAATTAAATCGATTCTGGAAATTATTGGTGATATCCAGCCCTAATTGAATACGAAGATGATGATCAGAGCTGCCAAGCAAAAACCAGCATATTTTAATGATTTAAAAGTCAAAGAAGAGTGGACCAAAACTTTTCCTGATTTGTGGAGAAACCTGCTCATCAACTTCAAGTAATGTCTGACTTCTATGCTGCTAAGCATAGAAGGGTTTGCCACAAAGTACTAAGTCTTTCTGGAAAGAAGGTTCAAATACCTAATTCCCTTCATAAAATGCAAATAAATGTATGTATATAAATACTTTAAAGTCAACTTGGATGAAGCCCATCTGCTTCAACATGTAGTTATAGAGTTCTTGTACATTGCCTCTCCGTCCTGGGGAGGATCCCTCCTTTATGTGGACACAACTGAGGTTTCTTCTTTTTTTTCCAGAATCCCTTTTTTTAAGGAGTTTTTCCTTAAATCAGCAGGGGGATCAAATTAGGGATGGCCGATTATATGGGTGCCACTATCAGTATCGGCTGATATTTGCATAATTTGAGTTTATCATATCGGTCCGATATAAAAAAAATCTACCGATATACTTCTGACAGTATTCAGCAACACTTTACTTTTGAAATATATACAGTCCCTGATAAAGTCTTTTCGCTTATCCATTTTGTAAAAACAAAAGCGTATAACCTCACTTTTAATGAATCCATTGGTTTTAGAAATGTCGCATATGAAAGCTAAAACCCTCCCAAATTATGTGTAATATACTAAAATAAAATTGCTTCACTGAACAAAGATTGATCATTTAATGGACACAGGTCACATTTTGGCAAGACAAAACTTTTGTCGCTTTGTCATATGATCCACCCAATCCTAGATTACAGCCTCACCTGTGATCAATTACTGATCAATCAATTAGTGGGTGTGTATAAAAAGAACCCCAGCACACCAGGCCTTCACATCAACTGCAACTTGACCTCTGACAACATGCCTAAGATTCACCCTGAGACCAAAGCATTGATTATCAAGAGGCTGAAGACCAGATCCACTGCTGAGGTGGCTGACACCTTCAATGTGTCTCAGCGTCAAGTACAAATATAAGAAAAAGATTTGAAGAGACTGGAGATGTTTTTGACAAGCCCAGGTCCGGCAGATCCCGCAAGACAACTGCTCGGGAGGACCGTTTGTTGGTCCGAAAATCCAAGGCCAGCCCCTTTTCCACTGCAGCAGAGCTCCACCAGGCCTGGTACTTACCTCAAGTCCCTGTGTCAACCGCAACAGTTTGTAGAATTCTGTCTCAAAATGGCTTCCATGGTCGAATCAGTGCCCAGAAACCAGCACTAAACAAAAGGCAGTTGAAAAAACGTGTGGCATTTGCCAAGGCCCACAGCCTGCTAAATGGATGGACGCTGGAAAAGTGGCAGAAGGTGGATTTCTCAGATGAGTCTTCAGTTGAATTACATCACAGCAGACCAACTGGAGCCCGCATGGACCCAAGATTCACCCAGAAAACAGTTAAGTTGTGACAATGTCACATTATGCTGATGTGTGCAAAACATAGTAAAGAAAATTCTTTTGACATGGTACCGTCAGGAATTTATGTTTTGTATATAAAAAAATTTATATATGTATTCCTGCTGTGGGGAAAAGGGATGCCTGTTTTTTTCATGTAAATTACTCTGTAAACAGAAAAGAATCAAAACTAAATAATTGGTGAACTTCGTGAAAAAAACTATATAAGGGGGGGATGACGAGACAGCGGGGCCAGCTGACTTCCTCGTAAACGCCGGTGAGGGGTGTGGCACGAGGATTCCCCCTGTCACCTGCAGGCCGCGAATGACAGCTCCACAGGTGGATGTTGGGAGTCAATTCTCTGACTTTTTCGGACGCTGGAAGCTTTAACGGAAAAAGAAACCCACCGGAGCCGGATCGTTGGATTAACGGAGGAAGCTTTACCGGGAGGCGCGATTCCCACAGCAGGTGTGCTTCGTGATCGGGAGCAGGAGCGTTTGCTGCGAGAGGCCACGTCAGGGATCCCGGAGTAACGCTGGTGAGATCGAACCGTATTTTTTTTAGTTACTGGTATACCAGAAAATAGCGATCGCTTTAGGCTGTTTTT
Organism: Oryzias sinensis; assembly: GCA_037389245.1. Lineage (NCBI taxonomy): Eukaryota > Metazoa > Chordata > Actinopteri > Beloniformes > Adrianichthyidae > Oryzias > Oryzias sinensis. The sequence goes on from CM074498.1 coordinate 31,441,845, forward strand.
TCTTTTCTTTATTGACTCTCCTCATTTTTTGGAATTATTGACTTTCCGGAAGAATGGAACTCTATGAATGACCAAGGCTGAGCACGCCTCATCATTTGAATGTGTGTTTTCCGAACTGAACTATGAACGATCATTTTGTTTGAACTCTGCTTTAATTTAGGGTGTGGATTTATGCATGGGTTGTATTTGAAATTCTGTTATCTGCAAATTGTTTCTTCGCATTAAGACGCTCTTTTGTGTTGAACCCCTTTTCGTGTATTTATTTATTAGTAACAGGACTAGTTATCCTAGTGAATTGTTACAAATTTTGGTGGCGGAAAAATCATGGTCTGGGGTTACATCCAGTATGGGGGTGTGTGAAACCTTTGCAGGGTGGAAGGCAATATCAATAGCCTAAAATATCAAGAAGTATTAGCTACCTCTTACATTCCCAACCATAAAAGGGGTCAAATTCTGCAGCAGGATGGTTCTCCATCGCATACTTCCATCTCTACATCAAAGTTCCACAAGGCGAAGAAGATCAAGGTGCTCCAGGACTGGCCAGCCCAGTCAGCAGACATGAACATCATTGAGCATGTCTGGGGTAGAATGAAATAGGAATCATGGAAGACCAAACCAAAGAACCTTGATGAACTCTGGAAGGCATGGAAGACTGCTTTCTTTGCTATTCATGATCCTTTTGAGTTTATGTTTTACTTCGAAGCCCATCGAGACGACTGTTGTTGTGATTTTGGGCTATACAAATAAAATTGAATTGAATTGAATTGAATTATTCCTGATGACTTAATTGAAAAATTGTATGAATTTGGATGGATGCTGTCCCGCAAGCTCATAGAAGTCATACAAGATATTAAATGTGGATCTCACAGTAGCACTACTTAATTCACTGATGTTATGCAACATTTTGAAGAAAATTATTTGTTAAATATTCTCATTACTCTCTGTAGGCGACAAAACTTTTGTCTTGCCAAAATTTGACCTTTGTGTTTTTTATATGATCAATCTTTCTTCAGTGAAGCAATTTTATTGTAGTATATTGAACATAATTTTGGAGGGTTTTAGCTTTCATATGAGACATTTCTAAAACCAATGGATTCATTAAAAGTGAGGTTATACGCTTTTGTTTCTACAAAATGGATAAGTGACAAGACTTTTGTCAGGGACTGTACTTGTTCCTAATAGATTGGAAAGGTTATGCTTACAGTCATAGTCAGTATTTGACAGTTTTCTGGGAAATGTAATTTGGATTGGGAACATGTTCTTCTCAATAGATCAATGGTAAGTTTATGGTTTACAGTTATGTCCAATATTCAATAGATGGTTTAAATAATTTCAGATGTACTTGTATGAAAGTTTTAAAGTTTTGTTCATATGAAATCCTTTGCTGTATGTTTAAAAAGGTCAAGTACAGTTTGATTGTCCAGTAAAAGAAAAGTTGTCCATTTCTGATAAAGACACAAGAAGGAAATCTGAACTTTGTGTTGATGCAGACACTTAAGTATCGGTGTCTGCAAATATCGGCTATCGGCCACAGTTGCAGAGGAGATATCTGTAATTGGCATTGGCCGAAAAAATTATATCCACTCATCCCTAGATCAAATACTTATTTCTTTCACTGTAGTTCTGGCTCTGAACTGAACATGAAAGCAGTTTGAATGTCAAGTTCAGAGCTGTAGTTCAAGCCCAACGTTTAATCTTTTGTTAGAATAATCTGGGAGATCCTGAGACACTGACTTCTCCAGCTTTGTTCTTTCTCCTTGTGAACTTCCTGTGTGGCCTAGACACTTTTTCTGGTCTTCTTGTGTTGTTTCCTTCACTGTGTCCCACCTTTTCTTGACTTTTAATGTTATTCACTCTGAATCATCCCCTCTGCTCTCTTTTTATGTCAGTTCAACCACTTCAGTCACTTCAAAATGTCCATCCCTCAGTTCTATAAGTCCTCCTGTCTGTCACTTCCAGTGAGTACCCCCCACCCCCTGCTTCTTCTTTGCTAATGTTTGAAAACCTCAAACATCCATGCATTCCCTCCTCTGCCATCCTTTACTGCACGAGGTATGTTTTTATCAATGCAACATTTTCCACTTACGAAAAGAGGAATTGAAGAAGCTCTGCCCATCCTCTCAATAACCAGCTCACAGGGAGGAGGGGTCTTTCATGTCTGGTTTCTGACTGTGAAGAGCTGTGCCTGACTGCTGTGACTGCATGTCTTACAAGAGACACCTAACATGCTGATGGGGCTGGGGGAGGACAAATTTGAAGGGAGGGGGGGCTCTTTACTGACCTGAGATATGTGAGGGACTCCCTGTTTGAAAGAACATATTTGATATACAGTACAGAACAAAAGTTTGGACAAGTTTTGGTCTGTACTGCATCTCATTTCTGTTCAGTTTCTGGATGTTTGTGAAGGAAAGCTGCGTTTGTGTGGACGTGGCTGAATGACACATTTAGTCCTTCATATCCTGAACATTCTGTTAACTTTTAACTTTCCTGTAATGTTTTATTTTGAAAGGGTCACGATCAAAGCTCCACCTTGTCACAGCATACAGCTGAGCTGACCCTGCCCAAACACAGCCCTCTCCACAGGGACCTGCTACGCTACGCTAAGCTCATGGAGTGGCTGAAGAACACCCACAGGGAGAAGTATGAGGGCCTGTCAAGGGTCAGTGCAGAAAACCCTTTCATTGATATTTTTCATTCACATATAATCCAAAATGTGTCATTTAGAACAGTGGTCCCCAGATTTTTCAGGCTGTGGACTGGTTTAATGTCGAACAATATCTGCGCGCACTGGCCTTCTTATAGCCTCTAGTTTCCCTTTACTTTTCAGAATAAAGTTCATCCTCTGTAAGGTATCTGCAGCAGTGACAAAAACTTTGCAAACCTAAACTCTGCTATCTTATTTATATAATTTGGTTATATAATTTAGAAAGAAAAAGAATCACCTAGCCTTTTTGTAATTGTTTCACAGTGATCATTAACCTTTAGCCAAATTACACTCTTTCTCAGTGAAATGTGTGCAAATGGCCTCACGTGCCTCTTCAATTGATGATTGGCAAGATTTGTTTTTCTCTATGGGTGTGGCAATGTTTTTGCTCCCTGGCATTATTACACTGCCAGATGGAGGATGCCAACAATGATTAGCTTTTATCTAAGTACTCAATCTTGTTGATGATCAAATAGTCATCAATTGAAATAATCCATGTAGAAGTATTAAACTGAAATTCAGATTTTCCATCATTCCTGCAGTATTTTGGCTTGTTTTTGTATTTGGCCATTGTAATTTTTTTATATGTAACATCATTTGTCTTTCTCAGACTTATGTTGATTATATGAGCAGACTATATGAACGAGAAATCAAAGACTTCTTTGAAGTTGCCAAGATAAAGATGGCAGGAACGTCCAAAGAAGCAAAAAACAAGTTTGGTAAGACCTGCTGCCCACCGGGCTGTATTGCTGTTAATGTTATGTGATGTATCAAATCAAAAATGAGTGTAATATTCAAGTTGATTCTTCTTTTTCAATTTGTTTTTTCTGCAACACTTCTCTTGGCTGAATATATTTGACAGAACTTGTTTGGGTTTCTAAAGTGTTTGTGTCTTGTTTTATTTTTCATTTATGTTTCTTCTTTCCCTTGCACAGGCACTTTACTCGCTCAAATATCATTTTTTTAATGTGTAAATTTGACCCTTAGTTGAGCTCTAGTTTTTTTTGCAAAATTATAGTACAATGACTATGAAAACCAAGCCATTTGTTTTTCCTGAGCTCCTTCTAAAGCCCCTGCAATGCATGGCAATGCATGTGTTACGTCTAATATCTGTCCTCATTTCCTCCATGCTGCATGTTTAAAGTTAACTTGTGTCTGTCTTTGATGCCTGCATTTCTAACTGGCTGTAGCCACGCTTCCGCGGAAGGAGAGCACGCTCAAACAGGAACCAGAAAGTAAGTACAATGCTTGGATCCAGCTGTCAGTTACTCACTGTGTTTCTCATTCCTTTGCTCAATTTTGTTTGAAATTTCGTCTTTGCTCTAATACATTGCTGCATAAGTAATTACTTCTAACTGTTTTTTTGTGTTTGATGTAAAGCTGATCATTTCATTTCATTCCACATTAAACACCAAAAAAGCAAACGGTTTACATCAACTTTATTTTGTATTTTTTCACAACTAAACATGCAGTGACCTAAATTCCTGTGTAGTTTGAATTATGCTCCTGTCATACTGATGCTCATGTTTGATTTCTGCTGTGCCATGTCAGGCCTGCATGGCAGCTCTGGGAAGCTGACGGGTTCCACCTCGAGTCTGAACAAGCTCACAGTGCAGGGCTCCAACAGCCGGCGTTCCCAGTCTTCCTCGCTGCTGGATATGGGCAACATGTCCGCGTCGGATCTGGATGTGGCAGACAGGACCAAGTTTGACAAGGCAACATAGCGTTAAAAGCAGAATTAGAACATTTTTGTTGTAATCAGAAGAATAAGTGTGGGCTTGTTCGTCTGTGCAGATATTTGAGCAGGTCCTTAGTGAGCTGGAGCCACTGTGTCTGGCAGAGCAGGACTTCATCAGCAAATTCTTTAAACTTCAGCAGCACCAAACGGTTATGCCCCCTCTTGCACAGGTACATCAGTTATCATATATTACTAAAACAGTTTCAACTAGGGATGTCTAAAGCCGATCATGTGATTGGATATTGGGCCTGATCATGTGGTTTTAGACTCGATCGGAATCTGATCCCGATTAGGGATCAGATTATTTAATTCATATTAGGCTGGGCAGCTGGTCGATTTTTTTTTTTTCTGAAGTCAATCACCATCTCTGTGCTCTTGTCCACATTGAGCAGCAGGTGATTTATTCCAAGCCCATCTCACAAATTCATCAACAAGCTGCCTGTATTCGTTCTCCCGTCCACTTTATATGACACTAGTTTGAGCAGTAAACGCTCAAAATGTTCAGTAAAGTTGGCAATATATTCACAGATTCAGAATTCCAGGCTCAATAACTTTTTTTAATTTATGATTTAAACTGACGGCAAGTGTTCCTATGGATTGGCCTTAACTTAAACAACCTACAAAAGCCTTTTAAAAGAGAAAAGATTGAGTTTTGTTTCTTTTTAATGAGAATTGCTCTCCATTCTGCCGAAAGACAGCAGTAATACGGCTGCCAAGGGATCGTCTCCAAAGTGCAAGCTCCAGGAAAAAAATAGTTAAATAGAAAAATCCCAAATCCTTCAAAAACAACCAAAACTAATAAACAGTTCCATTGATAGGAGCTAGTCATGGAAACTCATCATCTTTTCCATTATAAAAAAGGATTTTGAGAGAAAGTCAACATTCATTTTTAAAAATTTTAATGAAGATATGAATCATATCTTATCAAAAATATTTAATAGTTGTGAAGATATTAAAGCTACATTCACCAAACTTTCTTACATTACTAAATCTCACCCACTTCAATAAGTTAAATAGTTAACCATTTCTCTAGTTTATTTTTCTTTACTTGATTTTTCACTTTATTTCATATCTGTTTTGTTTAGGTGTTAGGTTATAAAATAAGGGTAATACAATTAAAAATAGTGGGAAACCTGGATCTGCTTATTAAATTTGTTCATTTTTTTAATGTTTTACAAAAGTATCTGATTTGGACTCAATCAGCAGGTACAAAAAAAAACAAAGACTCAAAATTGAAATTGGGGCCAAAAAAATTTGACCCAGACATCCCTAGTTTCAATTTAATATGTTAATCTGCTTTATTAGAGACTAAGATTTGCCCTCGTGTTTATTTGTTCCATCAGCCTGAGACAGAGGAGTTAGACGGAAACACAGCATCAAGAATCCCCCCACAGAACGATCACAGACACTCATCATCAGAGTCAGTGCTTTCCCTTTGCTACCAACGTCTCTGATGTCAATTTGACCTGCTGTAAAATTTCAACTGTGCTCACAGTACTTGTTCACTTGCTTTTTTGACTGAAGGAAGGACATGGTGCGGCTGATGATGAATAAAATCTTCCAAAGCATTGAGACAGAGCTGAACAGCCTCATCGCTCTGGGCGACAAGATTGACAGCTTCCATTCTCTGTATATGCTGGTGAAGATGAGTCACCATGTGTGGACGGCGGAGAACGTGGACCCTGCCTCTTTCCTCAGCACCACTCTGGGAAACGTGCTGGTCACTGTCAAGAGGAACTTTGACAAATGCATAGTGAGTGGGGTCGACTTATTTTTCTATATTCCTACTGCTTGCATTTTGTTATACAATAAATTGTTATAAGTTTGAATATGTTCTCATATGCAGCTGGGTCAAATAAGACAGATGGAGGAGGTGAAGATTCCTAAGAAAACCAAAGTGGGCATCCTCCCATTTGTTACAGCTTTTGAAGAGTTTGCAGAGCTTGCTGAGACCATCTTTCGAAACGCAGAGCGCAGAGGCGACCTGGATAAGGCTTATGTCAAGCTGATCAAGGCTGTCTTTGTGAACGGTGAGACCGCTAGTCTGATGCTACTTTCACACCAGGCATGTGACATGCATTCTTGAATGCACTAAATGTGCATTACTCGTGTTTACATAGACTTTCCATTGAAAGTGGTCGCTTGAATGTAGATTGCAGAGGACTGCGTGAACATAGCTTTAAACAGACAAAAGCAAGTGAGCTGCAAGTGACATCATGTGGTTCTCTTTTAGTGGAAAAGGTGGCAAATGAGAGCCAGAAGACGCCACGGGATGTTGTGATGATGGAAAATTTCCACCACATTTTTTCCACTCTGTCCCGTCTGAAGATCTCCTGCTTGGATGCAGAGAAACGAGAGGCAAAGCATAAATACACGGACCATCTGCAGTCCTATGTGATCAACTCGCTGGGCCAACCTCTGGAAAAACTCAACGTATGAAGAATTTTCCTCATCACAGGTTCTGATGGTCAAAAGTGAGTTAGCTGAGGGTATCTTTATGGTTGATTTGCAGCATTTCTTTGAGGGGGTTGAAGCCCGCGTTGCTCAGGGCGTTCGTGAGGAGGAGGTGAGCTACCAGCTGGCATTTAACAAGCAAGAGCTGCGCAAAGTCATCAAAGAGTATCCGGGGAAAGAGGTGAAAAAAGGCCTGGATAACCTTTACAAGAAGGTGGATAAACATCTATGTGAAGAAGAAAGTTTACTCCAGGTCAGAACGCTATGAGATCCAACTTGTAGTTGGCATGTTTTCTCTTCGTGACTCCAAAAGACCTTTTGCTTAATTTCACCAGGTGGTGTGGCATTCCATGCAAGATGAGTTCATCCGTCAGTACAAGCACTTTGAGGATTTGATTGGCAGATGCTACCCTGGATCTGGGATCACCATGGAATTCACCATCCAGGATGTGCTGGAGTACTTCTCCAGCATTGCTCAGTCACATTAGTTTTGCTGCTGTCCATTAATGAGTAACTACTGTCACTCACTGGCTGCAAATACAAGAGCAACTTAAAAACTGGTGCTTTCTTATACAAGCATGAATATTTCATTCTTTCTTTAAAAGAAATTGTAGACTGGACTGTGGTGGAGATACTGCATTTTCTTCTCTGGCCTGTTTTTTCCACGTTTAAAAGCTTCTGCTTCACATAAAACTGTTTGTCCCGTTCTTGTATATCACTTGGTATATAATAAATTTTACGTGAAGCGTCGCCACTGGATACATGTTTGTTTTATTGTCAGCGAATCAGCGTGAAAGTTCTGAGTGTATGGGTTGTCACTAACCCGCCCCCGCGGGCCATGCCGAATGACAAAACAAGCGGTTTCCATGCCCCTTTGACTTTACATGGTGACGAATCCGAAACCGACGGCGCTCTTTTTAAACCGCTTTACCGCGGAAACACCCAATTCTTCAAACTGTCTGGGAAGTTTAGATCGATTCGTGAACTGAGGCTGGAACTAGTTATCGACGCAGTTAACCTGGATGTTTGAATTGTGGATGGTTTACGTTGCTAGCTAACATTAGCCACCAGAGTGGAAACTCGATTTCTAACAAACAAGGTGAAGGTTACGGTAACCTGGATGGAAACTTCATTGTCTTTCTCCTTGGTTTAAAAGCAAGTGGCTTTAAAAAAAGCGGTAGCTTATTTACTTCTTAAAACAAAAAACCGTTTTTAGAATGTCCACTAGCTGAGTTTGAGGTTTTCGAATGAATCCCGTCTTCGTGCAGCCATGAACAGCAGCGCAGAAAGGAAGTTCGTTAATTTACGGAAACGTCTGGATCAGCTGGGCTACCGACAGCCGCTCGGAATCGAGTCCCTGCCTCTGGTGGATAAACTGTTCAGGTGAAAGCCCTCTCCTCCATCTCTGTCCGTTAACCCCAAGCCACACGTGACGCATGCTCTGTTGTTCAGTGATCTGGTCCACACCACCGAGAGCTTACGCAATGCCAAATCATCAGCTGGAAAGACTGAGAAGGAGAGCAGGAACGTGGATGCTCTGCTGGAGCCGTACAGAGCGGAGAACGCCAGGGTGGTCCGGGAGAACAACAAGCTGCACCTCGACCTCCTCAAACTGAGGGAGGAGAAGGATCGAGTCACCAGAGGTGAACAGCAGGTCCTCATCCCAACACTGAAACATGACTGCTGCTTTAACTTCTCTCAATCCCATCTTCTCAGAGCTCAAAGCTCACATCAGGAGACTGGACCATGAAACATTGGACCTGAAGTTTCTAAACAACCAGTACGCGCACAAGGTTCGGTGCTTGGAGAAGGATGGTAAGGCCAAAGTGGATCGCATCCAGCAGCTGCAGGAGAAGAACTTGCAGGCTGTCGTGCAGACACCAGGTAACGGACAGCAGCCTGTGGTGCACTGATGTGTTCTGATAGTCATTTCTGACTTTGGTTTCTGGTCTCTCCCCCCACGCCCTCCCAGGAGGGAAGAAGCGCAGCATCCCTTTCAGACGACAGAAAATGCAGGTCGATGAGCTTCTGCCGTTTTCTGGTAGATTAGCCTATCCTGTAATGCAGCCTGATGATCCTTACATAGCCGATTTACTTCAGTTGGCAGATGGAAGGTTTGTTTTATCTGTCAGTTTCTGTTTTTTCTTTCTTTTTTTCTTCATCTCAACTCGCAGTATTTTTGATATGCAGAATTCACGAACTTCAGGAAGACATCGTCAAACTCAAAGTAGATATGGAAAATGCTCAGGATTGTATAAAACATCTCAACACTCAGGTGAGGACATGATTGCTTATGTTTATCTATGCAATGTTTAACCAGCCTGGATAAAACAATGATTGGGACACAGGTGGAGGAAAGGGACGGAGAGATCAGTCGACTGAATAACGTTCTTCACGGAGGACGTCCGCACAACGTCATTTCACTCGAAGCTAGGAACATCAGCAATCACAAGCTGATTGCCCACCTTAACCTTCAGGTGAGCGCCGCTGCAGACTTTTTTTAATGATGCTCAAATGGTAGAAAATAATGCATCACAGGCATGTACTACTGTTGACATGTAGATTGAGTACCTGCAAGAAACCAACAGAAGTCTGGAAGAAAAAATTGAGGGCCTGCTGGAGAAAAAGAAGGATGTCTCAGCAGAAATGGCTAATTTGTCCTTGAAGAACCGGCAGTTATGTGAGGAGCTGACACACATAGACGACCTGGCGAAGCATCTGGAGATGGAGAAGGAAGGGGATTTGGAAACCGCTGACATGGAGCTTCAAGAAGCTAAAGTTAGAAGATCAATCCTCACGGCTGAACGTTTATACGTAGGACAATGAAAACCAATGCTTAGTTTTGTTTTCTGCCAACAGGAAGAAATCCAAAGGCAGCAGAAGACCATTGAGGACTTGGAGGAAGTTATTACAAAGACAAGAAGGGTGTGTACCGTATTAGATGAAGAGACACAGCTTTGTCCTCTATGAAAGAAGAGTTCTTGTTAAAGTGTATTTTCCTGGACTGATGGAGTTCAGGAGCAGTCTGATGGTGAATTTAAAAGAGGCCGTCTCCAAGATGAGCTGGTGGAGCTGAAAGGTCAGAACGAGAAGATGGAGGCACTAGTTAACCTTCTGGAGGGGGAGAAAAGTAGACTCCAGGACAAAGTGGAGAAGATGATGTCAGCTGGTGAGTAAAAACCTCTTCATGAAGCGTTATCACATCAGCTTGGGATTGTGTATATTTGTCACTCTGTTCCTGATTTTTGGTTAGAAAAAGAGCTGGTTCTGGAGCTGGAGAAAATGCGTGCCAAACATGGCGTCTGTGGTCGAGAGAGCTCCCCATCGCGTTTAGATGCGTTTATCAGGAGTCTAGAGGAGGAGAGGGATTGCTACCGCAGAGAGGCTGAGAAGTACCAGCAAGCTAAAAGGGGCAGCGGCCCGGCTTTGAGCCCCAGCCGAAGTCCAGACAGAGGCAGTGCTTCAAGGTCCAGAGGGAATAAGGTAATCCTGCTTCAGTCCACACATGATATAGAGGGACAACTGTATCGTGCGCTAAAGGAGAGGGACGAACTTAAGACAGCACTGTTGGACTTTGAGAAGCACATGGAGGACATTCAGAAGGATGTCAAGGTCCTCAGCAACGAGAAAGACCACTTCAAGGCCCTCTTTAAACAAGTGAGTATTACAGATCTGCAGTGTTTAGCACTGAAGGTTTTTATCGCAGATATTTGTTAAAGCTTGTTTTTAAAGTCCCACTCCGATCATCTTTTGATCTATTTTCAAATAGTTCCCAATGGTCTTTAAATTAGGATTTTGCTGTTTTTAGCCTGTGTAGTTGTCTAGGACATAGTTTCTATTAGAGCTATCCCGCTGTGCAGTTTAGATCCAGATTCCAGCTAAGATGAGGGAAACAAAGAGGTTCAGGGATCTGTTTGTCTGCAAGTGGATGCATCAGAATGGAGCGGAGCAGGGAGCTTGTGACCCGCCCAGCATATTTTCTTTGTCACAAATTATCTCTTTTTCAAACTGCATTTTTTCGTCAGCTGCTGATTTCTAAGCATAAAGAAATGCTTAGAAATGCAGTTAAATCTCAATTTCTTTGTATATCATGAGTAAAATGCTACAAGAACATGTTAAAAACACCAAAAACACAATTTTCATTGAAGTGGGTCTTTAAGGCATTCAACCCTAGAAAGGAAAGTTTGTGACAATGGTTATTTGAATCCAAATAAGTCAAGTTTCTTTAGACCTATCCTGGTTGTTCTAATGTTAACAAAATCTCTTAGATGTTATTTAATATCGTTCATTTTAAACGACTAACAGTAGGACTCTTCGGTCTCTTTGGCCATGTTAGTAGTTGGAGACTTTAAAGACTTTTTACTGAGCCTGTAGTCGGGCAACTGCGGAGAGGAAAGCTCTATTTAGGGAAAGATTTAAAGTAAGTTCCAACGGAAGCAGAGTAACAGGGACCATTTGCTGTGAGTGTTTGCAGTGTGAGAGGAAAGGAAGGAGACAAATTCAAAACTCTGGAACATCCATATTTAGACCAAAGAGACGAGGCTTTAACTGCAACAGTGATACAGTGATCCATCTCTATATTGCTGCACACATTACTGAGTCAAACCTATTATAAAAATGTTTGAACTCATCCGCCTTGGCCCCATCACCAGGCACAGTCCATCCCCTCTCCTTAAAGCCAGTAATGCCTCTCATGCCGCTCCATATCCCCCTAGTGTTCTTAAACACTCCTTAGTGCAGGGGTCGGGAACCTATGGCTCGCGAGCCATATATGGCTCTTTTGATGGTCACATGTGGCTCGCAGACAAATCTTTAATTATACTTTTTTTTTTCATTAGACCAGTCCTTCTCGGGCGCAATGCGATGCCAGAGGCGCGCAGTAGTAGCGCTGCTTGGAGAGAAAACTATCAGTTTACTGTTATCTATTATTTCACAGAGTTTGTACCAGGAGGAAACCTGTGAATTGTGTGAGGAAGAAAGCCGAGGGGGGGAGGTTAGGGTTAGGGTCAGGTGAATCGCGCAGGGATGGTAAAAACGTAAACCTGCTGCCCGTCACTCACTGCAGCGTGTCAGTGTGTGTTTGGTTCCATGTCTGTCTCACATCTAAAGAACATTCCGACCTAAGATCACGTTTAAAGTCTCAACGCCTGCATGAAGCAGAAACTCACCACGTATCAACCAGACTAGACCATCAGCAAAACTACCACGAGAAATACTCATCATTTATTAGCAACAGCATAACAATGTTATTAAAAAGAATCCACAGACTTATTGTACTTTAAAAGTGTTGAAATTACATCAAATGCACACATTCACTTGTATATTTCGTTTTAAACATATTGTCGCCGACTGAGTTTAACTTGGCTGTTGGGCCGCGTTAAAAGTTGCGGAGTTCATGGAACGCATCGTTCAAGCAGAGATCTGATTGGCCCTCAGTTCTGTCGCTCAGCCTGTTGTTAGGGAGTTTGGACCAATGGGGTTCAGCCATGGGCCGAATAAGGAAATAGGAGGGCTGGAGCAGGAGCAGGGGAATATAAAGTTGGGAGAAGCGCTCTCGTCTCGGCTGGAGAGAATAAGGAGTTGCTGAATTAATTGTACGGCGTTTGTTGCGGTCTGCAGTAACCAGAATAAAGAACCTTAAAAGAGGTTAAGTCTCCGTGCCTCAGTGTGGGAAAGGGACACTACATTATTGTATGGCTCTTTCGAAATTACATTTAAAAATATGTGGCGTTTATGGCTCTCTCTTGGCCAAAAAGGTTCCCGACCCCTGCACTAGTGTTATAAAGGTTTTTATGTTCAAAATAAATGGTGTCTCATAGAATTAACCTTTTAAAACCATAAACATTCAAGCATTTTACAAACAAGAATGACAAGAAATAAACCAATCACCAATAAAAGAAGAAGTAGCATCTTTGCTTTCTGACAGGTTAGCTGTTGATGTTTTCATCCAGCACATTTGCAGCAGAAGAAAAGAACGCTCACTATCAATGCTAGTGGAGGGCACTAATGGCTATTTCCATGCAAGCCCCGCAGTGTGTTTTTTTTTTCCCCAGAATGAGCGCTAGCAAAGACGGCAGCTTCCTATTCTTTGCACACATTGCGGTGGTAAATTTTTAAATGGCTTGTGAGATTTGTGGTGTTAAAGCTTGACTTTTTTTCCTTTTTGTGCCATCTGTCGAACCCGTTTTGCAATTGGCGAGTGAGTCGTTGGTCTCAGACACGGTAAAACAGGCGTATACGGGCGAGTGCTGCTCCATGTTGCAGACAGAGCTCTCTAGGCCAGGTGCTGAGAGGTGACGTCACTTATATCTATCCATCTTCCTCCGCTTATCTGGGACCGGGTCGCGGGGGCTGCAGTCTAAGAAGAGATGCCCAGACTTCCCCAGCCACTTCCTCCAGCACCAGTTGAGCTGTACTTGCAGACCAAAAGTTTGGACACACCTTCTCATTCAAAGAGTTTTCTTTATTTTCATGACTAGGAAAATTGTAGATTCACACTGATGACATGTGGAATTACCGTACATATATAGCAAAAAAGTGTGAAACGACTAAAAATATGTAATACAGTAAACCCTTGTTTTTCACAGGGGTCACGTTCCAGAAAGAACCTGTGATAGGCAAAATCCGTGAAATAGAAACCCTATTTTTTTTTTACAATTATTATACAATTAAATACTCTATTATACATTGAAAAGAAAGAGCAAACCATTTTACAGGCTCAAGCATTTGTTTCACTAATTAAAGTACTTTATAACGTTTTTTTTCAACAAATAACTTCTGTACTTTACTGTCATTCCCACATATTTACACTCTTGATGCTCATTGGGGCATTGCCCGCACAGAGTTTAATTTCCTCCACGGCTAAATGTTGTTAGCACGTATTAGCCTAATGCTAAACCTTCTTCCGGTTCTTGCAGCAAAGAAAAAAAGCACTGGCTGCAGGAATTGAAAAAATTATGAGCGAACAGGCCTATAATAATCACAACAGTAATAAAAGCACATTTAGAAGATAGTTTCCTGCAGCTTGGTGCTGATTTTGCTGTGCGAGGACAGATGCAGCCCCGTCAACAGCTGTATAACAGATTTCACCATCCTAAACTTTTGCCGTTTGCTGGTTGGACCAGCAACACACTGACGTCATCGCCCCGCCTCCCCCTTGGAAATGAATTATGCAACACTTTTTGCAGGGTGGATGTGAAAATGAAAATGTTATCCCCTCTTTGCATTTTCGCTTCAATTAAGTGACAGAATAAGCAGTGTTGAAGAAATAATTGAAAAAGCATTTTGGAGGGTTGATTTTTATTTTTGATTTTTGATAGTTACATTTTGAAAATGAAGACGCATTTCTGTTAACCCTGTTAATAATTTATTTGTCAAATTACATATTTCTAATTGGATTTTGCTGCACATTAACCAGAGAACTTTTTGAAAAGTTTCTTTATCATTTCAATAAAGTGACAGAATGAGCGGTGTTGAAAACGAAAAAGCCATTTGGCAGATTGCTTTTTCTTTTTAATTTTAAGTAAACAAATGCAGCTTTATTTTGAAAATGAAAAAGCATTTCTTGTATTGATTTTATTTTTATTAATGCTACACAAATGCTTCCATACCAAAGGGCTTCACAATAAAAGAAGGACAAAAGAAGTTTAAAGTAAAAAAACAAAAAAAACAAAAAAAAGAGTTTGTGGCCTCAGAAGAAACAGTTTGGGGACCCGGTCTAGCATCCTTGTGGTGTTGGAAGATTTGTTGTTTTTTCATTCTTCCGATCATTCAAACACACCACATGAATGCAGCATTTCTCTAAGTTTTACATGAGGTACATCAAGCCGTTTGGGCAATTGGCACTAAAATGAGAACAAAAGTTTTAACCTAAAGACTCTAAAATGTTCTGTTTTAAAATATAATTTTCAATCCAAAAGTTTTCATCCAGATTCCATGTTATTTCTTTCTCACTCCACGCATCTGCTCCTGGTCCGGCCCTTTTATCCAATTTTAGAACCCAATGTGGCCCGCCAGTCAAAAAGTTTGCCCACCCCTGCTTTAGTCTTACTGATGGAGATGCTGTTTGTAACACAGAGAGGAGCCTGATTGTTAAAGAATCTGCCCCCTAAACTAGTCTAGGACATTTTAGAATGACCAGAATTCCTGCAAATAGAATGTTTCATTTGGAAAATCTTAAACAATGAGCTCTTTGAGATCAAACTCGTGTTTGTGAAAGAACTCTGTAGTGTGTTGAGGCAGCAATGAAGAGGAGTGAGGAGTGACTAAATACTGTATGATCACATCTACCATTTTTTCCCCTTGATCACTGATTGCACTCCATAATAACTGAAAGTTTCTGTTG
The DNA here is from genome assembly GCA_037389245.1 of Oryzias sinensis. Lineage (NCBI taxonomy): Eukaryota > Metazoa > Chordata > Actinopteri > Beloniformes > Adrianichthyidae > Oryzias > Oryzias sinensis. Next base: position 31,457,085 of record CM074498.1, read on the forward strand.
GATCAGGCCCAACATGACCTTCAGTTGTCCCGCAGCGTGGACGTGTCCACTGACGTCCTGAAGCTGCAGGAGGACCTGGAAAAAGCAGAAGTGAAACTGGAACAGTTGACCACTGAGAGGGACGCCCTGATGGAGAGGTTGAAGGTCAGTCCCCAGGCTTCCCTTTTGTCTGTTCTTGTGATTCTGACCTTTCGTAAATGAGTCATGAAGACTGACTGCAGTTTACTCCAAAATAATTTGGATTTGGACCTGGAATTGATTTACTTTAAGCAATCAAAAAAAAAGTACAAAAGAAGACAAAATAAGTGTACACTCACTGGCAACTTTATTCAGTACACCTTGCCAGTACCAAATTGGACTCTCCTTTGCCTTCAGAACTGCCTTAATCGTGGTGGCATATATTCAACAAGGTACTGGAAACATTGCTCGGAGAGTTTTGTCCAGATTGACAGCATCACACAGTTTTTCTTTATATTCAACCTTTATTTAACCAGGTGAAAACCCATTGAGATCAGGATCTCTTTTTCAAGGGTGACCTGACCAAGAGGTCAGCAGCATATGTCGCATGAATAAAGTTACAACATAAAACAAATATTAAACAGAATGATAACTTTAGAATTTTAAAATATAAAATTAAAAGTTAAAAGTGATGTGATTTTAAGTGATTTAAGAAGGGAATATAGGAAAAAAGTCATTTGGACAGTGCAGTTGCTGCAGATTTGTCAGCTACACATCCTTGATGCCAATCCCCTGTTCCACCACATCCTAAAGGTGATCTATTGGGCTGAGATCTGGTGATTGCGAAGACCATTTTAGCCCAGAAAACTCATTGTCATGTTCGAGAAACCAGTCTGAGATGCTTCGAGCTTTATGACATGGCGCCTAATCCTGCTATAAGTAGCTATCAGAAGATGGTACACTGTGGTCAGAAAGGGATGGACACGGTCAGCAACAATACTCAGGTAGGCTGTGGCACTGTAAGCATGCACAATTGGTACAAAGGAAGTCAAAGTGTGCCAAGAAGATATCCCCCACACCATTACCAACCACATCCGATGATTCAAGGCAGGATGGATCCATGCTGTCTTGTTGTTGACGCTAAGGCTATGACGGTGTGGGATTTTTGATCACCACGGTGATGAACCAGCAGGGGGCGCGGCGTCATGGTTAACCCCCCACACCCCCCGCCAAACACAAAATCCCCCGGCGGCTGTGTCGCAAATGAATACAATTGCAACGCAGTATTCTTTAGTAACAACTAACTACTACCTATCTAACTAATGACCTAACTATATAGGTGTTGTAGAATGACTGTGTATGTGTGTCAGCGCTGCGTGTGTAGGAGGAAGGAGTGTGCACAATTGTGTTGGGGGTGCGTGTTGATTCTTCTGCAGGAGACTGCTCTGGAGCTGCATGCGAGGCTTCACCTGTGTTCTCTGGTACAGACATCTTCTCCGAATATTATATATTGCCCAGTAATAAACGAGACTGCAGACACTTAGCCATGACACCCATGAAGAACGAGGGGCAGGAGTTTTGGGTTAAAACAACCTGTAACATCTGAACAATTCAAAAAGGAAAGAAAGACAAACAGACCAAGGAGAACGAACAGAGAATAATACCCAGCAACAATCTCTCTCCGCTCTGGCGCAATATTCCTGTCACCTTCCCCTTTACTAAGTTTGTTGGGTTTCCCTAATTTACATATGCCCTGACCTCTAAGGAGGGGGAACAAGAAGGCACAGCTGCAGCACGATTAGAAAACAATAATTACGACATGTCTATTTTTGCAGTCTCCCCACATCATCTTTGGACCTGCAAAACCTTTTCACACGGATAAACTAACACAGAGCGTCCTTCGATTCATTCTAGACACAGCTAACACAGGTTCTCAGAAGAATGCTGGAAAGACCCAAAGACAATTATTTTCTCCCAAGGGTGTCACGTCCTCCTTCCTGCGAAACAGAGTTTGACACAGAAACTTCTGCAAATAGGATTATATCACCTATATAGCTAGGTGATGCATAAAAAAGCAAATCTGTAATTGTTTATACAGACACGTAACGTTGCGCTGCACAAAATAGTTCCCAAACAAAACATGTAGTGATATTCATCGCACTCTAACAGTGTGCGTTCATGTCTGGTGTGTTACGGAGTGAAGGGAGAACAGTAATAAAAGGTTTCCCCCAGAATAACACTGACTGATTGTTTATTAAACTGCTTTGGAGTAGGGCTGTGACAGGGTGGGATTTTTTAAAATCCTTCGGTGGGCGTCAGGGTCGCCCTCTCCAGAACGCACGCAGCTTGTAATGGAAATGAATACAATGGAAATTAATAATTAGAACGCAGTAAATTTGTCGTATTTACTCGCACGACGAAATCTTCTGTTGTAGAATGAGAATGTGTGTGTGCTGCTGAAACCGTGCGCGTGTGTGTAAGTAGAGGGAGCAAGTGCAGCGCATGAGGGAGTGAAGGAGAACAGTAATAAAAGGTTTCCCCCAGAAGCCCTTGAAGTCCTACACAGGACTAGCAGAAAAAGTAAATTATCAGCAAAGATGAATGTGTTTAATGTGTTTATTATAGTTCCAATCATGCACCGCGGTGATGACGTCATCGTTGTGGTGATACGGTTATCGTCACACCCCTAGTTGACGCCAAATTCTGATCCTACCATCTAAATGTGACAGAAGAAATGGAGACTCATTGCACCAGACAACGTTTTTTCCAATCTTCTATGGTCCAGTTTTGGTGAGTCTGTGTGAATTGTAGCCTCAGTTTCCTGTTCTTAGCTGACAGGAGTGTTGCCCAGTGTGGTTTTCTGCTGCTGTAGCCCATCTGCCTCAAGGTTAGACGTGTTGTGCGTTCAGAGATGCCCTTCTGCAGACCTCAGTTGTTTGTAACCAGTGGTTCTTTGAGTTCCTATTGCCTTTCTATTAGCTGGAACTAGTCTGGCCATTCTCCTCTGACCTCTGACATCAACAACGCATTTCTGTCCACAGAACTGCCGCTTACTGGAAAATTTCTTTTTTTTCAGACATCTCTCAGAAACCCCTAGAGATGGTTGTGGGTGAAAATCCTTGCAGATTAGCAGTTTCTGAAATCCTCAGACCAGCCCGTCTGGCACCAACGACCATGCCACATTCAGTCATTTCAATCCCTTTTCTTCCCCATTCTGATGCTCAGTTTGAATTGTAGCAGATCATCTTGACTCTAGAGACAGTAAAAGGTAGTTAAACCCTTGCTGACTTACAGTGATGGACAAAATAGTTGGTAGCCCTCAGTTAAAGAAAGTCCACAATGCTCACAATACTGACTTGAAATGTTCAAAAGTAATAATAAGTTAAAAGTTATTGAAAATTAAATAATCAAAATCAGACATTACTTTTGAGTTGTTGATAAACAGAATTATTTAAAATAAACAAACTAATGTAATAGGGCTGGACAAAAATGATGGTACCTCCATAAAAGACTCAGAACTAATTGCCCAGGGGGTCATGATTTTGATTTGATTTGATTTTTTGATTTATTTCAAGCATTGTAGTCAAAGCAATACAGAATTTACACATATTTATCAAACTCATTACAGAAATGATGAAATGCGTATATTAAAAAAACAGAAAATAAATCAAAACAAAACGTTACTTTAATCACATTTGCTTAATTAAATACAGTGATCAGTAACTGAAGTATAAGTAGAGTTTGATTTACTGGTTGAAAAGGAGTGGGAAGAAGCAAGTTTATATAATCCCACCCCTACGGAGTTCATTCATTTGATAGTTTTACAGTGTTTTAAATCCGGTTCTGATCAGATAGATTCTCTTCAAGTAACAGAGTCCAGTGCCTGGTAATGATTGATGATCTTCAGAAAACATTCATTCATGATTTCAGTAAACAGTAACGGTACCGATATGTAATAAGAATTGATTATCATTAGAACACATGATCACATTAAACCAGTAATTATTGCTACACATTGCAGATCAAGTAAACAAAATCAATAGCTTATTGATTGTAATTTAAACATTTCAGTAATATTTATTGCACATTACAATGTAATACTCGTTGGTTGTAATTAAAAGATTTTTGAGTATTTCACCACGATCAAGTTCACACATGTATTTGGAATTATTCAAACACCTGTTGATCCTTTAATCCTCTTATCTTCATATCCTGAAATAAGAGTTTCTTTATACATTTTCTTGAATATTTGGATATTTGAACATTGTTTGAGCACATTACTTAACCAAGTACAAATTTCAGTGCCAAACACCACCAACACAGAAACTTTTCTTTGTGGTTCTTATCAATTTGATCTTGAAGTGCCTATATCCCCTCAGTTTGTAGCCTCCTTCATTTTCTAAGAACTGTTTTTGGATATTGATCAATTTAGACTTTTAAAACTGTATGACCTTACCTGTATGACCTTATAGATTTTTACACTGCACAACTTATATACAGAGCCAGTGGCTCTGTATATAAGTTGTGCAGTGTAAAAATCTATAAGGTCATACAGTTTTAAAAGTCTAAATTGATAAAATAGATTGTTTGTATGATCAAGATATCCGGCTTTATGTACAACTCTGACGGCTCGTTTTTGAAGTAGGAAGAGAGGATTTAGTGAGCTCTTGTAATTATTCCCCCAAATTTCTATACAGTAGGTGAAATATGGTAGTATTAAGGAGCAGTACAGTAAATATCTACTGTTGTATCCTAATATATGTTTAGATTTATTGATGAACTCAGGTTTGTCCTTTAACTCACATCACAGCTGTTTTCAAACCCATAATCAGTCAGTCTGTCTATTTAAAGGGAGACAAATAGTCACATTGCTGTTTGGTGAAAAGGTGTGTACTACAGGGCTGCATTGGGATTGGGTCCCTCGGGACCCAACGCAAATCTCGCGGGAGCGGGCGGTTTGAATTGTGCTGCGGGTGGGAGCGGGCGGCAAAAAAAACACCCCGCGGGACCAGTGTTGCCAGATTGAGCAGTTATCTCATGGACATATAATAGCGGACTACGTTAGACTTTGCGGCTGTTTTATGTACTGAAGCTCCATGAACGCACCAGGTAGAGATGGAATGAAAGAGCTGTGACTCTATCTGGCAACACTGCACGGGATAAGTAAGGAGCAGGTTACCTGGTAGGGACATGATGTCAATAGATGAAGCAGAAAAGAACCACAATCAAGGTTTATCGTGAGACACGCATGGTGTTCAGATCTGCGTGCTGATGCCCCACTGAGGCGCAAAACAGCAAAAACTGGAAAAGGCTGAAGCTAAAAAAAGTATTTTCCCATCAGGAAAAAATTACTTTTTGTATAATCCCAGCTCTCCTGGAACTGGAAACACTTTTGTCATTGACTATAATTTAATTATAAATAGGATTTTTAGCAGGACGGATTTTATGGCTTTCTGGGAAGAGCAGATGCTTTGTGCGGCCGTTCAGTGCCTGATGCTGCTGCTTGTTGAAACCATCAATATTAATATAATATTATATTATTAGCCTACCATCAGATGATGAGCCTCCCTCCTTCAAGCAGTAAATCAATGTCCTCTTGTTAATGTGAAGCATGTACCATAGTAACTATTGCTCATGTATGCTTACCCAGAATTCAGCTCTCACAGACAAGCAAGGAGAAGAGCGGAGGACTCTGGATCTGGAGTGCACCGTCCAGAATGTGAGTCGCACAGACAAAGGAGGAGAACTTAAACAGGTTCACAACAGCGTCCAACTGTTCACTCCTCAGACTTGAGCTGACTGGGTTTCCTTTACTCCTATCCCGATGAGGTGTAGCTGGAGCAGGAAAGACTGAACCTGCAGTCAGAGCTGTGTGTCCTAAAGGAGAGAGGAAAGGCTGCAGATGATCAGCCAAAGTTACTCCAAAATGCAGAGGACCTGTCGCAGCTGTGGGAGGAGGCCAACGCTCTGAGGTGTGACCCTGTCTGTAGCATCTCTATGCCTGCAGAGCTCTTCCCAGAAGAACGTACTGTTGGTGCATTTAAGGCTGAAAGATCTCATAATTAAGTCCAGCTAAAGTTTGAGGCTTACACCAGACCAAAACATATATTGAAATGTTTAGACATTAGCTGATGAGAGTTTTTCTTTTCCTATTTCTAGGCTTTTGAAGGAACAGATGGAACAGTTAATCTCTGACTACCAACACAGGTTCTCTGTGAAGACGAGTGAGCTGCAGAAGGCTCATCAGCGGATTGAGGAATTTGAGGAGAGATTAGGTAAATCTCCCCACGCTGTTTATGACCAGCCCCATGCTGTCTTTTGTTGCTGTGGCTGTTGGTCTCTTGGCTAAATGTCTTTCACTCACAGGAGAGTTTAGTCAGCAGAGCTCAAAGCACAGAGAGGAAGTAGCCAGTCTTCAAAAGGCCATCTCTGCTCTGGACAGAGAGAAGGATGCTCTGCAAGATGATGTGGATCGGAAAACGGAAAAATTGGTTGTGCTCCAGGAGGAATTATCCAAAAAGGTGAGGGCCACAAAAGAACTAATCGTGAGAACATAGGTTTTTGAAGACGCACTCCATTGAAAATTATGTTTTTTAACATTTATTTCAAGCATTTTTCTCAGGATGGAGGACCTAAATAAAGAAAATTAAGACTACAAATTGCTTTTTTGAGTATTTCTTAATTTAATCTTTGTGAATTTCTAGTGAAGTCCTGCCACTCTTCAGAAACTATATCCTTAAAAACAACACAGGTTTTTTTAATTTTGGCTAAAAACCAGCATCACATAATTAAGACACTGGGAACGGTTTGACAGATATGAAAAATGATTGAAAAATGATTGAAGTGGCTCTATAACCCTTGTGCTATCCTAGGCACTTTAACGTTGGGAGTTGGGTCATCTAGACCCACTAGACAGTGCTCTGAAGCTTTTTTCTTCAATGATTTGTGATCTTCACTGGTGTCCATGGATTACATGAATCTTTCCACCTTTATCCACCTTTGTCATGGTAGGGAGAACACGTTAATGTAAGGGTGGGGTCATCTAAGATAACACAAGGGTTAAAGCTTGTGCTTTAGCTAAGACCAGAGGAAAATTCATGGTTTCTGTGCATGTACATTAGAAATTATTTTTGAAGTGTGTGCATTATGTCCATAGGAAAAAACCCTTGAAGATGTGAGGCAAACAGTCAAAAACATGGATGTCTCACTAGCGTGAGTTTTGTTTTTACAGACATGACTAACATGCTCTTATAAAACCAATGAAACAAAACATTTCTGTACTTTATTCTTTTTACTAATCCTGTTGTGAATCCGGCCCCTTCAGCCAACTGCAGGGCGTCTTAAAAAGCCGTGAGAGGGAGATAAGCAGTCAAAGACGGCAGCTGGACGCCTGTCAGGAGGAGCTGGCTGCTCTCAAAAGGGACAAAGAGATCATAATCAGAGAGAACAAAAGACTTCAAGATGATTTGACCACCATGACCCGTGAGAACCAGGTAAACAATAAACTATTGTCCCTACAGAGTTCCAGTCGTCTCTGTTATATTCTTAAAAATTGTGTGTGTTTTCCAGGCCATACATGCAGAGATGGAGGAGGCCTTGCATGAGAAGGACGAGATGAAGCTGAGGGTTCACTCATACATTTCAGAAGTGTCAAGAATAGAAAAGCTTATAGCTACGAAAGTAAGAGAATCCTGTCATCACCACATTTCCAGCTTTGAGGCTGTCCTCTGTAGAACTCCTCTGCTCACTGTCAGGTTTGACCCACAGGAGCAGGAGAACAGGGATTTGTTGGAGCGGTTCCGGATGGCCCATTCTGAGGTAGAGGAACGGGAGCAAAAACTGCAGCAAGCTGCAGGCCTGAACAACTCCATCCGGCTGGAGCTTCTCTCCTCCGATGCAGAACGCAGACAACTGAGGGATACAGTCAGACGACAGGACACTGAGATCCAGCAGGTGAGACACAAAGTAACCTCAGAATGGAAGTTTTCTCCTCCATGTGGTCTAGATTGTGTCTTTACACTGTACGTTTTCTCCAAGCACATCCAAGTACTTCAGGCCTACGAGACCAGAGTGTCCTCACTGGCTCATGGGATGTCCAAGCTGGAGGAGGAGCTCCACAAAGAGCAGCAGGAGAAGGTCTCTGCACTCTCAGATCTGGCTTCTGTCAGGGAGCTTTGCGTCAAACTTGACTCAGGAAAAGAGTTAACAGCAAGGCAACTCACCAGCAAAAGCATGGAGCTGGAAAAGGTGAGGCCTGGAGTTGTTCTAGGTCTTCTTGTAAACATCTTTAGCCCAGGTTTTGTTGGTTGGTTTCCATTGAACACCTCAGCTGAAGTTTCACATCTCGCCTTGTTGCTGCTTTGTCGTAGTTAACAGGAGAACTGGCAGATTTGCGATCAGAGGTGGAGCTACTCAAGAAGCAACTCGCCAGCGAGCGGCTGACCGTACGTAACCTTGAAACTTTGATCTCCACCACCCGGCAGAAAGAGTTCCAGTCTCACCTGGCTGCCAGTGAGAGGGAGTCTGAGTTGAAAGTCCTGCGTGATAGACTCACCATGGCTGACAACAAAACGTAAGAAATCCGCCTTCCATCAGCTCTGAACCAAATTAAGAAAAGATTTCTTTTTGAATTTCTTGTATTTGTGACATGCCAGGGAGGTGTCCCAGCTCCGTGGCAGACTGTCTCAGCTCCAGACAGAGAAGGACGTCCTCAAGAGACAAGTCACCACTGAGCGCTTTGAGCGGTGAGCGCCGTGATGCTCTAATGAAGCTGCTCATTTAAGGAGTGGAAGAGAGCATTGTTTTCTAATTACTTTAATTCTTTATTTTTGCAGTCTCAAAAAGATCAAAATATTCCCTTAAAATAATCACATTTATGCTTTAATGATCCTGATTTTTAATGCTTTGAACTAAAAATGCAGTCTTTAAAAACAGACAACAAAATACAAAAAAGAGAAAAAAGAAATTAACCCCCCCCCCCAGGGCCCCAGACTGCGACCAAATGGTCGCATTTTGCGACCAAAATTTGAGTGTGCGACTAAATTTTACATCCAGTCGCACATGTGCTACCAGTAAATTTGCCTCCCCCACCCTTCTTATTTTTAATACATCAAACGTAGAAGGGGCACGTCAATGATCAATCAAATAATCAATGAGACGCGAGCGCACACGCACGCAGGCAGGCAGACACACACATTCGCGCACATATTCATGAAACGCGAGCACACACTCGCGTGATACCTGTCTGTGAGGCGGCCGATGCGTGTGAGAAGAATAGGGAAAGCCACTGTGAGTGGCTAAAATGCGTGTAGGGGGAGGGGCCTATAGATATTCCCTTGGCGTAAACATCTTTAGGAAGGAAACGGAGACAAATATCATCACAACCTGAGCTATGGGTAAGAGAACTATTGATTCGTTCTTCCGACCTGCAGCTAGTGTACCAGTGCCAGGTCTACAGCAGGGGTCTGAAACTCGCGGCCCCCAAGATGATATTTTGTGGCCCCCGCCTTAATATGAAAGTTCAATTTTAATGCAGCCCGCCAGTTTGTATGTAAGACACTTTTTCATTGTCGTGCGCGGAGCTGAAAAACCAATCACATTGGGGTATATGACTCTTGGGGGGCGTGACAATGACAGGGTTTGAAAGCAGGAAACCTGACAGCCCCCTCCCTCCCCGGACCACATTAAAGAGTTCCTTATTTTCCATTAGAACGTATTTATTCGCTCGTAATTTTCTAAATACATGCAGTCCGTACTGAACTGTTCTCTGGGTCGCACAGAAGGTTTAGGGTTTTGGTTAAGCGCGCGGCGGCGTGTCACCCCCGACCACAAACGGTTTATGCACGGCTGTTAGGGCAGCTCACCGCTCCCGCGGGGGTCGGGTCAGCTGAGGAGAATAAATGTCCCACACCTACATACGTGACAGCTAACGGGGCTTGAACTTTAGATATGTGCGAGTGACAAGATTTAGTCTTAGACACACTGAAAACACGTTGGGGAAAATGCAACGATAGACGTGTTTGATCCAGCGCCGCGCCTGGATCGTTGGGGAGACCAGGCAGGGGGGGGGGGGGGGTCGAAGGCGAATGAAGGACAACAAGAAGTTGGAGTTGTCCTTACCATTCAATTTAGTTTTAATATTCCTCTCTTCCTCAGTATGATCTGTGTTATTATATATTTTATACTTATTTGAATGTTTTGTAATGTATGTAGCCTTTTTTTAATCAATTGGTATTTTAAATTATTTTGATTGATCACTGAACTACAGAAACCATCAGGACACATGTCCCATAATGCTAATTTTTGTAGTCATCAGGGCAGCTTTCAGTCAGTGCAGTACTAAATTTCCAGCTGCGTTCGCTCAGGTTGGGGCCTTGCTGCTCCCGCCCCTTTCTCCTGATATTTTTGTGATGATTGACAGGAGATGTTGGAGCAAAAACAAAAATATACGTCACAAACCAGGTGATCTGTGCAGCGTTGAGTCCACCTGGGTGATCTCAAACACGCTTATTGTGCATCTTGGCTGCACCTATTTGGTGTCACCAACATACATTTCCATCCTTTTTCTTTACTATTTGTACTGTCATGACAGCGATGCTTTTGACAGTTTACCTTGTTGTTGCATCTTCAAAAGTGCAGATTAAAATGTGACACTGAATTAGAAACAGCACATTGTAATTTTTGCATCTATTATTAAAGTATTTATTAGTAATACAGTGGAAATGAGTAGATTTGGTTTGATTTACGGTATGCGCCCCTACATTTTCTGGTTGTGCCCCTAAAATTTTCAGTTGGGGGGCCACTGTGCTCCTAGTGAAAAAAGTTAGTCTGGAGCCCCCCCTGCCCCCTTTCCCATGACCTATACACAATGCATACAGGCATGTATGGCTTGGCTCTGCTATGCTCTGACGAAACAACCTGAGAGGCACGTGGAGATGAATAAAATTTTTGGGATGTCTATTGGTGATGCGGACTGGTAGATGGTGCTGTGAGGCAGAGAATGATATATCAGGGTTGTGGTTGTCCTGGTTCAAAGGTGAGATCAGTATTCATGCTGAGAAGACAAGAACCAATATTGTTAGGGTGTAAACCGTCTGCTTTGAAGAGATATGGTCTATTGTAAAATGTTGTTAAATTATCAATGTATGGAATTCTCATGAAATGACTATGTTTTTAATCAAATATGAGCCTGGTGGATGCGTGAGAACATCATGTCTCCATAACATGGGGCAGGTAGTGGTCTAAATATGATGCAGTTTTTTTTGTTGTTGGTTTGTCCAACAACTGAGCAAATAGATGAGAGCTGAACGCGTCATTAGTTAGTTAGTAGTTAGTTGTTACTGTTATTTGTTAATAAAGAATACTGTGTTGCAATTATTACTTGTACCGGTATTCATTTGCGACGGAGGATTATGTGATGGGGGGGGGGGGGTTGAACCGCGACACCGGAACACCGGAAGCTGCTGCTTCATCACCACGGTTATCAAAAAGCAGAATGGTAGAAAGGGCACTAACAGGGCTGGTTAAAAAACATACCAGTGAAAGTTACTGAGAGCAGCAGTAACTCATAGGCGCCGCATGCGCCTCCTGTGCACTGGATTTTTTCACACTGCTTTTAACTTCTTTTTACTTATTTATTTTATTTTAAACGTATACTTTGTTTTTATTTTTCTTCCCCTGAACAGACACGAGAGAGTAAGAAACGGAATTTCGATTCATTGTATGTGATGCACATGTGAAGAATTGACAATAAAGTTGACTTTGACTTTGACTTTGAACTTGAAAGCTGCGCCATATGCATTTCTTCTTGCATTTTCCATGATGAGGGTCTGATTGTGCTATTTATTCACAAAGCAGGAATTTACATGAACCTTGCGTCTTCCTCGACACATTTACTGTATTCCCCCTGTCTCACTCTTACCCTTTCTGCTCGAGCGCCTCTAGCGGTCGTTAGAAAACATGCATTAAAAAAAAATACATAAATTAGCCACATCATCGGCTTATAATCCGGTAATTACGTTACAAAACAAAAAAGTGAGAAACAACTGAAAATATGTCATATTGTAGGTTCTTCATAGTAGCCACCTTTTGCTTTGATAACTGCTTTGCACACTCTTGGCATTCTCTGGATGAGCTTCAAGTCACCTGAAATGTTTTTCACTTCACAGGTGAGCCCTGTCAGGTTTAATATGTGGGATTTCTTGCCTTATAAATGGGGTTGGGACCATCAGTTGTGTTGTGTAGAAGTCAGGTGGATACACAGCTGATAGTACTACTGAATAGACTGTTAGAATATGGATTATGGCAAGAAAGAAGCAGCTAAGTACAAAAAAATTAGTGGACTTCATTACTTTAAGAAATGAAGGTCAATCGGTCTGAAAAATTGGTAAAACTTTGAAAGTGTCCCCAAGTGCAGTCACAAAAACCATCAAGTGCTACAAAGAAACTGGCTCACATCCGCCCCCCCCAGGAAAGGAAGACCAAGAGTCACCTCTGCTGCAGAGGATAAGTTCATCCGAGTCAGCAGCCTCAGAAATGGCAGTTTAACAGCAGCTCAGATTAGAGAGCAGGTCAATGGCACACAGAGTTCTAGCAGCAGACACATCTCTACAACAACTGTAGGCCTTCATGGTAGAATATCTGCTAGGAAACCACCGCTAAAGAAAGACAACAAGCAGAAGAGACTTGTTTGGACTAAAGAACACAAGGAATGGACATTAGACCAGTGGAAATCTGTGCTTTGGTCTGATGCGTCCAAATGTGAGATTTTTGGTTCCAACCACCGTGTCTTTGTGCGACACAGAAAAGGTGAATAGATGGACTCTACATGCCTGGTTCCCACCGTGAAGCATGGAGGAGGAGGTGTGATGGTGCTTTGCTGGTGACACTGTTGGGGATTTATTCCAAATTAAAGGCATACTGAACCAGCATGGAATCCACAGGATCTTGCAGCGGCATGCTATTCCATCCGGTTTGGGTTTAGTTGGACCATCATTTATTTTTCAACACGACAATGACCCCAAACACACCTCCAGGCCGTGTAAGGGCTATTTGACCAAGGAGGAGAGTGATGGGGGGCTGCACCAGATGACCTGGGGCCTCATTTATAAACGTTGCGTACGCACAAAAGAAGGCCTACGCCACTCTCTACGCAATAATTGAGATTTATAAAAAGCAAACTTGACGGGGAAAATGTGCGGTCCTTCACGCAAGCTCTGACCCAGGCGTACGCACAAAAACGGTTGAAATGAGAAGCGGCGACACCGTCAGCAGATGGAAGAAACACGTGAAAGTGAAAATGACAATACTGCCTCTCATAAATAACATGAAGACTTCACAAAGCAAGTCTTACAATTAACAGCCTACACCCGTTTGATCGATCAGCAGTGAAACAAACAAAAAAAATCAAACGAAAATTACAACAGAAATTCAAATGAACACATTTGCAAAAGGAAAAGTGAAATATATTCTGCAATATTGGCATGTTGTGCAATTCATCCTCATAAATAATGTAGTTAACAGAACGAAATAATGTACAAAACTGATATTCTCATCAGTGTGTCCGTCTGGCGGAACAGATTTAGGTGCAGACAGACAGACATATTCATTGTCCACTGGGGAAAGTTGTTTTCATATTAAAACATTTCTTCATAAGCTACAGAATTATGGTATTCATGCATATGCCTTTAGTTTGTTTTATTTTTGATAAAACCATGTATGGCGTATGTCTCAACCATTCACAAAGCAACAAGAAATTACATTTGCGTGGAACATTTTCCCATTTCCACGTGGATTATTACCGACATTTGTAGCTTGTCAGATGTAATTAAATGGATGGAAATAAAATGCCCCATCACAATGCGTAATGACGCACAATGGCTGATCTTGCGCTCTTAGAAGATGTGGCAAATGGAAGAATTCGGATTGAACGCATCTTTACACAGCAAGAAGACTTGCTGACAAACGAGGACGAGTGGCTGATGAGCCGGTTCCGACTTCTTCGAGCCGTCCTGTTGGACCTCTGCGGGCTTTTGGGGGGGTGTCACCCGGTGCACCTGGCGTGTCGGTGTTCCAAACTTCTGTTTTGTACTCTATATATAAATAATTTAATTAAAGGGGAGTGAGAGGTGAGAGGGGAAAGGTGGGGGTTGGTTTAGAAGAAAAATAAAAAAGAGAGCGGGGGAGAAAGTGAGGGGATAGAAGTGCAGAGTGGTAAATTTGAATAGGTTATGATTTTAAGCTGTGTGATATTTATGCTAGATCTGCAGAAAGGCAAATATATCCAAACCTGAAATTCTGACACTAAGATAAGATTGGGGAGGAGATGCATACACGCTGCCGAGGTGAATCATGTGATCATATGGGGAACCAGATCCGGGCGCCGGACACAGAGACGTGGGCAAAGGACGAAGCCAGGCGGGTGAAGACCGGCCGCCCCTCCCCAAACCCACCTATGTATTGTGGTGTGGAGGTGCAGTGTGTGTGCTGCAGGTAAAATGGGGGGGTCTCCAGTGGGGTGGTGGGCATCACTGCTGCAGAACCGCTGCTGGCGTGTCTCTGTGTGTAGTGTGTATTTGCTGTGTGTGTGGTGTCAAGCATTGTGTGGTGTCTAAAGTGAAAGTTAAAATTGGGTGCGAACCGGCGAGAGATGAGCCCGGATGTTTCACTGTGCCCCTGTCCACAAGACCATCCCCACAAGTTAGATCAGGGGTCTGCAACCTGTACCATTCAAAGAGCCAATTAGATAAGTTTCCCACAGAAATGAAGCACAGAGAGCCGCAACACTAAGGGTGTTAGAAAAAAATCATTTTGCTGAAATATCGCAAATGCTGTCAGGATATTTATTTCATTATTAATTTATTTTAATTATTTATAAGCGTGATGTTTCTTTTGATCTTTTGTACACTTGTTTCCATTTTTTCTACTTCAAATACAGAAAACCAATAAATTATTTTAATTTTATGGATGACAACTATTTTTTATCAGGAAGCGGCTGTTTGTTGCCGGTCTGGAATCATCAGCAGTGAGTCTGAGCCCCGCCTCTGCTTCTCTACCTGCTCACATCCTCTGCAGCTCCAAGCTGTTTACCTCTCGCGTAACACCGGGACCCCCCCCCCCGTGTGATCTACACACACAGCGCAACAAACGGTCATCATAGCAGCAAGTTGACACGATAGTCGGGGCGCTCTGGCGCAGATTTAATTCATTTTATGCGGAAATGGGTGATCTTAGTCTAGGAAGAAAAAGGCTTTTTTTTTACGAGATTGCTAATGACTGTCTTTTTCAAAGAACTTTCCATCCCATAATAGACTCTGGTCGACGTTCACAGCTGTGCAGACACGCCCCCTCTGCACTATTTTACAATCTTACAATATGATAGTTATTTTACTAAACCACAAGGATGACAGAGCCGCCTGGGGCTCCGGAATTGTAGGTTGCCGACCCCTGCCCTAAATGAATCGAGGGCAGGGGAATAGAAGTGGAATGGAAGTGGAATGGAAGGCGGGTGCCGACGTGAACCCAAAGAGAGTCACTCCCAGGGCAACCAGGCAGCCAGGAGGCTGCCAGCCAGCCGCAGACAGAGGCTGAGCCAGCAAGGAAGGAGCCCAGTCTGCACCCGACGGGCAGTAGGTCCAGCGCCACCACTCATGCCCCTGACCTTCCTGAGGGACTAGCACAGCACCAGGCCCGCCAGAGCCCAGCCCAGTTTATGTTTAACAGTTGGATGTTGTGAATGAGGTTAATAAAGTCCATTTTCAGTACTTGCGTACTTATTTAAAACTGGAACTTAAAGTATTTTTAGAGTGCATTTACTGATGTTGCTTTTTGCAAATGCAAAAACTGACTAAATGTAAACATTTGTGTTTTCAGTGAAAGGCTGGTTCAGGAGATGCGCAGACAGGGTCTTTCCTTCTCATCCCTGGACAGCAACTCTTCCCTCACCGCCTCCAGCGGCATTCACGGTGCCTCCCAACACTCTATCTTCCAAACTCTTGAGCGCTCTTCTGACAAGTCAGCAGACAAGTAACCTGAATTTGAGTGTCTGAGTCCTGACACCCTTCATTTCTGCATGCACTCTGGATATTACCCATCTCTTTTTCAAGGACAGCAAAGAAAAAGTTTGTACTGAAAAGTGAGTTGGACACAAATCCTTCCAGAGATGCATGCTGAATGAAGTCGCTTCTAGCACTCCCCATGATTACCATACTATTTTCTTCAATAAATCATCCAAATTTTAGAAAGAAATAAGCTGAAACTACTGCTTGAAATTAGATTTTTCCTTCCAGAATAAGCAGCTTGTTATGTCGGTATGATGTTGTTCTGAGTTATTAAAAAAAAAACTTTCATTTCCAACATTTTTATCTCTTACATGTTAGAAAAACATGCATTTTGTGGCAAAACTTGTATTTTTTTATTATGTTAAGTTATTAACAAAATAAAGGTGTACATAAACCATGAAGCTCAGTAAATGGTCCAATTCCATTACATGCTGTGTGCTTTTGCCTGCTAAAAGCCCACTTAAGTCTTTTTCACTTTTAAATCTTCACATGAACAAATACAAAAACAATTTTGACCATATCTGTCATTGTGTAATAAAACAACTATTGTAACAGATACTGTAAGGCTGGTTTAAAACCTTTTCAAGCTTTAGTGGGTTGAAGTCTGGTCAAACAGCATTGCAGCAGCATTGCATTAATTTGCACCGCTCTGCAAACACAGATGATTGTCTATAAAATGGTGAGGCACTCCTTAATGCCTGCAGTGGTCCATAGTCATGTTGGGAAGAGGATAAGTGAATAAGGAGAAGTCTAAGATATACTTTGGGAGGAGTTCTCTCAGAAGCTTCTGGGGCAAACTGCACAGGTAATAGTGTAAGGTCTCTGTAGTAACTGGCTTGTACCACGTTTGCCTTTCGGGGAAGTGAACAGAAGAAGGCACATTGATGAGTTGCAACACAAAGTCTGCATCGTTTTCAAGGTGTTCATAGGAGCCAATGAAATCGTAAGAAACAGCACAAGGCTGGCAGAGGTTGTACATAGGCATCCAGTGCTCATTCATGCGCTCCACGTCTTCGTCCACCAAATAACGGATGAACTCTGTGAAGGTCACATCATCTCCTCTCAAAGACTGGACCTTGGTGTGGCTCTTTCTGTATCTCTTTACGATCTCCACCCCGTACTTTTTCTGGTAGGACTCAATCTCTCCAAATTTGTTCCTGTACGCCGACAGGAGCCGCTCCAAGGGCTCCCGTACAAACATGAACTTGAAGTAGTGCTTGAGGCGGTACCGGATCTCATCTGGCTTCAGAGAGGACAGAAACGTCAGGTCGCTATGGTGGTCCATCTTAATGTTGACGTCTACACTCTCCAGCGCTCCATTCAGGACCTTTAGAACCCTCTTCCAGTTGGAACAGGCCACCTTGGGCACGTAACAGTAGAGGAAGCGGTACTTGTCGTTCACCAGAACGTGATGCAGCAGTGTCTTCCTCTGTAGCGGGCTTAGTGACCAGATGTTGTGAGGCATGTTCCTCTGCTTACACATGGTCTTGATGGTCCGGTTGCGGATCTCCTGAAGGATCTAAAAGTCAACAAAAACCAGTAAGTTTACAGGTGTTTGTAAGGTCTTTGAACCGATATGAGTTTTACTGCAAATAAATGGACAATGTTTCTAGATCTCTCATTTGTTTAGATACTACATGCAGGTCATCATTTGTTTATTTTCATTACAGATGAAACAAAAAAAGACTTTGAGACATTACCAACAAAGCTTTTTGGTGTTACACACAAGGCTTATCAGGGCTCAATTATTTATATCAAAACAGATTATTAAAGCCATAAAGTCCCACTCTGATCATCTTTTGATTTATTGTCGAAGCGTTCCCAGTGGTCTTTATTCAGATTATGCCGTTTTGAGCGAATTAAAAAAAAATTCTAGGACGTAGTTTCTGCAGAGCGGCAGGAGTTCATTAGAAATTCACCTCAGTTGTGAGTAGGGCTGTTGGCTCAGAAGTAAACTTGCTCGAATCTCCTATTATCCCTTTGTTTACACTCTCCTGCTAGTTTATAGCCCCTCACACCCCCAACCTGACATTAGCTGTGCAACAAAAATGCCAAGCAATATATGTGCTATCCAGCCGTACAGCTTCCATCCAGATTCTAGCTCAGACAAGGAAAACAGACATCCATGGATCGATTTTTCTTCAAGTGGATGTATCAGAATGGAGTGGAGCAGGGAGCTTGTGGCCTGCCAATTGTAGTTTGTACGTAACAACTACAAGCTTGTTCAAATGTATTTTTTCATCTACACAATTTGAATAAAGAAATACTCAGAAATGCAGTTTAATCTTAATTTTCTTTTTTGTATGTCCTCCAACGTGAGAAAAATCCTAAAACACCTTCAATTAAAAACACCTTCATATTATTTAACTAAAACAATAGTAATAAAAATAAAACAATATAGAGTCCAATATAAATCCAACATATGCAACAACAAAAATATTACTACTTTAATCTTATTATATTTTTTATTTTATGACTTAAACTTTATTCATTTTTAAAGACAAAATTACAATATTCCACACATGGACAGAATACAGAACTGAGATGCAGTTCACTGTGGGGAAAAAAACAACCCCATAACTTTCGAACAACCAAACAAAAGAAAATTAGAAAAGACATACCCAAAACAAAAAAGACAAATAAATGCCAAATCTGACAGCCCTAATACATACGTAAATGGATATAACATTACATATCAGAGAGTTGTGGTCCTAATTATGTTTTTGATGTAAATAATTTTTCATTAAATCTGGAAAAAAAAAATAGAAAGAAATCCAGGGCTGCACGGTGGCGTAGTGGTTAGCGCTCTTGCCTCACAGCAAGAAGGCCCAAGTACCAGCTGGGGGACCTGAAACAGAACATCAATGGGACCTTTCTGTGAGGAGTAGGGCTGCAGGATATGAGAAAAACTCGCGATATGCGATATTGGTTATTAATATTGCGATAACGATATAATTTGCGGTATATAAACAAATATCAAACCAACCAAAAACATCATTTCTGTTTCAATGCAACAGTATAAAAATTATACTCCAAATGACCCTTGTCGACATAGGAGGCAAACATCAAACATAAAAGGGCTCATCTGATTGATCAACAACGTAAACGGGTCCTTCCGATTGGTTAAATGCATAAAGGGATTTATTTCATTTATTCAATATTTCAAGCTGCCATGATTTTATTTTAGCACAAATCACAATTTGAAGATCACAAATCATTGAAGACAAAAGGTTCAGCGCACTGTCTAGTGGGTCTAGATGACCCCACTCCCAATGTTAAAGTGCCTAGGATAGCACAAGCGTCAAGGTAACCATTTATTGCGGTTTTCGCCATCTTTAGCGGTATGCATATTGCACCGCTTGATGTCGCGATAACGATAAATTGCGGTATATTGTGCAGGCCTAGTGTGGAGTTTGCATGTTCTCCTGGGTCTCTGGCTTCCTCTCACCATCCAAAAACATGTTTCATAGGTTAATTTATTAATCTAAATTGTCCCTAGGTGTGAGAGTGAATGGGTGTGTTATTGAGGACATTCTACCCTGCGACAGACTGGTGAACTGTCCAGGGGGTCCCCTGCCTTCGCCCACAAGTGGCCGGGATAGGCTCCGGCAGCCCCGTGAACCCGAAAGGGGAAAACAGAATAGAAAATGAGTGAATGAAATCCGGACTATTTGGAATTACTATTTGGCTTATCAAATAGTCGGGTGTGTTGTCTTGTCATGGTATTGGCTATAGAGCAAACACCAACTTCAGTCTGCAGCAGAGGAGGAAAGAGCTATAAATGCTTATGGTCATAAGTTACAAAGCATCTTTTCAGAGGGGAATATGAGTTTGAGGGGTCATGGTGGTGTCTTCTTTGAATTAAACATCACTCCTCAACGCGTTATCACCACCAAAACTGATGAACGCTTTTCAGTGCTGTTTGACCCTCACTTATTTAAAGAATGTTTTGATGTTAA
Organism: Oryzias sinensis; assembly: GCA_037389245.1. Taxonomy (NCBI): domain Eukaryota; kingdom Metazoa; phylum Chordata; class Actinopteri; order Beloniformes; family Adrianichthyidae; genus Oryzias; species Oryzias sinensis. The sequence goes on from CM074498.1 coordinate 31,477,060, forward strand.
CAATCTGATTGATCATTTAAGTGATCACTGTGTCACAATTCTGGATCAGGTGGCTTCTGTCAAATCCAATTTATCACAGAAAAAGCCCTTGTGCTATCCTACGCACTTTAACATTGGGAGTTGGGTCATCTAGACCCACTAGACCAGGGGTGTCAAACTCATTTTGATTTGGGGGCCACATTCAAACCTGTCTGACCTCAAGTGGGCCAGACCAGCAACCTAAAGGCAAAATAACAGCTTTGCTTTTGTTTTTTCACTCAATTGGAAAAACTGCCTCATCCAACATGGTAACTAATAACTTATTATTAAACATTTATTTACAGAGACCAATGGATCTCAAATAAAATGCATTTCAGCTTAAAAAGATCTTTAAAGCGAGTGATACCGCTGTGATGATGATGCCACTGCAGGAAACCTGAATCCATAGTAGATGGCTTAAAAAGGTGATTCATGGCAATAGGACTCCAAATGGAGACACTGTGCAGCCCAAACTGTTTTCTAAATTGAGACCATATCTTCAGTGTGTGTTTAACTACAGGGTGGTTAAGAGATGCAATAAAACATAAAGGCAAACCAGAGCCAACAAAGGTCAGAGGCGAGAGATTGTTGTCTTGGCAGAGCTCGAGCGCTATCCAGTTAGGACAATCTGAGTGGTCATGGTAGAAAGACCAATTCACAATATTTTTTATATTGGATGCCCAGTAATAGAAGTGAAAATTCGGCAGGGCAAGCCCCCCTTCCATTTTAGTTTTTTGGAGGTAAATTTTATTTATTTACCCTGCCATATATAGGAAGATATAAGAGGGTCTAGTTGCTGAAAAAAAGAGCCAGTAATGCATATTGTAAGAGTTTGGAAAAGATACAGAAGTTTAGGCAGTATAACCATTTTAACAGAGTTCACTCGTCCAACTAAGGACATTGATAGGGAAGACCACTGCCGGACTATCAGTTTGATTTGGTTTAAATTAATTTCAAAATTTCCTTTGGATAAATCTTTATATTTTTGGGTAACTGTGACTCCAAGGTAAGTAAATCTGCTGCGCTCGACTTTCAGAGTGAAACCATTAAAGTCTAGGTTCTGTGCTGCTTTGTTAACTGGAAAGAGCTCACTCATACTAATATTCACCTTATAGCCTGAAAAACTGCCAAAATGACTGAGCAATGCCAGGGCAGAGGGAAGGGACTGAGCTGGATTGGAGACATAGAGCAACAGGTCATCTGCATATAAGGAGACTCTGTGCTCCACACCTCTTCTCTTGATACCGGATAGGTCTTTACAGCTGCGAAGTGCTATAGCAAGAGGTCCTATCGCTAAGTTGGTAAATGGTAAATGGCGTATACTTATTTAGTGCCTTTCTTCCTACAAGGACAAAGCGCTTTACAGTCAAAGTCCCATTCACCCAGTCACACACACATTCACTCACACATTCACACACTGTTGAAGAGTATAGGGCTCAAAGGGCAGCCCTGTCTGGTCCCACGGTACAGGTTGAAAGGGATTGATATTTGGGAGTTAGTGCGAATCCTTGCAGTGGGCTCAGAATAAAGTAACTTGATCCATAGATTAAAGGCAGGCCCAAAACCAAATTTTTTCAGTACTGCCAGCAGATAAGGCCACTCGACCCGATCGAATGCTTTTTCTGCATCAATAGTAATCCCACATTCAGGTACGTCTTCAGGGGCAGAATAAATTATGTTAAAGAGCTGTCTAATATTATAATATGCCTGTCTTCCTTTGATGAAGCCAGTCTGATCCTTGGAAATAATGGTAGGAAGGACGCTCTCCAATCTATAAGCTAGGACTTTTGCTAAAATCTTAGCGTCCGTATTCAAAAGTGAGATGGGTCTATATGATGTGCAATCTGTAGGAACCTTGTCTTTCTTTGCAATAAGTGTAATGCAGGCCTCAGTAAAGGACTACGGTAATCGATCCAATTTGCAAGATTCTAAAAAGACTGAACAGAGTATCGGTGAGAGTAACCTGGAAAACCTTTTAAAAAATTCTGTAGGGAAGCCATCTGGACCAGGACACTTGTTTGACTGCATTGACTTGATGGATGCAACTATTTCTGCCTCCAATATGGGCTCTTCCAATTTTTTCCGTGAGTCCTCTGAAACAGCAGGAATATCAATGAAAAAGTTATGAATGTCACTGGCATCCCCATGGGACTCTGAGGTGTGCAGTTTAGTGTAGAATTCTTTAAACGACACATTGATTTCTGAAAGGTCAGTTATAGTTCGGCCAGCACCTACTTGTATTTTGGAGATAGCCTGTTTTGCTTTAAAGCCTTTGAGTTGGTTGGCTAGTAATTTGTCAGACTTATCTCCATAGTTATAGAACCTGGTCCTGTTTTTTAGAAGCAGACGCTCAGTCTGGTGAGTAGTTAGCAAGTCAAATCTGGATTTGAGCTCAACTCGTTTCTTGTACAGTGCTAGGCACTTGTTTTGGGCATATTGACTATCGATTAGTCCAATTTGGTGAATGAGCTCATTTCTTTCTCTATTTGTTTTGCGCTTCAGGCGAGCAGTATACAAAATAATCTGTCCCCGTAGGTAAGCTTTGAGGGTATCCCACAGAGTAAGATATGATATCTGTGGATCAACATTAGTGTCAATAAAAAAAGTAATTTCCTTTTCAATAAACTTAGTAAAATTAGATACATTCTAACCAACTGAACCATTTGATGCTGAGAAAAATAATTCAAGAACTAATATTAAATTTAAATTGGTCTGAAACATTAACACAGCAGCAACAATATATTTAACGTTTTTAGTCTTAAGAAATAAGTAAAAAACGTTGTGCTGATTTTTTTTTCTAAATGATGGATTGTTTATTCATGATCTCATAAAGTGCAGCTGTTTTCCTCCATTACTTGCTGTCTGTATGTCAAATTCTGACACCAACTAAACCACAGGCAAACAAAGCCTATGGAAAATAAAGACATATAACAAAAATGTCTACAATAGTTCATAAAGAATGACATTATTAGCATGAGCTGAGTAATCTAAAGGCACGAGATGATCCTGGGGTTGCACAATCCAGACAGCGCTTACAGCTCTCCGCGTGTCCCGCTTCACCTGGCACCCTGAGCCCACTACCCTATGTTCAACACATGATATTTTTACAAAGAAAGACGGTACACAGAAAGAGTTTTTATAGTTGTAATAATATACCTGAGCTTTTCTTTCCAAACAGTGCCTGTGACGCGGCAGTAACACGGCAGCAATATGGTAGGAACAGGGCTGGTTTAAAAAAACCTAGTGGTAAAAGTCACTGAGAAAGAGAAAAAAAAAGTCACGGAGAGCAGCAGTAACTTAGAGGCGCGCATGCGCTGCGCAGAGGATGCAGAGATGATATTTTTGAATTAGAGCCAATAATGAAAAGAAGACCAAAACTCTTTTACATGAAAACATTGAAAGAAAAAATGTTCCACGGTTTCTACATCATTTCCACAAAAGACACAAAGATCACAATCCCAGTTAAAGCGAGAATGTAAAGAATGATTGGAAAGGTAAATATCATTTAGTGGGAATGCTCCAAAAATAGCACTGTTCATATAGCAAATCAATACATTGTGGCGATACGGGGGTTAGCCCCGCCTTCAGCTTTTAAGACTCATGGGGAGTGGGGGATCTCAGGTGCGTTAAATCGCTCACCATAAGTGAGGGAGCTGTAAGCAGAAGTGAAGTTAATGCTGTTTGGCTGGTTGTGGGTGTGTTCAAAGTAAACAGACAGATATGATTGTCTGCTAACTTATGTGAGAGTTGTTCTCGACAAACCGGGGTTGTGCTTTTCATAGGGCACGGGGAGCAGATTTGGACATGTAAAGTGTGGCCGCTACTAAGTAAGAGGACAGGGAATGAAGACTCGGGCGCAGTGGTACTGGCCTGGATAGTATAGGGTGGCGATTCAGTGCTTGCTATTAGTAATTGATGCACTCTAGTTCTGCTATCGTGAAATATATGGCAGAGTATGGAACGGCCTGAAACAAGCGAATCGGCACTCCCACCTTTGAGAAAGAGGCGTGTGTGTGTGAAGAGGAGAAGAGGAGGGGTAGTGGGTGCAGGTTGCAAGGTAAAATGGTGCACGGAGACCATTGAAACACCTGGATCATGGGGTGGCTTAAAGTACTCAGCTCATTCTAATGTAATTCTTCACTAACTATTGTGGACATTTCTAATACTTGTCTGTATTTTTTCCATATACATTTATTATCACAGTTGTTTAGTTGGTGATAGTAACGTATAAATAAAGACAGCAGGTAATCCCGACTGGAAAACAGCTGCACTTTTTCATCATTTGATTATGAAAGTTAGCCGCATTACAGGAGACAGGCACCTAGCATGAGAAGGCTCCATCTAATTGGTCAAACACGTACAGGGCTTTTTTTTAATTCGTTTAAAACGTCAAGCAGTCATCTGATTGTTTTAGCATGTGTGTAAACATTTAAGCTAGCCATTCATCGCTGTTAACACAGTCTATTACGATATAAGATGATGATAAATTTGGAGTTAATTGTGCTGCCATAAAAAATACAAAGATTTAAGAGGGGGAAACGCACACCTGCGATTCAGATGTTTGACTTGTTTCTGCAGCCTCCATCGCACCTACACACAGCTCACCATATCCTTCCCGTGGCAGGGGCGCAACTACCTAATTTTATAGGGGGATGCACATTAAAAACGCACACATTAAAAACGCACCCCCCACACACACACAAACACACAGACATAAATGCACATAATAAAAGGTCCCATCCAACCCCCCCCAAAGCTATCTAAACATTCACACACCTTTATTGTTTAAATGTATAAATCTCATTACTTTCTACTATCTTACTTACTATCTGATTGTGGATATGACGTAGCAGAACAATTTTATGAGCCATTGTCAACTGTGTACAGTAAACCCTTGTTTTTCGCTGGGGTTACGTTCCAAAAAGAACCCGTGATAGGCAAAATCCGTGAAGTAGAAACCTCTATTTTTTTAACAAGTATCCTACAATTAAAAACTCTATTGTACATTGAAAAGAAAGAACAAACCATTTTACAGGCTCAAGCATTTGTTTCACAAATAAAAGTACTTTAGAAAAGTTTTCTTTTCAACAAATATCTTCTGTACTGTACTGTACTGTCAAATAATAATTTTAATCATCAATGTGAACAGAAGGCTTCAAATCGCGGAGATAAGCCCCGCCCACCGCGACCCGAGAGTAATTGAATTAAACAGGAGAAAATTTAAAATGCTAATAAAAAAAAATACAAAGTACAGTCAGACAAATAGTGACTCAGGTGTATTTCACTGCTCTTGAGAGTGAACCGCTGCATCCTGACTCCACTATGCAGTGTTTTCTTCTTCTGAAGCCCGCGGTGCAGCTGTGTTTGTTAGGGAGAAGGACGTAGTGATAAGCAGTTGTTGTCGCTCTGTTTTCTATGGGTTTTAGAGAAACTCGAAATTACAAGATGATTTGCACGTAAGTGTTGTAAATTTGGCACGCTGATTTACTTACGTGTACATATTAAACTGCAACGTTATTGACGCACAGGTAGAGAAGAAGCGGAGTGATTTTATAGCCAATCAGAATGCAGAACACAATGCACGATGCAAATCCGTGAAGTAGCAAAACCGTGAAAAGTAAACCGTGTTATAGCGAGGGATCACTGTATTGAGGCAATAGACTCAGAAGATCCTTCTGAATGGCTGTTCCGGGCACAGCCCTCTGCTTTGCTCTCATCTTGTTGCTTGTCACTTCAGTTGATTTCCTGACGATGTTCACCTGAGACTGCAGCTTCCTCAGCTGTAACTGGCCTGCTGCTGGTCATGTGTGCTCCTCTACCAGGAAGCCGGAGCCTATTAAAGCACACCTGGGAGCTGAGTCTGAGAGAGAGTCTGGTGAACTGTTCCTGGCTGATTCTCACCATGATCCTGACTCTCATTTGCAAACAAACTGCTGCTGCTTCTGACTAGGCTGTTTTCCTCAGGTTCGTGGTGGGAGGTTGTGATCAGGCAAGTCTGGGGCCCCATACATTTTCACACGCAGGCTAAACTTTGTTAGACACACCAGGTAAGGGGTTGGTGCCATTTCCTGTAATGTTTTGTATGTTTTTATTTAGACTAGTTAGGTAGTTTTTTGTTGTTCCTTTTGATTTATAGGTTAGGTGCGGAGTTAGGCCTGGTTTTTTTATACTGTGTTTGTTTATTTGGCACGACCCAAACGTCACGACCTCCCCCACAGGTAATGGTTTGCAGCAGCCTGAATCTTTCTTTACTATAAACTAAAGTGATCCCTTGCTATAACCCGGTTTACTTTTCACGGTTTCGCTACTTCACGGATTTGCATCGTGCATTGTGTTCTGTATTCTGATTGGCTAAAAATTCACTCCGCTTCTTCTCTACCTGTGCGTCAATAACGTTGCAGTTTAATATGTACACGTACAAGCAAACAGCTTGTCAAATTTATATTAGGTACGTGCAAATTCTCTTGATGGTGGTATGTCGGTGTATAAGGATCTTTTTTCAAAGAAGAAAAAAGAGCAACACCAACTGCCAATCACTATGTTCTTCCCCCGAACAAACACAGCTGCACCGCGGGCTTCATAAGAAGAAAACACTGCAGAGCGGAGTCAGGATGCAGCGGCTCATTCTTTTTTTTTTTTTTTTTTTTTATTTTTTTTTTTAACTTGTCCTGTCCAACAGCTGGGCAGACAGATAAGAGCTGAGGGCCTCTTGTGTTGGCCATATTTTACTTTAACAAGAGGGGTTATATAGGGGACAAACCAAAGGTATGTCTGAATAAACCCCTTTTGTAATTGAGGCCAAACTTTATTAATTTCAATCATGTATGAAAATCTTTGGTGTTGGACCTGACGGAAAAGGAAAGAGGGGAAGAAGAGAGAGGGACGTTAGAGAGAGGGGGGGTAGGAGGGTGATAATAGGAGGGGAAGGGGGATAAGACCATGAAGCAGCATAAAGCAACAAGTTAACTGGTTGTTAATCATTATGGTAAGGTTCAAATGTAGTACAAAAAGGGCGGGGCCTGTCCACACACACACACTCAAATGTTATAAACACACCTGCTAGCTGCAAAAATGTCCACCTGTCGACATGCACACAAAACAGATAGTGTTCACACGCATACTTATGCCTTAAAACCAACTAGTGTGAAATATTTATCATGCAAACTGTTAGTGCAAAGGTGAGCTAACACCTGTGCTCAGGTGAGTGTTTATGTTCTTCTAAAATGGATGGTGGAATGTGAAAAGAAGGAGGGAGAGTGCCCAGTCATCCCCACCCCAAGACCCCCACCGCAGCAGCAGCGGCAGCCGGAATCTCCCCAACGCCACACGGGAACCGGCAGGGAACAACCGCCGCCCGGGCGACCAAGCCCGCCACCCAGGCCAGGGCCAGCAGGACCGCCGCAAGGCCCCCAGAGCCAGAGAGCAGGGAGGCACGGAGGGAAAGAGAGCGCCGCCCCAGCCCAACCAGGAGAGCAGCCCCCCAGCCGCGCCGGGAGAACCCAACGCAGGGCCCCACCGGAGAAGGACGCCCACAGCCCCAGACGAGCACCCCACCACCACCAAGGAGTTCCGGGCATCCCCCCGCCCCAACCCCAGGTACGAGCCAAGCAGCCATCCGCCCGGCCCACGGTTGGTCCAGGGAGGAGCAGGGCAGGGGCCCGCCGCCCCCGCCCAGGAGGGGGGAACCCCGGGGAAAAAAGAGGGCCCACAAGGGGTGTTGTAAATATGGCCTGACCAGGCTCGGCCACAGTTGGAAATTTGGCGGGGCCCAGCGCTCAGGAGCAAGGACCAGAACCAACCC